>OX456986.1:72893464-73306446 GCA_949752695.1 Melanostoma scalare | reverse complement strand
AATGTACAAGGAAAAGGGAGATACCAGAAGCTGTGACAACTATCGTTCGATCAAGTTGATGTCCCACACTATGAAGATCGTTGAGCGGGTCTTGGATAGCCGACTGCGGAAAATAATAAGGCTTTCTGATGACCAATGCGGGTTTGTCGCGGGTAAGTCAACTACAGACGCAATCCAAAGTATAAGGATCATTATGGAAAAACACCGAGATGCCTTAGAGGATTTGCATATTGGTGTTGGTTGACTTCGAAAAAGCATTCGATCGACAACCACGAGATCTGATATGGGTGGCCCTCAGACACCGAGGAGTTCCTGAAGCCTATGTGCGAATAATTATGGACATGTACGAGGGAGCAGTTACAAAAGTGAGATGCCCAGCTGGAGTCACCGAAGAATTCCAAATAACAGTAGGTGTACATCAGGGAAGTGTCTTGAGTCCACTGCTCTTTATTGCTGTTCTGGATTATTTGCTCGAAGGAAAAGTAACGGACAATAAAGTACAACAATTATTCTTTGCTGACGATGGAGCCATCATAAGCGAGGATCCTACATCCCTGCAACGAGCACTTGACGTTTGGATTGATGTTCTGGAAGGAAATGGGTACCGTATTAGCGCTA
Organism: Melanostoma scalare; assembly: GCA_949752695.1. Classification (NCBI taxonomy): domain Eukaryota; kingdom Metazoa; phylum Arthropoda; class Insecta; order Diptera; family Syrphidae; genus Melanostoma; species Melanostoma scalare. The sequence continues at coordinate 73,305,828 of OX456986.1, read as the reverse complement.
AAAAGACTGAATACCTGTGCTGCCCTTTTTCTGATCCAGACAAGCCTATTCCAGACATTTATTTGAATGGAAATGTGCTTCACAAGTGTGAAAAGTTTAAATATCTGGGATCTATGATCAATTGTGAAGCAACTTGTGATGACGACATCAATCATCGAGTAAGCGTAGGGTGGATGAAGTGGCGAGAAAACTCCGCTATCTTCTGTGATCGAAAAATGCCCCCTAAGCTGAAGGGAAGACTCTACACAGCAGCTGTCCGTCCAGCTCTGACATACGGTTCACAATGTTGGACAATGTACAAAAAGTATGAGAGCAAATTGACGGCAGCCGAAATGAAGATGCTTCGGATGACAGCAGGAGTAACAAAGCAGAAAACTGACAGTGCTTTAGTAGTTTTAGACTCGACATGTTTCGACCAAAGAAGTTTGTTATCCAGGATTACTCCAAGATGCTTGACTTCATTTGAAAAGGGGATGTTGACGCCTTTAAGCGTAAGATGGGTCAGCCCAGTCAATTTTCTACGTCTCGTGAAGAGGACAACCTCGGTTTTAAGAGGATTGACGGAGAGACCGTTTCTAACACACCAGGTGTCCATCATACAAAGCGCAGCCTGTGCTCGGGAGCAGACAGCTTGGAGGCTGGAGCCAACCGAGAGCACGGCGACGTCATCTGCATATGCTTGGGCTGCTGCGATGGATTAATTATTGCGAAGAATTTCCCGCAAACTTTGTATTGGTGATGGCTTATGGGTGATATACATGTGTGTTGATACCCACATGTTTGAGGATAAGTGCCTTTTATTTGTTTGAATTTCTTTGATGTTTTTATTAAATATATTTGATTTGTGTGTTTGTAATACGTTTCTGTTTGTAAAATATCGTGAATGTTCAATTTTTATTTAATTTTAACTCCGATTTTGTTCTGCATGTAGATATGTGTGTATGTGTGTGTGGTGTTGCGTACATTTTAAAATTTAATTCGCGGATTTCGGGGTCGCGCGTACGTGAGAGTTTATTTTAATATATGAATATATATGTGTGTGTGTGTGTACTTGGTCAATAGCAAAGGCATATTTGTCGTGACCAAAGACCAAGTGCTATCTTGTTCTAGTTGGAAGAGTTCGACTCTCAACTGGTATTGTTCTTTACATTTCGTTTGTAAACATCTCAACTATATTTCGGAAAAATTTTCGCGAATTTTGTAAGTTCAATTAAGTTATAGGAGTGATTAAATTTTTGAAAATTATGAAGTGATTTTGTATTCAGTGGACTGTATATTTGGTCTGACAATTAATCAGATATCAGACCTGTGTACAAAATGGTCAAATGCCGACGGCATTTGACATTTCGTGTTTTATATTTTTCTATGTTAAGTGGATCGTGTTCTTTTTTTTTGTTTTTAAAATGGCAGTGCATTTTGTGTTTTGCATAATTGCCTTTAATTTGTTAATTTATTTTGTTTAATTACGAGCATGATTTAATATTATTAATAGTGTATGCATTGTTGCAGTGCACAGGAAATTTATTTTTTTTTTTTTTTTTTATTAAAATGTGTCTTGTCGACGACAAATTTTTTTGTTTTGCCGACGGGAATTCGTCTTCGACGTGCGGTGTTTCTTGGATTTCGATGTTCCCCTTGAACATGTCGAAATGTTTTAAAACTGATGTGGTTTTACAAATTGATTTTATATATTAAGGTTTTTCAGAATATGTTTTATTTGTGTTGTAGATTAAGTGATTTAGAATAAGTTGTTTTAGTTCTTTTTAGATTTTAAGTTTGAGTTTGTGTGTGCGTTGTAGCAGCACAGCGTTAAAGATGAAGTGCATTGATTGCCTTTCATGCAACTTTTGTAAATTGTTATATCTTTGAATAAAGATGATTTTTTTTAAAAAAAATTCTTGTTTGTGTTTTCCTTTTTGAACAGCTTTCAGGTGTTTTAAACGATGTGTTTTGAAGTGTTTTGAACAGCCTTATAGATTTTTACAGAGGTGTTTGAACAGCTTCCAGTTGTTAAAGATGTGTTGATTGATGAGTTGTGTGATGATGATTAGGTTTAAATATATGGTACAGATGTGTTGATTGATGGGTTTTGCGAAACTTTACAGGTGCTTTAAAGATGGGTTGATTGTTGTATAGAATGGTGAATTGTATGAAATTTTGATTTATAATTTAAATTTTCGTGGTTTTTGAAAATCAGCATACTCCTTTTGTTGTTGATTTAGAGTTTTGTGCTTTTGAAAACAGCATAGGTACTCCTTTTGTTTTTCGATGTTTCGGTAAACAGCTTATGTTTTAGGAATTAAATTTCATACTAACGCCGATTGTTCATGGTGTTTTTTTTGACGGCAACGAACAAATTTTCGCGATAGGCCGTTTTAGGTTTCCGTTTTGTGTCTTGACCGTGACAACGCGTACGAGTCCGTCCGTTCCCGCGTGAGTGTTCTCGATTCGGGCAAGGTTCCAATACGTCGGTGCAAGTCGCTCATCCTTGAGCAACACTAGGTCTCCTATTTTGGGAGCTTCTTGAACTTGAGTCCATTTCGGACGTTGCTGCAACCATGCAAGGTATTCGGAACTCCACCTTTTCCAAAATCCTTCCGCCAGCGCTTGTACTTTTCTCCATCGGTCGATATACGTGATGTCGTTGTTGAGTTCGCCTTGTGGCACAGCATGCAAAGATTCGCCTACGAGAAAATGCGCAGGTGTTAGCGCATCCAAATCATCTAAGCTCTCGGAGAGCGGGCATAAGGGTCTCGAATTCAAGCACGCTTCTACCTGAGTTAGAAGCGTTATGAGCTCCTCAAAAGTCAGCCTTTCGGTTCCAACAACTCGCTTCAAATGGTATTTCACCGATTTCACTCCCGCTTCCCATAATCCACCAAAGTGTGGAGAAGCTGTGGGAATAAAGTGCCAATTTGTACCATGATTTGCAAGGTTTTCGGCAATCTCCTTCCAATCGTGCTTCGCGTCCTTCAACATTTTGGCTAATTCGTTATTAGCGCCGACGAAATTTGTTCCACAATCGCTGTGGATTTGTTTGCAGCTACCTCTCCTGGCCGTAAACCGTCGAAATGCTGCTAGAAATGCCTGGGTTGTCAGGTCAGACACTGCTTCCAAGTGAATGGCCTTTGTTGCCAAACAGATAAATACCGCGAAATACCCCTTTAGTATTTTAGCTCCGCGAGCTTTCCAGCTTTTTATTTCGATGGGTCCTGCGTAGTCGACTCCAGTATGACTGAACGGTCGTGACATCTGGACTCTAGGTGCAGGTAGATTCGCCATCAACTGCTGCATTTCCGATGCCTTTTGCCGGTAGCAAGAAGTGCATCTATGAAGCTGATACTTCACGCTTCGCCGTATCTGGCCAATCCAATATTTTTGGCGGATGTAGTTGATCATCTGTTGGATGCCGCCATGTAAAGTGCTCTTATGGGCATCTCTGACAACCAGGTTCGTAAAATGGTGACTATTTCGAAGTAGTATCGGATGTTGCGCGTCGTAGGGGAGGAGAGAATTCTCCAAGCGTCCTCCAACTCTCAAAAGTCCTTCAGCATCAACGAATGCGTTCAACGTTTTGAGTGACTTAGGTATTTTCGAGGTTTCCAAAATCTGTTGAAGTTCTGCTTTGAACATCTCTTTCTGTGCGGCCTTTACGGCGATGATACGCGCTGCTTCCAGTTCGTTTGGAGTAAATGGGCCATCACAAATTGCTTTTCGTCGATTTTGTTGCGAAACGACAACATGTGGCGATAACTCGAATCACCTTCAACAAATTCGAACAGTCACAGATGGTTTGAAGTATGCGATCATCCTGACTGACTTGAGCGTTTAGTACCTTAACCGTACGTCGTTTCTCGTCAGTTTCGATGTCAACAGGTTGATGCGGAACATCGAATGCCCATTGACTGCGTAAAAAATCAGGACCAATCCACCAAGTCTCCAATGACGTCAGTTCTGCTGGATACACTCCTCTAGACGCCAGATCGGCTGGGTTATGAAGCGTTGCGACATGTCCCCAGCAATCGATCCCCACTAGCCGCTGAATTTCGGATACTCTGTTGGCAACGAACGTAGTCCATTTAGCGGGAGTGGCTCGTATCCACGCGAGCGCGATGGTTGAGTCGGTCCAAGTAAACATCTTGATGTCGGAAACAGCCAAAACGTCCTTCGTATACTGCATCAATTGCGCTAATACTACTGCTCCGCAAAGTTCCAAACGTGGAAGCGTGATCGTACGCTGACTTGGAGCTACCTTCGTCTTTGCCAGGAGCAAATTAACATGGATATTCCCATCGCTGTCAAGTACACGAACGTATACTACGGCACCGTATGCCTTCATAGACGCATCACAGAATCCATGTAATTCGATGTCCTTGTTGGTTTTGCTTGTCTGAGTCCAGCGTGGTATTCGAAGCGTCTCGATCATCGGAAGTTCTCCATGAAAAGCATCCCAATCTTTTTTCAGTGTAGCTGGAACCGGATCATCCCAATCACAACTAAGTTCCCAAAGCCGCTGCATCATTAATTTTGCCGTGATGACGCATGGTGATATCCAGCCAAGTGGGTCGAACAGTTTGGCTATTGTGGACAACATTGACCGTTTTGTTGTTGCTTCTGATGACTGCTGCACATTCTGATATGAAAAGTAGTCGTCTACCGGGAACCATTTGATGCCAAGGGTTTTGACGTGATTTGACATGTTAAACGGCACCTCAAAATCTAACTCTCGATCTGCTGCAGGTATATCTTCGACGAGTTCCTTCACGTTACTTGTCCATTTTCGTAAATTGAAGCCCGCTGACGCCAGAAGTTGATTCGCTTGGTCGCGTTTTGTTCGTGCTTCTTCCACAGTATCGGCACCACTGATAAGATCGTCCACATACATGTCCTCTCGGACAACCTTCGCGCCCTCCGGCAGGTTCGATTCTTCATCTTCGGCTACACGCTTCAAAATTTTGATGGCAAGATACGGTGCACTTGCTGTGCCAAACGTTACCGTTTTAAGCCGATACATTTTGATTGGAGATGAACAATCGTTTCTCCACAGGATCAACTGATAGTAAGTATAAGGTGTATCCACTAACACCTGCCTATACATCTTCTCGATGTCAGCCGTAAACGTGATTCTGTGGGTTCGCCATCGAAGAACCAGATCAATAATGCTCGACTGTAATTTTGGGCCCACCAAAAGTCGATCATTGAGCGAACTTCCATCCAAAGTCTTCGCTGTTGCGTCGAACACGACCCTCAGTTTCGTGGTGGTACTCGATTCCTTGAAAACTGCATGGTGAGGCAAAAAATAGTGGTATGGGGTTGCCAACACCGAGTCGCCGACGTGAATTTCTACCATATGCCCTAGGGTTGCATATTCCTGTATGCATTTGGCATAATCTGCCCGAAGAGTTGGGTTTGCCTCCAGCCTCTTCTCCAAGTGCAGGAATCGTCGGACCGCACTCTGCTTACTGGATCCCATCGCCGGAAGACATCCACCTTTGAACGGCAGCTTCACTTCATAACGCCCGTCAGGAAGGCGTCTCGTGTGTTCATCGAAATGCGCGTCGCATGCGATGTTCTCCTCAGTTTCATGTGTCTGGAACGGCAATTCTTCCATCTCCCAGAATCTCTGCAGCTGAGAATTCAGGTCAGCAGTCTGCACAAAACTGCGTATTTGCCGGGGATGTTCCGCTTGAACTTTCCTTAACACAATCCACCCTAACTGCGTCTTCTGAGCGGTTGGTCCGACTCCATCTGCAGGTCTTCTCACTTCTGGAAGAAGTATATCAGCATATACTTCGCTGCCGAGAAGTAAATTAATTGGTCCAGGAACGTGGAGATTTGGATCTGCCAACGTTAACCCTTGTGTTGCCATTTGTCAGGTATCATTTGCTGGGCCGGGAGATGACCAGTCAGTGACTTGAAGACCAGTGCCCGCACCGCACCTCCATAAGTTGAGTTGCATGACGCAAGCTCAATATCCACGCATGTTTGAGTTGTGCCACTGCTGACCAACCCTAACCCTGACACCTCGACAAAGGTACGTCGCTTTTTCAGCTGCAATCGTTGTGCTGCATCTTCAGTGATGAAGCATGCTTCCGATCCTGGGTCGATCAAAGCTCGTAGATGGTGTTGACGACCATCGGCTGCTCGCACCTTAACGATTGCTGTCGCTAAAAGCACCTGGTGCGTTCTGCTACCATGCGACGTGTGGTAATTTAAAACTTGACCACTTGTAGAAGCTTGTTGTACTTCTCTCGGTTCAAACTCCAGCGCGTTTGCGTTAAAAGATGTAGAAACTGCATTGTTACCTCTTGAAGTTGTTGTTGACCTCGTGTTGTTGACCATGCTATTTGCACGCACAGCTGGATGTTGGGCCACGTTAACATGCAAAAGCGTGCGGTGACGCTGTTGGCAAAAGTAACAGCATCCAGGTGAGGGGCAATCCGGCGCAAAATGCCCTGAAGAAAGGCAGTTGTCGCAAACTCTCATGCGTCGAGCAGTCTGCTTCCTTTCTGCTGTGTCCATGTTCAGGAACCGCTGACACTTCCTTATGGAATGTTGTTGAAGATTGCACAAACTGCACATTCCCGACTCCCTATTAAAGGTTGGCCGAACTGCTGGCCTACCTACTTGCCTACTGGCTGGCTTACCTGTTTGCTTAGATGTTGGTGTCGCAAACATGACCTTAGTGCTCTGAAAGTGAGAACGGTTGTTGGCGTGTGTCTCAGCTTTCATTTTTGACGCGGAGCACATCTCCTGCTGGTCAACAACTTCCAAAGTGCGGAAACGAGTGTCCAAGAAGTCCGCAAACTCGACGAATTTTGGCAAATCCTTCCTGTTTCCCATCTTCTCTTCCCACAGCTTCTGCGTTGAAGACGGCAACTTCTGGTGCAGGAACCAAATGAGCACCGTGTCCCACTGATTCACCGGAACGTCCATGTTCTCCAGAGCTGACATACACTCCCGTGTCGTGAACAATAACTCCTTCAAACCTGTTGCAGTTTCCCGGGCCATAGGAAACTGCCCAAACAGAGCCTGCATCTGTAAATGCACCAGTATGCGCTTGTGGTCGTAGCGCTCCTTCAGCAACTCCCACGCCTTTTCGTAATTTGCCGCCTCGACCGACAAGTTCTGCAGGAAACGCTCGGCTTCACCAACCAAACACGATTGCAGAAAGTGCAGCTTATCGATATCGGCCAGACTGCTGTTGTTGTGCACCATCAAATTTGGGCAAGTCGATGCGGGGGAGCCGTATCTCCGACCGAGAAGACGGCTGTTGCGACGTTGCGTCCAAACATGCTGCCTTGGCGTCTGCTGTGGGCACAGGTTTGTGCTTTTCCAACGCCTCCATCAGCTCCACACGGTAATCTATAGAAATATCCATAATTTCGTCGTACACTGCTAATAAATCTTCTTTTTTCATCTCAATTTCCAGGTGCTTTCCCCCTACGATGGCCTCATTATACACCTTTGAAGTGGCGATGTCCTCTTCCAACTTAGTCAGCCTCGCAGCCACATATGATCGGGTCAAGCGCTCTTTGGGAGACTTTTTGAAGTTGGTGAGGTCTCTCTTGATGGTTTTCAACAAACCATTTTGCAATTCACCATATTTATAAGCCATTTTATATAATATATTTGTTTTTCAGATTATATTTGAAATTGAAAAAAATGTGCAAACTCACGTACAAATCAGCTGCAGCTGCCGTCAGAATCCTGTATCTTCTTGTTGGTGTTCTGTTTTATTGCGCGACGCGGCGTAATTTCGGTTTTTTTGTAACGCGAAATTAAATTTGTTCAACAAGTAGTTAATATTATAATCACTAAAATGATTTTTTAAATGCACTTTGTGTATATATATATGTACATATATGTTTAAACAAGTTAAATTCTCACTTTATTGTCTAAAGTTATAGTCTCAACACACACACACTGTTTGTTAACGAATGTTAAATAATTGTTTTTAAAGACGGTTCAGAAGGACCAAAATGTTCTGACTAGGTTTTATTTGTTCTAAAAAAACTAGGGAAAAAAAATATAACTTTTAAAAACTTTCTTAAGAAAAAGGAAAACACGTCCACTTGCAAATCGTTATAATTCGGTTGTATTTTTATCTTATATATATAAACCAGAGGTCAAAAGAAGAACAAATTCTATGTTTTTATTTACATTGATTTGACATTTATATATTGTGGATTGTATCCTAAGTAGTGTTTGATTAACTAATTTAAGTTTAACATTTTCTTATTTACATTTTTAAATAATCATTGTACATTCGTACACTACCACTGCACCACGGCCGCCCTGAAATTTGAAGATAGTTTGAAAAGTAGTTTTGTTGTTTAGTCAGTTTTAAAATTGTTAGAAAAGCTTTGAAAATTAGAGTCAGTGGAAGGCGAAATTTCAAGGAGGAGCAGATATCGTCAGACGGACGAAAATTTAGAAAATAGAAGGAGGAAGGAATAGCTACAAATAGAAAAGATAAGTAGAGTGTTTTAGTTTTTTTTAGTGTTGTCAAGAAAAAGTTTCGATTGATCTTTGCCATCGTAACTTCTCAAAATTGTGAGACACGCGACCCTTTTAATTTTTATTAATTGTTCTTTTCGGGAAAGAACAATTAACGTTTCATTTTTCCGGTTACTTGCGTTTGTTTACTTTTTGAACGGTTCACCTAACCGTCCACCATTGTAATTTTATAGTTGAAAAGATTTGGGTTTTTAATCCAACTTTTTGTACGGTTTTCCCAACAGTGAAACAAAATAAATAGCTTTAAATCCCTTCTGGGAATTTAATTGCATTGTTTTTTTATTAAGTTCTTACTATTTCAGAACTAATTCGTGGTTTGGAAGTTTCACCACAAAATTTCCTGGCGCCCACTTTTCTTAGTACACCCTGTACTGAGAAATAATACATTTTAATACATTTTAATTCGTCATTTAATTATTAAATTAATCGGTTCTTTAATTCGCGATCGATCTTGCTATCGCGCTACGCTTCCTTTTTTTGTTTACGAACCCAGCCCAGCTGAGCTTAGTCGTGGTGTCAGCAGCCTACCTGCTGAGAGTTACACTTTTTTTTATCAGCGCGTTTGACAGTTCGTTTGTTTACCTCGTGGCACACCGGTTGTGCATTTTCTTTTGATCGTTTTTAATTTCATCTTATTTTATTCATTTAATTAATTGGATCGGTATATCCAATCGTCCGCGGTGTCAAAGTTTACGAATCATCCTAAAGTTAATTTATCGCGAAATAAAAAGTGTAATACCACTACCAAAAAAAATTATTTCCTATGGCTGTCATCTTTCACGCGTGAGTTTTCAATTCTAATTTTCTTATTTATTTTGTATCCTCATCACTTTAGTTTTCCTTATTTTTCCATCTTTTAATTTCCTTTTCAGGCTAGGACCCTACCTAAGTAGAACAACCTAAAAGACATACATCACCCTTCCATCTCCTTCCCGGGAGTTTGTTTTCTTTAGTAAACATACCTACCTATATATCGTCATACATCTATCGTTTACGTTCTGTGTTTATTTGTTTATTAATTCTTTCAGGAACCTTTTACGGTATCCGCAACAACTTTACATTTATTTCTTCTCAGGGTTGCTCTGTGATAGATTTATGTCTTATTAGAGGTGATTGGTCTAGTATTACAGAAAACTTTGAAGTACTTCCAGCTAATTTCTCGTCGCATCTCCCCATTGTCGTTTCCTGTTGTTTTGAAAACAACATTATAGACCCAGTATAGACAGAAAATACTCTCAGATTGAAATAGAGAGATAAAAATGTGAACAATTAGGTCAGAAAACTTAATCAGCACGTAGGTATTGAATTCGCCGTACATTAAAGCAACCAGCATAGATGAAATATCAACTTCGATTCTTACTGCGATTAGACAATCATCAAATTTCACTAATGAAAATAGCAACAGGCACACATTTCATTCTAAATGGCAAATGACTGCAGAAAAGCAAGGCCGAAATCTTTTGCATTTTTGAAATTTTTTCAGAAAAACAAATAACCCTAGCGCCAAATTTTTGTATCTACGGGCTAACCAAGAATATAAACGAATGTGTAGTCTAAAAGAGAATATGCACCTACAAAATGGAGCTTCCAAACTCAATATATGTAAAGATTCAAAATCTTTTTGGAGTACTCTACGTTTCTTTAATGGTCAGAATAATACGAGAACACTTTCAATTGATGTAAACTTTCTTGCCACTTTCTTTGAAAAACTTTTGTTACCCAATCCAAATTTAAACATAATCAGTTTCACCATCCCAAATATAACGGTGCCAGAGTTAGATTCCTCATTTACAATAATGGAATTAAAATCATCACTGTTAAAAATGAAAAATAACAAAGCACCTGGGGCCTGTTTCAGCGGTACTACATCAACTACATCAATAACATCATACAACAACATCTTACATTTACATCAGTTACATTTTTCTGTTTCAGCACTACAACTGGAAGTGTTGTATGATGTAGATTTTTGATGTATTTGATGAAGATTTGACATTCCTGTATTATATTTGTTTTTGTGCAAACGCTTGACACGACAAATTTAAATAGAAAGAATTTAGAAAATGGATTTTGATATAAATATTTTTGACGATGATTTCGAATTTAATATACGTGTTGCAAGAAAAACTAATATATGTTTAGAACGAATAAATTTTAATTTGGAAGAACCATATTTTGTTGAGAGATACAGAATGCCAAGAATGTGTATTGAATTTTTGGTGGAACGCTTGGGGGTGTTTATTGCACATCCAATAAACTGCAACCATTACACCCTATCACCGCTGCAGCAAATATTACTCACACTTTACTGGCTGGGAAATGGAGGTCAGTATCATGGTGTTGCAACAATGCATGGTGTCTCAAAGGCATCCATTTGTCGCTGCGTTAATAAAGTGTGTTCACTTGTTTCCCAACTTTTATTAAGTGAGTTATGTGGTAAATAAAAACATTGAATGTCTTGTAGAACAAGCATTTGTTGTTCCTTCGCTGTCTACAAAGTATAAAATTATAGTATAATAATATATTATAAATTTGTTATACATATTTGAGAAAAAAAAAAAAAATACTTACGTTCGTATATTTTCGTTTGAAAGCCGACATTTTTTATGCTACAACAAAATTTTTCTGTGTAAAAATGTATCACAAACTAACAACAAATTGTACTACAACAATGTAGCATCAAAAGCTGTGAAACTGGCCCCGATGGTATTCCAGTTGAATTCTACAAGAATGCCACTCCTGAGTTTTTAGAATACAGTTTAAGTTTCTTCAATAAACTTTATAGATAGTGAGGAAACTGTTCCTGAAAATTTTAGGTTCTCCAAAATATCAGCCGTTTTTAAAAACGGTGATCGTGAACAACCGTAAAACTATAGGGGTATTACAGTCTTAAATTCACTGAGAAAACTGTTCTTATACAACTACTTTACTTTAGGCTTTCAAATTGGGTTCAAAAAAACAATATGATCAGTTGCTGTTCGACTATAGATCAAATTTTTGTTCTATGTACTGTAGCTTAACGATTTATTGATAAAAAAATGTCTGCATGCCTTTTATGTCGATTTGAAAGCTGCATTTGACACGATCAATAGAAAGTCATTAATATACAAACTTTCTTGAATAGGTTTATCAACCAAGTTCATAAAATTCTATGAGAAAATGATGAACTTGGTTGATAAAATGAGAAAATCACTCTTTTGTCCAGAATGGTCAAAAGAAATCTAGAGATTTTATATGCCAATCTGGTGTTCCTCAAGGCTGTGTCTTAAGCCCTTTACTATTCTCACTTTTTATTAATGATGTTGAAAATCACATCCCAGGAGGTATCACTAAATGTGATGTTAATATTAAAGTCCTTCTTGACGCTGACGATCTTGTTATCCTGTCTGATAGCCAGCTTACTTTACAGCTACAAATCAATAGGCTACAGCAATATTGTAATAGTTGGGATTTGAAAATTAACAGCTCGAAATCTAAGATTATGGTCTTTAGATCACGCAACAGGTCTATAGGTTATAATCGCAACTGTACTCTTGGGGATGATATTATCGAAATAGTGGATAGATTTAAGTATCTTGGATATATTCTCACATATAGCCTGAATCCACAGGCACATGTTAAAGAAAAAACGAAAGCTGCTAAAGTAGCTTTGAATAGCATGTGGAAAAAAATTTTTTGTAACCATTCCGTTGATCCAGCATCAAAATTTAAAGTTTTCAACGCTACAGTTATAAGTTGCCTTTGCTATGGAAATGAAGTACATATATGAATATAAACTGTTAGAAGATAGAAGACCAGAAAACGTTCAAAGATACTTTTTCAAACGAAATTTCAAGCTGCCTAAAAACACCTCAAACTATGCCATACATGTGGAATCTGGGTTACCAAACATATTCTTAAAAAACTTGAAGGCTAGTGCGGACTACATTGTCAAGGTAATGAGTCGATCAGACCAAAACATCCAAAAACGGATCCTTACGATTTGTTTTCACAATGGTTATAGCCCAATCAAAAACTGGTACGATTTGGCTGCTTATACATAATTTTACAATTTCATTACCAACTGAAAATTTCGTTGCGTTAAGAGATTCCTTATACGACTGCATAGCACGCATATATGAGACGCTATTTCAGCAATGCATAGTCCGAGGTACTTCTTCGACATCAAGAAGTGTTTATCGACAACTAACTTTCTCTTTAGGTGAGAAAAACTATTTCAGAGACGAGTTTTCAGTTTCTCACATGAGCTTAATTTTCAAAGTCAGAATTTTAGATCTCATAGATCTGACTTACTTCCAATCTGCTCGCTTTGCAATCTCGGTCAGAACGAAAACGTCTTACATTTTATAGCATTTTGTCCAATTTTACAAGAAATACGTAGTCTCTATTTTTCCACAAGTTTTCTTTCGTTAAAAGATTGTATAAATATCCTGAATGGTAGCCGTGGTTGGAAGTCTCTTATAGGATACGTTTCTCACGCAAAAATATATCGAGATGATTATTTGAACATGTTTTGAAACAATAAGTCTACACCAAAAAGCAAGTTATTTTCGTTTTAGCTAAACTAAAAGCCCTTTGATCTATTTTGTTTTGACTAAACTAAAAGTCCAGAAATTAAATTGTTATGTACTTTAGAAACATAATATTTATATACATTAAGAATGTTCTAAACGTGTATCTTATACAATACAGCAAAAGATTTCAACCTAAATCAATTTATTTATTTTTTGTTTTGACTAAACTAAAAGTCACTGATTGTTTGTTACTAGTTTTCTTTCTTTTTAAACAAATTAACTTATAAACATAGCACAAATTTGTTAAAACTTTCTCATTGTATTTTAAAATTGTAATTTCTTTACGGCAGACGGCATATTGCCATGCTTTCTAATAAATTATATTTATTTACTATAATATTGTAATTTATGATTTGAGAAAAATAAAGAAGAATTGAATTGAATAGCATTAAATTATATAAATCTATATATATAAAGTAGGATGTATGTATGTATGTATGTATGTATGTCCGGGGTAAACTCCTAAACCACCCAACGGATTTTTATGAAATTTTCAGGGTAGACAAAGTTTAGTTCAGAGATGGTTCCTGTCAAGGTTTGATTCCCATATTCCCACAGGAACGGGGTTGGGAACGGAAAATTAGAAACTACTCCACAGATTTCAAAAAATATTTCAGCACTAAAGGTGCTACATTATCGCCCTTCATCAGTAACTTAAACTTTATCTCATCCCTATAATCCCACAGGAACAGAAACGGGAACGAGGACGGGAACCATAAAGTTACTTGACCGATTTCAAAAATTCTTTCAACTCTGGAACGTTACATTATCCCTCAGTGACATAGACGTACATTTCATTCACATATTTCCATGGGAACGGAAGATTCCCACAGGAACGGGGTTGGGAACGGAAACTTAGGAGCTACTGGACAGATTTCAAAAATTCTTTCTGCACTGGAATGCCACATAATCCCTCCGTAACTTGGCGTGTATTTCATCCCTATAATCCCACGGGAACAGAAACGGGAACGAGGACGGGAGCCATAAAGTTACTTGACCGATTTCAAAAATTCTTTCAACTCTAAGTTGTTACATTATGCCTCAGCCTCAGTGAGATAGACTTACATTTCATTCTCATATTTCCATGGGAACGGAAGATTCCCACTGGAACGGGGTTGGGAACGGAAACTTAGAAGCTACTGGACAGATTTTAAAAATTCTTTCTGCACTGGGATGCCACATAATCCCTAAGTAACATGGCGTGTATTTCATCTCTATAATCCAACGGGAACCGAAACGGGAACGAGGACGGGAACCATAAAGTAACTTGACCGATTTCAAAAATTCTTTCAACTCTAGGATGTTACATTATCCCTCAGTGACATAGACTTACATTTCATTCACATATTTCCATGGGAACGAAAGGTTCCCACAGGAACGGGGTTGGGAACGGAAACTTAGAAGCTACTGGACAGATTTCAAAAATTCTTTCTGCACTGGAATGCCACATAATCCCTCAGTAACTTGGCGTGTATTTCATCCCTATAATCCCACGGGAACAGAAACGGGAACGAGGACGGGAGCCATAAAGTTACTTGACCGATTTCAAAAATTCTTTCAACTCTAAGTTGTTACATTATGCCTCAGCCTCAGTGAGATAGACTTACATTTCATTCTCATATTTCCATGGGAACGGAAGATTCCCACTGGAACGGGGTTGGGAACGGAAACTTAGAAGCTACTGGACAGATTTTAAAAATTCTTTCTGCACTGGGATGCCACATAATCCCTAAGTAACATGGCGTGTATTTCATCTCTATAATCCAACGGGAACAGAAACGGGAACGAGGACGGGAACCATAAAGTAACTTGACCGATTTCAAAAATTCTTTCAACTCTAGGATGTTACATTATCCCTCAGTGACATAGACTTACATTTCATTCACATATTTCCATGGGAACGGAAGATTCCCACAGGAACGGGGTTGGGAACGGAAACTTAGAAGTTACTGGACAGATTTCGAAAATTCATTCAGCATTAGGATACCACTTAGTCCCACAGTAAGACAGATTATATTTCTTCCCCAAATTCCCGCGGAAGAGGAAAAACGAGAACTGGAACCTTAAAAGTACAGACCCGAGCAAAGCCGGGCGGCTCAGCTAGTATTAAATAAGTAAAAACCAAAAAATCCGCTTGCCACTAATCACTTTTTTTGACCCCGTAATTGATACATGTTTGAGGAAGGGGACTCTTGGGATCAAACCATACAATTTGCAGGACAAATATTTTTTCACATATTTCAGATAATTATCTTGAAGTTTAACTTAGAAAGAAACTGTTACTATTAAATTTTTTAGTATCATGAAATGGACATATTATTGGGTGTCTCAACAAAATGAAGAAACTGAGGGAAAATTAGCTTCATAGTATTCACAAAAAAATTGGACCAGGGATCCCGGACTAGCAGTTTACTGCATTTGTCAACCTTTAGCCGACCAGACATAACCAGTCGTATTTATAAAATTTGCTTAGAACATCCTTAGACAACTGTCCAACTAGACGGTGTCTAAAAAGTTGGACAACCCTTAGCCAATTTCGTATTTATAGATGCATTCCAACAGTTGTCTAAACAACCCTTCAAACTGTCAACTTCGAATGAAAAACTAACTGGTGGCGTTCATGATATATCCGTGCAGTACCATTTTTTGTGTTTTGATATACGAGTGCAACAACTAAATGGCTCTGAAAGAGTGTGGCGTAGCACTTGAACCAGACCAAAAAAGCAGCTGATTTGACTTTGAGTTACAGCTTTTCCAAGTCTCATAAAACGATGAAATTTGTGCAATTTATAAATTAAATTGTTGAAAGTAGTATTTTTGCACCTCAAACTACTTATTTTTTTCGATCTTAGAGCTCTCAACAGTGTTTTATAACATGTTCAACAAAATTGTTTTTTGCTGTAGCAAATGCCACTTTAGCCATAGTTTAGACAACCAATTTCGGTGTCTAATGTTAGACGTTCCTTAGACAGCGATGAAAGTGTTTATAAATACTATTTGGAGTTGGACACTGTTCTAAGAGCTGTCCAAAGTTGGATATACGTTGGAATGGGATTATAAATACGACTGAACATATACGTCGTATTTATAATCCCATTCCAAAGTATGTCTAACTTTGGACAGCTCTTAGAACAGTGTCCAACTCCAAATCGTATTTATAAACACTTTCATCGCTGTCTAAGGAACGTCTAACATTAGACACCGAAATTGGTTGTCTAAACTATGGCTAAAGTGGCATTTGCTACAGCAAAAATCAGTTTTGTTGAACATGTTATAAAACACTGTTGAGAGCTCTAAGATCGAAAAAAATAAGTAGTTTGAGGTGCAAAAATACTACTTTCAACAATTTAATTTATAAATTGCACAAATTTCATCGTTTTATGAGACTTGGAAAAGCTGTAACTCAAAGTCAAATCAGCTGCTTTTTTGGTCTGGTTCAAGTGCTACGCCACACTCTTTCAGAGCCAATTAGTTGTTGCCCTCGTATATCAAAACACAAAAAATGGTACTGCACGGATACATCTTGAACACCACCAGTTAGTTTTTCATTCGAAGTTGACAGTTTGAAGGGTTGTTTAGACAACTGTTTTAATGCATTTATAAATACGAAATTGGCTAAGGGTTGTCCAACTCTTTAGACACCGTCTAGTTGGACAGTTGTCTAAGGATGTTCTAAGCAAATTTTATAAATACGACTTATATAGTTTAAACGCCCTTTCTCAATTTATTCAGGATCTCAAAGTTCAGCACTGGAACTGTGCTTTACCAGTTTTGAGGTTGTAAGAAAAACGACCGTTCGGTTTGACTTCGTGTATTTGAGTAAGTAAAGGAAAGCAAGAAGATAGAAATTAAAAACTAATACATTGGATAAGTTTGACATTGCAAGTATATATAACGGCATGAGTGTTGCCACTTTACATTATTATTGAAAATAATACTTATAAACTCTTCCTCAACTGAAATGCAATCAAAATACATTTTTCAGAATTGGATATTGTGAAATTAAAAATGATAAAAATTGTTATGATAAAGAACTATACAAAGTTAATGGTTAACAATTCACAGCAATCCTTATGTTTTTTAAAGTTCAAGCTTTTTGTAAGAATATCAGATGTATTGTCTTTCGTTGGTATATACTTTATATATACTTAATTTCTTAAAACAATGTCTCTAATGTAATGAAATTTAATATTTATATGTTTACTACGACTTTTTGTTGAAGGGTTTTTTACGGCAAAGATAGCACCTTGGTTATCACAATAGATCTCCGTTGCTCCTTCGACGGTCTCCACAAAACCCATTTCACGTAGTAAGTTACGATGGAAAGCGACTTCTTTAGCTGCTTGGGATAGAGCAATGTATTCTGCTTCCATGGAAGTGAGTGCACGATTTGTTGTTTTTTCGATTCCCATGCAATGGGGGCACCAGACTAAAATAAAACCAATTCACTAAAGGATTTTCGATCCACCAACTTGGATCCCCAATCAGCATCTGTGAATCAAACAAGATTTGGATTTAATTTTATATAAGTCAACATACCCTTCGGATAAGTTTTTAAATAACGAAAAATATGTTTCGCCGTGGTAAAATGTTCCTGGTGTGGATGGCTGTGAAGTTGAGCTAACTTTGACAGAGTATGAGCAATATTTGTCCTGGATATAATGGCTAAGACATCCAATTAAGGCCTGATAATGTTTCACTCTGACACCAGAACAGTCCCTTTCAGCGCAATTCTGTAGCACTGTTCCACTAGGAAAAGGTGTAGTGGCTCCTTAACATTCCAGCATGTTCCAACGTTGCATGAAGGTAGTGACATAACTAGCTTGATGAATAGCGATTTCGCCTCGTAGTCCTTTTCGTTCGATTTCCATGCTAAAATATCTTTTTATAGGTCCGTGATTCTCCGCGTCGACCTGTTTAGTTAACTTCGTTATAATCGCTTTCATTGATGTCTCCAACGTGCATGCGAGTATTATGTCATCTACATACAAAGTCATGATATTCACTTCGTTTTCTCCCATCATTGTATAAACAGAACTATCAGTTTTACATCGTACCCATATTGGTCAATATGAATTTGATTTTTGTATTCCAATTTTTACCAGATTGTTTAGGTCCATATAGCGACTTTTTAAGCCTACATACTTTTTTGGGGTTACTTTCGTCCGCAAACGATTCTGGCTGCCGCATGAACACTTCTTCTTCTAGCTCCCCATTTAAGTATGCTGTAACAACATCAATATGGTTAACAAGTAGAGAGTATTGGGCAGCTAAGGCAAGTATCATACGAATGGTTGAATACCTTGCAACAGGTGCATACGTTTCAAAATAATCTTCACCTTCTTTTTGCAGGAATCCCTGTGCTACTAACCTAGCCTTGTACTTCCTTATCGAGCCATCTGTATTTGGCTTTTTTGAAAACACCTACTTCGAGCCAATTATATTTTTTCCTGGAGGACAGTCAACTAACTCCCAAGCTTCACATCTTAGTAACGCTTGGTATTCGTTTTCCATAGCTTTTCGCAACTCTTTACCATTAATAGATCGCAACGCTTCTTTCACTGTTACCGGGTATGACACTACTCCAAAGAGAGTCTCCATTGCTGAGGAGTTAAATATGGTTTTCCCACTTCTTAAAGTTCTGACCAGCCTCCTTTCTTTCACGCGATGTAGACTCTTTTTCTGCAGATGATATTTCATGGCTGTTGGCATATTCAACTTCAGGTGTATCTGGTACTGCTTCATCTTCTCTATGGTTTTTTGTATCTAGGTCTTCAGTGTACAGAAAAAACTTGTCATTCGATTCAGGTTAAGTCGATTCTATTTTCTCTTGGTAAAAAGTGTCTTCGAAAAATTGAACGTCCCTATCTATTACAATTGATCTCGTCTTTCTATTATATAACCTGTATCCTTTGGTTGTATCGGCATATCCAACAAATGTAAGCTGAATTCCCTTATGTTGAAATGTTGACCTCTTACGTCCTTTCTCAAGCGCTACTACCTCACACCCAAATGTCCTGAAATGTGAAACTGATGGTTTCTTACCCTTCCAACGCTCATACGGTGTCATTTGAACTAAAACTTTGGTTGGTGACCTATTTCTTATATATGCAGCTGTGTTTATTGCTTCGGACCACAAACTTTGAGGGAGCTTTGATGACTCCAGAAGACGACACGCCATTTCCACTAGAGTACGGATGGCTCTCTCAGCAATACCGTTCTGCTGAGGAGTGTAGGCGACGGTGGTTTGATGAAGAATACCAGCCAAGAACCTTTGAAATTCGGAACTAAGATACTTTTTGCCATTATCACTTCTGAGGCATTTTAGTTTATACCCTGTTTGATTTTCGGTTTTGCTTAAAAAATTTTGGAACGCAGAAAATGCCTCTGATTTGTTCTTGATAAACTGGACATGAGTAAACCGTGTAAAATCGTCAATGAACGTTATAAAATAATTAGATCTCCCTTGTGACGAGATACGCATAGGGCCACAAATGTCTGTGTGCGCCAGCTGAAGTTTTTTAGTTGTATTAACGTGGGGAAATACTGGAAAAGGTTTTGGGCTTATCTTGCAAATTGCACATGTGGTACATGAAAAATTTGACTTTTGGTTCACCTTCAATCCGCGAACCATATCATCCTTCGACAAAGATAATAAATCTTTAATGTTGAGGTGACCAAATCTCCTATGCCACAAATGTAAATTTGGATCTAAATTCTTCAACTCGGCCACAGAGTTCACACACTCTTTAGAATAGTCCGAAAAAATCTTTATATAAATTCCATTTACTTGCTCTAAATCAAATAAAATTTCACCGCAACTTTTCTTCACGCATGCCTTTTTGCTACCAAATTCTACAATATTCCCGTTGCTTAAGATCTTACTCACAGACAAAAAATTGGAATTTAATTCTGGTACATATAACACGTCTTTTAGTAACAAACTGTTATTACCCGTCTTTGCTTTCACACTTCCCATATCCTTCGCAGTTACACAATACTTTTTTCTCATATTTGTGTAATGAAGAAAACTGTTCTGTGGAACTGCACATATGACATGATGCTCCGCTATCTAAAATCCACGTGTGGTTTTCTTCTTTGATAGGTTGCTGTAAAATTGAAAGAACTGAGAGAGATGACTCATTATGGTTACTAACTGTATCTACATTGCCGTAATGCCGCAAGCACATTTTCACAAGTAGACACATGCTTCTCCCCACGACCATTCATTTCTTCTATGACACGAATTTTCAGATTCTCCAAGGCTAGCAAACTATCTCGACTTTCCATAGCTACCACGAAGCTATCCATTTCCTTCAGATCATCGACAGTTTTGCAAAATTCGTTCACTTCAGGCACATATTGCTCTCCAGGCAGTAAACAAAACCGAACAAGCTTTTTGAACAGCGCAACATTACGTGCAGGGCGATCACCGATATGTAATTCTCGCAGTGCGTTCCATGCGTCTTTGGCTGTTTCGCATTTTTTAACATGTATCAGCTCCGAAGGCTTTATACATAACGTTAAAGTGGCAAGCGCTTTTTGGTCTACCGTTTCCCATTTTAGCTTCTCCACGGCTTCGGTTGGACACTTCACTATAATTGGATTCCATAAATCTAACGTTATCAATAGACTTTCAATCTATATGACCCACGTAGCATAATTCTCCGCAGATAACTTTTCTATTTGAAAACTATCGCACGCATTTTTATCGATCGACGACAAAATTAAAAACTTTTAATTATTAAAAAGTAGCAACGTGCTTGATTCTGGGCCCATAACCTATGTAAGAATATTGACCGTTCGGTTTGTTTTCATGTATTTGAGTAAGTAAAGGAAAGCAAAAAGAAAGAAATTAAAAACTAATGCATAGGATAAGTTTGACATAGCAAATATATATTACAGCATGAGGGACTTTACATTATTATGGAAAATAATACTTATAGAGTTATTTGAAGGGAACACAAAATTTTCAAATTACACATCGTCAAACAGGGCTGACTCCAGTTGGCCTGAGGATACCAATGATAGAAGGTCGCAGTCTGGAATGATTTTCGTGTTATTTGGTGGGCCAGTCGATTGGGAATCACGGAAACAAAACTTGATCACCTTATCCAGTGCCGAAGCGGAGTATGTAACACTTACTTCTTGTGCGAAGAGAGCAAAATACTTCAAACTATTACTCACTGAAATGGACTTATTTAATGCGGAAACACCAATAGTTATCTTCACTGATAGTCAAAGTGCACAGTGCATCGCAAATTACCAAGACAAGAGAATACGAACAAAACATCTTCACATACGTTACCATTACATTCGTGAGGCAATAACGGATGGATTTGTTATTTAAGAGTTTCTTTCCACTGATAAAATGCTGGCCGATGCTCTAACTAAGCCCACCATTACTGTCTCAACAATTTATTGCACCATTATCTAAATTTATAGACTGAATTACTTTTTAGTTTATATCTTACTGTGCTTTTTTCTTTAGAGCTGGGGTATGCTCGTCGGGTCCAGGTTCGACCAAAGAAAACACGTAAAACTTCGGTTACGAAGGTCCAATCCTTTTATTTGTCTTAAAGTTAATCTAATATAATATTTATTAATTCTTATCACTAATGCTGGTGATCGGTGGTTCCAATGCTGGTAGATCCTTAATCCTATGCTGGCAAAACGGTCATCAAGTACGGGTTTTTAATGGCTGGTAAATCAACAGTCAAACACTGGCATCAACAGGCAGATCCTGGCATCAACAGTAAAAATACTGGCATCAACAGTCAAACACTGGCATCAACAGGCAGATCCTGGCATCAACAGTAAAATACTGGCATCAACAGTCAAACACTGGCATCAACAGGCAGATCCTGGCATCAACAGTAAAAATACTGGCATCAACGGCTTAATAACCGGCAAAATAAAACCCGAAAGTCCTTAAGAGGCTAGTGGGGAATTTGTACTAAGGAGACCTTGCTTAAAATTGGGAATCTCTGGGCACACTACGTACCCCTGCTTTTCCTCTAGTGGAAGTAGCCTGTACTCGAGATTGGTACTTTTCAACACGGGCTGGCTTCCACTTTCTCGTATTTTTCAGGTTGCCTTATAGAGTTATCTACACCAACTGCGTGTGAGTTCTATGGTGAGTGAAAAATATCATGTAACAACAATGGTATGTGTATTGGCTGGCGGTAGGGTGTGTTTTTGTAACTTTGTTACATTCCCCCCTTTCTTCGGCCGACGAGTAACTTACTCGTCGAACTATGTCTATATAGCTTTGTTGGTTGGTTTGTGTGTTTCTTTTCTTCTTTTTTTGTTGCGATTTTTTCCTTCCTTTCTTTTTCCTCTTCTCTTTTTTTTTTATCATAAAAAAAAAAATAAATTTTTCGTTATTAAAAAAAAATTCATTAACTTAAACCTAATCATTTTAACATTTCGTTAATTCTCGGTAGGGTATTTCACCTCTTTATTCAGATTGGCAAATTTCAAGGTTGTCCGTCCTGGTTTACGGATGCTGACTGTTACCCTCCCATAGGAGCGATGAAACACAAACTTCTGCCTCCTGAACTTTGGGTTATAGTTTCCGTGGGTGGTCACATCTATGTTATTGAAGGGGTCTTCAGGCGCTGTTCCTGACCTTCTTCCAGCGGTTTGAGTTGGAGCTACTGCCGTCGTTGTCACCTGGGTGCGGGGTCCGGTAAATCTCACCTGGCGTGAGGTGCTAAGCTGTTCCATTGGCCTCGGCTGTTGTTGTTGCTGGGGAATGGGTATTGGCACGAAGTACTGATCTTCTCTGAACTTCTTGGCTGCGGCTTCCCTCTGTTCTCGGATCGCTGCCATCGTTGTTCGTTGGCTAATACTAAGTCTAGTCGTGATCAACTCTGTGATTTCGACTGGCGGTCCCTTACGGTTTACTGGTTTCGGGTTGGAGGGCTGTCTACGGCAGGGGTCTTCGATCGCCTTTACTACGGCAGATTTTATTTTTGAAGTTGTCGCCTTCTTCGTGGTTGTCGCAATTCTGAGATCTGCTGTTTGTTTATTTTCGGTATATCCATTTAGATCTTTAATATGCACTCGGAACGTTCCGCTTTCTTTTTGAGTGCTTTTTGTGGTCTTTCTGTTTTTAGCTTTCTGTAAATTTTTTTTTTTTTTTTCAATTCAATTCAGTTTATTATAGCACAATTTTAAGATTTACATCTTGTTTATAATTTGCTTAAGAAAAGGAGTTTATAACAATGGTATTAAAAACAAAAATAATTTTACTTAGCTAAATTAAATAACAAACTAATCATTAATATAAAAACAAAAGAAAAAAAATAACATTATAAAAAAATTAAAACATAACATTATAAAAACAATTTTGAGTGATACATTTGGAAAAAAAAGGAGGAAGAAGAGATAAAAAAAAAGAGAAGAAAAGAAAGAAAAGGCAAGTAGCAGACCCTACAACGACAGAAAGAATATATAACAACATTACACTGAAACTATGACAATGTTCTATAGTAGGAGTACACATTTTTTTTAAAAGTTTGAATGCTATTTGTGTTCCGCACATTTCGTGGTAAGGAGTTCCACAGACGTGAAGCATTAACAAAAAATTGGCGACCAGTGTTAAGGCGAGAAAAACGCGGAATAATCATTTGATTAGTTCTAATAGACGACGAGTGTAATATTTTTTCATGAAGGTAAGAAGGTTGACCTGTAACTATTATTTTAAAGAGCAAAGTTAAAGTTCTCGCTTTTAAGAGGTTTTCAAAAGACATTTCATAGATACGTTTAGCATAAGGCGAAATATGATCATATCTTCTTAAGTCGAAAACATATCGAACTACACAATTAAAGGCTACATTAATTTTTCTTCGGTTGTAGCTGTCTAAACAGCCAAAGATCTCACATCCGTGCATTAATATAGGAATAACTAAGGTTTTTGCTAACATTTTCCTGATATTAGGAGGAATGAATTTCCTAGAAGGCCAAAGCAAGCGAAGCGCACCATAAGCTTTCCCAACGACTTGACTAATATGGTTGTTCCAATTTAATGTCCTGTTAAAACAAACACCAAGATTTTTTGCTGTTCCCACAAATTCTACTTGGACATTATTTAGTTCAATAGCAGGGAAGTAAGACAAATCAAGCCGTGTTTTCGAAATGACCAAACATTTTGTTTTTTTAGGGTTGAGAGCTAAACCACACCCAGTAGACCATTGATTAATGTTTTTAAGATCTTCATTAATCTTGGAAGTGCAGTCTTCAATGAGTCCGAGCGGACAGCTCCTGATTAGTTGAACATCATCAGCAAACATGTGGTACTTACAGTAACGTATAACACTAGGAAACTCGTTGATATATAAAGAAAAAAGGGTAGGACCCAATATTGAGCCTTGGGGCACGCCTGAAGACAGTGGTAAAAACTTTGATAAGCGTCCACTAATGGAAACAGCTTGCTTCCTTTCGGTTAGATATGACGAAATGAGTTTAGTAGCATCAAGGGAGAAGTTATACATTTGTAACAGTTTTTGACACAAAAGGTCATGATTAATTGTGTCAAAAGCTTTCGAATAGTCTAGTAGAGTCAAAAAGGTTACATGATTATCATCCAGGGCATTCCGGGTATGTTCAATGACATCAATGAGGGCAGTTGTCGCACTATGGCCTTGCTTATATCCTGATTGCCTAGGTGCCAATATATTATTACATGTTAAAAAATTGTTCAACTGCCTTTGCATGATTTTTTCAAGGATTTTTGAAAGGAAAGGAAGGATTGATATGGGGTGGAATTCGGAATTGGAGCTATTTTTAGGAATGGGTATTACTTTGGAAAATTTCCAATGAGAAGGAAAAGTACTTTTTGTTAAAATTGTGTTGTAGGTGTATGTTATGTATGGAAGGGTTATAGGCAATGTTGCTTTAAGGAATGCAGGATGAAGGTTGTCAAGACCGGTTGCATTGCTTTTCAACAGTAAAAAACATTCAAGTACTTCTTCAGCTGTTACTCCTTTAAACCCAAATAAAGAGCGATTCGGTTCTATATTTGGAGTTTCACCAGAAAAAGCAATCGATGGTAAGGAGACTCGCGGAATAGAGGAAATAAAACTATTGTTGATTTCGTCACAGTCAACATGCTCTAAGTCATTTAGCTTTTCATGTTTTCCAGCAATTTCCGATAGGTTTTTCCACAGTTTACGTCCACTTAGAGGCGTTCTAAGACGATTTTGGTACCACGTCACTTTCGCTGTACGAATAAGTTTGACCGATAAATTACGGAGACGACGATATTCGACCAAGTCCTCAGGTAATCTGAAACGTTTCCATCGTTTGTATACGAAATTCCTAAGTTCTATTTTTTCACGTATTTCACTATTGAACCATGGACACTCACCATATTTTACACGCACCGTTTTCAACGGAATATGATTTTCAAAAATTCTACTTAAATTGCCTTGAATAAAATCAACTTGTTCGTCTACCGTTTCCAAAAAGTAAACTCTTGTCCAATCAACTTGTCTCAAGTCAAATTCGAGTCTTGGACTTTCAACGTTTTTGAAATCACGAAACTGAAATGCTCTTATTGGTCGTTGGAGAATAAAGTCAAACGAAAGGTGTATAAGATCGTGTTTTGAGAATCCCGAAGCTTGAAGTTGGTTAAAATAAAGTACCTTGTTAAGGTCGCTAACAAAAAACACGTCCAAGAGCGTACTAGCATTTTGCGAAAAATGAGTTGGGAGAGAGGTATTCACTGCATGTAAATTAAAAGATCTAAAGTTATTCAAAATGCTGTCATCACTCAAAATATCACTGTTGAAATCTCCACAAAGAATAATTTCTTCAAAACAAAAAGAGTTATCTTCAAGAAATGCCATAAGTGAGGACCAATCTACATATCTGTTAGGCCTATAAATAACACCCAGAAGTAAGTGACCATTCGTGTTCATAATGTCTAGACAGAGATATTCAATTGGAGAGCCTGGGGGTGAAATAAATTTAGTTTTAAATTTGATAGAGTCTCTTATATAGATAGCTACCCCACCACCAGTGCGAATGGACCTATCGTTTCTAACCAATTTAAAACCACGTATCTGCACTAAATTATCAGCAGTATTTTTATTAAACCAAGTTTCACTAATACAAATTGCGTCGTACTTCGAACCCTCGAAAATATCCCTGAACTCATCAATTTTTTTAAAAAGGCTTTGAGCGTTGATGTGACAAACATGAAATCCTTGATTACGTGAGGATAAAATATTAACCATGGCGCGAGTTATGTTAAATCCATCACGATCAGTGGAACCGGCCTGATTAACGTTTTAACTAGCCAGCATCAAAAAGAAAGTATTTTAGACACACGAACTTGCTTAGAACACAGAACATACAAATCACAAACAGGACAAAGTTATATTTCCCACACGCTATAGAGAAGGCTACTTGCAGAAGAAAATAGAAAAGAGAGTTTATAAGGTGTATCATAACAATCATTTTGGGAAAAAAAAGCTAATAATATTTCATTTGCCTAAATAAAGAAAAATAAATTAACTCCAATTAATTAATTTGATTTAAATAAGTGATGAATTTACTCTTAATATATTCATAAGAAGTGATCTAGTATTAAGAAAAAAAAAATAATAGATAGATCTTTTTAAAGAGATAAACTTAATATCTGATGAGCATCTCATGATGGCAACTCCCCTAGTTTTTCGATTGACTCAACTTCTATGGCATCTTCACTTTCATTTCTCTTAACGTATACTCTCCCACGCATTGTAAAAACTGTTGAAATAAATTTGTCTCTTTTCCGTGCAAGTGCAGCATGTAGTATTTTTTGTTGTGCTTGAGAAAGGCATTCTCTTAAATAGATAGGAACATTTGATTGTTTACCAATGTCAGACAAGCAGATTTGACGTTTCATTGATTTCCGAAAGTCGGCGATTGATTTCAGTATAAAATTGCGATCGTAGGTGGAATAAAACTTAATAATAATGGCAGAAGAATTTATGTTGTTGCTTTTGGTTCGTGTGCGGAAAATATTTTTTAGCGACGGTGGTTTAACATTTAATGTAAGACATATCATGTTAAATATGTGGGTTAGATTTTCATCTTCTTGTGATGGAACATTGTACAAAATCGCATCGGATGAAACCCTCATGTTCTCCTGCATTTGTATGGCGGCTTTAATCTTGGAGATCTCGGATGAAACGTTGTCGCCTGGTGGCCGAGTTTTTAGTGATATAACCTCAGCAGCTAAGTTGTCAAACGAGCTTTTAAGGCTAGCGATCTCAGATTGAAATGTTTCATTTTGTTTAGAAAGCTTGATGTTATTGTTTTCAACAGCCACAATACGCGAGTTTATGTTTTTAATTTCAGATTTAAGTTCTTCTACCATACCATCAAGTTTAAGTGATAGTTTGTTTATAAACTCACTTTGTTTTTGCAGTTCAGTAAGAATGTTGAGGTTAGTGATAGCGCTGGACTCGGAGGTGTTTTTAGTTCCGGACTTCGTGGTGGTGACAGATAAAGATGAAAGTTTTGGTGTCAAAGGATTTACTGATGTATTTGTTGCAACTTGTTGTTTATGTTCAGATTCACTACAGTTCCTAGTTTTTCTTGTTTGAGACATGTTTATTTGTTAACTTATTTACTTTGTGCTTTCAATTATGTATTTGGAATTAAAACAGAAAAAAAATGGAGCAAGAAAATAAATAGTAGGTATATATGTTTTCGGGGTGCACTTTAATAAATTTTGTTAATTTCGTAAATTTTCACCAATATGCTTTCAGAAAAACTGTGAAAAACTTGTTCAGAGTAACTTTAAGTCAATTTCACTTGATATTAGTTTATTTTTGGTACTTCACAAGGACAAGTTATTTATTATTTCTTAGCACTAGATACAGACACGTCTTTCAACTTGAGTGTTTCATTACCGTTTACCCGTAAATTAAAATTAGTAAATTGAGTGATACTAGCTTGTACTCTTTATCAGAGTTGTCGTATTCGGTTTCGGCTACTTACGGTAGGAGTGGTATATCACCGACTGTTATCTGGAACTTGATCTTCCGCAGAAAGTCCATACCAAGAATTACATCTTCGGCCAACTGGGGTAAATATGTTACTTCCCCGGATACTGGTAGGTATACGAGTTCAGCCTCAACGTAATAACTCTCTCGTGCTGTTACTGGGCTTCCGTTTGCCATTCGAATAGTAGATTAGATTTAAGTGATTTTTATTCAATATTTTATAAAAAAAACAATTAATAATATACAATATCAGATATAGCATGGCATTGCCGTCTGCCCGATTGACAAATAATTATATAAGTTTGGTTACATTTAACCGATTCAAAATTGCAGCAAATATAAATTTAAATTGATCACATAATAGTAATACAACAACAAAAAAACAAAAGGATGATAACACCTGAGTGTCCTAAAACATTTCATTAATTAGCCTTTCACGGTAAGCCAGTGCCACCTTGCAGTAATTGAAGAGCTTTGGGACTTCCATTTCATTTAAGAATGATAACATCTCATCTTCGTTTAAAACATTACAGCCATAGTAAAATCTTCTTGTTTCTTTCAACACTGGACATCTTCCAAGAAAGTGGAACACGTCTTCTCTTTCTCTCTGATTACACAAATTACATAATACCGGAAGGTCATCTCTATGAGGAACAAAGTTGAGACTTAGAAGTTCTCCACGTAGTCTTACCATCATTGATATTTGATCCACACTGTACTCATCTCGAAAATAGTTTTTAGGGCCCAGGTTGTGACATAATCTATTGTATATCGATCTATGCACTGAACTAGTAGCTTCTTCTATATATCTTTCGCGATATTTTAAGTCCACGGTCTCAATTAAATTGTAGAGAGAGCTTTTCCATTCACTGATGTTTTCTAAGTTCAGATTTAGTTGAATACCACACCATTGCGCCAGCTCCAACCACTCCGCATACCAGCTAGTTCTTCGATCAATGACTTGTAGCGCCGCCTTTCTTGGTAATCTTTCGTTAGACATGTTCATAACCTTGATTATATAGTCTATGTGCAGCTTAAGTGTGCGAATGAAGAGCGGGGAGAGTCCTGTTTCCTACATCACAATGTAGTTGGGGGTATTCGAAGGAAGACGAAATATCCTTTTCACATAAAACCTCAAAAGTGCTTCAACCGTTTCATATTTTTTGTATCCCCATACTTGAGCTCCGTAAAGCATGATCGACTCCGACACTGCTTCAAAAACACGATACTTACTACTATGGGCAATGTATTTGTTAGCGAAACATTTCTTCCATGTAGCACCAATGGCATTCTTGGCCTTGACAAGTTTTTCTTTGAAATGCTTTTCCAAACTAAGGTTTTTTGTAAAACAGACCCCAAGATAACTATAGTCCTTAACAACTTCAATACTTTCCTCGTTAAAGGACCACCTTTCATTTGAGCAGTTTATTCCACCACCATTTTTGAAAATCATTACTTTGGACTTGTTCAGGTTCACTTTTAAACTCCAAGCTTTGCAGTACCTATCTAGTTGGTTAATCATCAACTGTAGCGATTCAGGTGAATAAGCGAACAAGACTATATCATCAGCGTAGAAAAGCGCCTTTATAACAGTTTCTGCGTTCTTTATTCCTCCAGCCAGACAGTCAGAAAGGTCTTCAATATACAGTGCAAACAAGAGAGGGCTTAAAGCACAACCCTGACGAACTCCTGATTCGGTTTGAAACCATTCAGACATTTCCTCGCCATTCCATACTGCCGCTTTGGTATCGCCATAAAGATTTTGTAGAACTCTACCAAACTTTTTAGACATTCCTACTGTATAGAGTTTATAAATTAAGGCATGCCTGTTCACTCCATCAAACGCTGCCTTAAAATCGACAAAAAAACAGTACAGCTTCTTCCCATTTCTCAAAAATGTTTCTGCGATGCTTCTCAGCACAAATATATGGTCTGTCGTCGAGTATCCTGGCCTAAATCCAGCTTGGGTTTCCTTTATTAGACTATTTTGGTCAATCCAGTTGCTTAGTCGTCTTTGCAGAACAGCGGTAAATATTTTGTAAGATGAGTTAAGGAAACTTATCCCACGATAACTTTCCGGATTCCTCGTGTTTCCTTTTTTAAAGATTGGGAAGATAAGAGCTTCCTTAAACTCCTGCGGTATACTGCCTGTATATATAACTTCATTAAAAAGCACACTAAGTTTACTTATTAACTCCGTGGTTCCATATTTGTAGAACTCTACAGGAATTCCATCAGATCCTGCAGCCTTTCCATCCTTTAAGCTCTTCAAAGCATAAATTACTTCTTCACTAGTTATATGCACATCCAGCAATTGATTATCCGTGTTCGGTGCAGCATAGGCAAAAGCGATATTGTTAGAAGGCGGATTCAATAGCTCCTTAAAATACAGAAACAGGATATCCGGGGTTAAATCTTGATTTATTTTAAATTTGATTCCATTAAAAGTTCTAACTTTATTCCAAAACTTGGTTGG
This sequence comes from Melanostoma scalare, assembly GCA_949752695.1. Lineage (NCBI taxonomy): Eukaryota > Metazoa > Arthropoda > Insecta > Diptera > Syrphidae > Melanostoma > Melanostoma scalare. The sequence continues at coordinate 73,275,256 of OX456986.1, read as the reverse complement.
ACTACTAGCAAGTGCTAGTTGTCTAGCCTCCGATTCAAAGTATTTTTCTTTTTTGTTCTTACATAGTAGTTTAAACTCCTTATTTGCATCCAGATACTGGTTTTTGCTGGATTGATCATTACCAATGCGGAATGCTCTCAGCCATCCAAATGATTTATTTCGGGCATTTTTGCAATCCTCATCAAACCAGGGGGCAGTTTGTCTCAGGTTATTTCGATTGTGACTGCTGCCGACAGGGTAGGACGATCTAATGCAGGTTGTGATATGTGCAAAATTAAAGGCGCTCTGATTTCTGAGCGAAATGTCAAGACTCCAGCGATAACTAATTGCTTTGTTTTCCACCCACTTCAATTTAGGCAGCATTGTCATAATCCTATTTCCGGTCGAATCCGTGCCTTCTATTTGGAGGGTCGTTATGATGGGGAGATGGTCCGAGTACGGTACCGAGTCGACTTTGAATTCCCTAACCATATCATTCCAGGCACCCCCAGCAAGACTGTAGTCAATGACTGAGCTTCCTTGTTTTCCCACAAAGGTGAAGTCTCCATGCTCATCAGAAATACTCGTACCATTTAGGATTCGTAGACAAAAAGTGTTACATAGCTCAAGTAATTTTTTCCCTCTAGCATTGATAGTCATATCCTTCGATCGTCGTATACATTCCGCTGTTTCGTTTTCCAATCCTGCTTCCAATCCTAATCTCGCATTAAAATCGCCGACCAAGAGCACGTTTGAATTATCATTGTGAAGCATAAAATCGTATAAATCACCGAAATCATTTTCCCACTTGTTGCAATTTAAGTATATTGGTAGAATTATGTATTTTTCGTTGGCCAAATTAACTTCCACATAAGTAATATTATCTTTGTTTTGAAATGTACAAACTAAATTTTTAATGTCTTTTTTTAGACCCAGGTACAAACCACCGCTTGCTCTCCCTCTTACATGTGACCTTATTGCAGGTATCCATTTAAAATCGAAATTCTTAAAATTACTGGTATAGTTCTCAAAATTATTCTCGGTAACAAAAGTTTCAAACAAAAAAACAATATCAAAACGATTAACATAACTATAAAAATCCATAAATAAGTTCTTATTAACAAGGCCTGATACATTGTATGCTAAAATTATTAATTTAAAATTTTGAATTTTTGCAGTATTTACATCTTTAACATTTTTACTAGGACAGACGGCATTTTTATTAAAAGTTTGGTTTATGAACGCGCCCCATTCGAATAGTATGTTCTTGCAATCGGACTGGTGTCTTGAGTCGGCGTAAGTTTTCTCTTATCTGGGAGTTAATGAATGATTTCGTTGCCCCAGTGTCAACGAGTGCTTTAAACGGTTTTCCTCCTATTGAGATAGGCAGGAAAAGTCTCGGATCATTTTCCGATTCATTTTGTGTTTCTCGGCGGTCATTTTGGATTATTTCGGGGTAGGTCGGAATGTCGGCATTAGGATTGCTTTGGCAATGTGATGTCTCTCTCACCCTTGAGTTCGTCACAGTCTTGGGTTGCCTTTTTGATAACACTGCAGAGGTTTTGTGCTGGTGAGATGGGCAGCCTTTTGTTAGTCTGCCATCCTCTCCACAGAAGAACAAGCGATGTCTGGGCTCTGGTTGTGTCCAGCGAATAGGAGCATATGATGCCAGAGCAATAGGTGGTCGGGAGTTTCGATCATCATTACGGATCGCCTCAAACTCCTCTCCTAGATCTAGTAACTCTTCTGTAGACTGGAAGTCTCCTCGCCTAATTTAATATTTATATTCAGAGCGCAGGCCTTCGTATATCCGTTCTAGGCTTCCGTCAATGCTCATTGTGGGGTGTTGCTGAATCAGGTATTGTGTGGATCTTATATAGTCCTTTACCTTTTCTCGAGGACCTTGCTTCTTCCGCAAAATTTCGTCCTCTAGTTTGTACATGTACCGTGCTGGTAAGAAATAGTGCAGGAACGTGTCACGGAATCGTGACCATGACTGGAAACGGTCTCGATAAATCCGTAACCACTCTAACGCTGTTCCTCGGAACATTTCGTGTAAAGTTTTTGTCATGTGGTTCCGTGGTATACCGTAACAGTCTGCGAGCTCTTCTATGCCTTCCATAAATTCTAGCGGGTTGCCGGATCCATCGAACTTAAGCCCAAATTTCCGGACTGCGTTCATAACCTCTGCTTCGTAGCTAAGGTTGAGTTTTGAAACAAGTGTCGGTGCTGTCAAAAATGGTTGGTGATTGAAGCTTGTCTCTACAAGTGTTCCCGCTTCTGGAACTACGGGACGGTGTTCAGATGAAATACCGCTTCCGCCGGTACTCCTCGGTTCCTCCGGTACTGGTGCCGGTGTTGAGTCGGTACAGTGCTTAATATTTCCAGTATTCGTTTCTTTTCCCTTACGTTCCATGTTTTCTGCATACCCAGGTTAATTGAGTAATCTTTTCATCTCAGGAGTTAGATCTTGCGTGGAAGATCGTGCCATTTCTTCTTTAGCATCGCGGCTTAACCTTTGTCGTAGGATTGCCAAAGTCCCGGTAGAATCTAGTCCTCTTTCTTGGCATTTCGATTAGTTCCGCCTTGCTCAAAAGGTATATACACTGTAAAATTCCGGACGGTTCAGACGCGTTTGGAACATCAGTTTGGTCCTTAGGGGTATCGTCTTCACTGGAACTCATTTTTTCCTTTTTCGGTTTGGTGATGTGTTCGGTTATCGGTCAATCTTACTGGTGAATGTTGTTCAATCTGGTATTTCGATATAAGGTCACTGGAAAGGACTTCAATGAAGTCCCTGCTCGGGCTCTAATTTGTGATGTGCTTTTTTCTTTAGAGCTTGGGTATGCTCGTCGGGTCCAGGGTCGACCAAAGAAAACACGTAAAACTTCGGTTACGAAGGTCCAATCCTTTTATTTGTCTCAAAGTTAGTCTAATATAATATTTATTAATTCTTATCACTAATGCTGGTGATCGATGGTTCCAATGCTGGTAGATCCTTAATCCTATGCTGGCAAAACGGTCATCAAGTACGGGTTTTTAATGGCTGGTAGATCAACAGTCAAACACTGGCATCAACAGGCAGATCCTGGCATCAACAGCGAAAATACTGGCATCAACAGTCAAACACTGGCATCAACAGGCAGATCCTGGCATCAACAGTAAAAATACTGGCATCAACAGTCAAACACTGGCATCAACAGGCAGATCCTGGCATCAACAGTAAAAATACTGGCATCAACAGTCAAACACTGGCATCAACAAGCAGATCCTGGCATCAACAGTAAAAATACTGGCATCAACAGTCAAATACTAGCATCAACAGGCAGATCCTGGCATCAACAGTAAAAATACTGGCATCAACAGTAAAAATACTGCCATCAACAGTCAAACACTGGCATCAACAGGCAGATCCTGGCATCAACAGTAAAAATACTGGCATCAGCAGTCAAACACTGAAATCAACAGGCAGATCCTGGCATCAACAGTACAAATACTGGCATCAACAGTCAAACACTGGCATCAGCAGTAAAATACTGGCATCAACAATTAAACACTGACATCAACAGGCAGATCCTGGCATCAACAGTAAAAATACTGGCATCAACGGCTTAATAGCCGGCACAAAATAAAACCCAAAAGTCTTTAAGAGGATAGTGTGGAATTTGTGCTAGGAACTCTAAGGAGACCTTGCTTAAAATTGTAAATCTCTGGGCACACTTCGTACCCCTGGTTTTCCTCTAGTGGAAGTAGCCTGTACTCGAGATTGGTACTTTTCAACACGGGCTGGCTTCCCCTTTCTCGTGTTTTTCAGGTTGCCTTATAAAGTTATCTACACCAAGTGCGTGTGAGTTCTATGGTGAGTGAAAAATATCATGTAACAACAATGGTATGTGTATTGGCTGGCGGTAGGATGTGTATTTGTAACTTCGTTACATTACAAACATAAAACATCTAAATTAAATTAATGAAAAGTCAAAACTAGAATCACTTTTGGAATTTTAAATGTTTAAAGTTAAAACATACATACTTGAACAGATTGTAAGAAACTCAAACGTCAACACCAGAGGAACAATCTTTCAAAAGTCTGTACAATTACTCGCCTATGCAGACGATATTGACGTAATGGGAAGAAAAAAGCGTGATGTCATAGGTGCTTTTGCGAGTATTGAAACAGAAGCGGCAAAAATGGGTTTGATGGTTAATGAGGGCAGAACGAAGTATATGCTGTCATCAAACAAGGACACAGAACATGGACGAATTGGACAAAACGTCACAATAGACAGACATAACTTCGAGGTAGTACAGGACTTCGTCTACCTAGGATCCGCTGTAGACACGGACAACAACATCAGTGCGGAGATCAAACGGAGAATAACTCTTGCCAACCGTTGCTTCTTTGGGTTAAGAAGGCAATTGAGAAACAAAACCCTCTCCAGAAAAACCAAGGTAACCTTGAATAAGACCTTAATCATCCCAGTCCTGCTGTACGGCGCGGAAGCATGGACCTTATCGAAAGCGGATGAGGAAACTCTTGGTCGTTTCGAAAGAAAAATTCTCCGAATGATCTTTGGTCCCGTATGCGAAGACAATGTGTGGAGAAGAAGATACAACAACGAGCTGTATGAGCTGTACCGCGACATGGGCATAGCCAGAAGAGTACGCATCGCGAGGCTACGATGGTTGGGACATGTAGAGCGGATGGACCCAAACGCTCCGGCTCGTCGGGTGTTCGAAAGCACATTGCAGGGAAATCGCGGAAGGGGAAGACCTCGTCTTAGGTGGCGCAATCAAGTGGATGAAGACCTCAACCGACTTGGAGTGCGAAACTGGAGAGAGCTCGCCCGAAATCGAAATCGTTATAGAAGGATGTTGGTTGAGGCCCAGGTTCACCCCGAACTGTAATGCCCACCTAAGTAAATTTAAAACATGCCCCAATATTTTTTGAATTGACTATCTTTGAATTTAAGTGTTGAGGGGGTGTGTTAGAAATAACTTAATGTGGCAACTCTAAAGAAGGTTTCCACTTGTTTCGTTTCTAAGAAAAGTGATCGAATCGACTAGCTGTTCTGACTTGGTGTGTCTCTGTACTTAGGTTTTTTGACATCCTATACAACAGCGTGCCCAGTTATTAATGTCTTTATTCGTATTTGGCCAGAAATATCGCTCTGAAATAAGTTTTCTGGTCGATCGTATGCTTGGATGGGAAATGTCATGAAGAGTAGTGAAAACATTTGAGCGTAACGTTCTTGCAATTCTTTATCAGTGGACTGAAGCTTAGCGATGGTTTCTAGATCAAGCGTGAGATTATTGTTGGTATTTTGACAATACGAGAAAGTGTGTTGGCGAAGACATTGTCTTTGCCTTTCACGTATTGTATGTCTGAGGTGAATTGTGATCCGAAGTCAAGATGACGTGCTTTACGTGGACTTATTTCTGATTTGCTTGTCAGAGCATACGTGAGCGGCTTGTGGTCTGTGAAGACTGTGAATTCTCGCCTTGCGATGCAGAATCGGAAGTGCTTGATAGCCAAGTATATCGCTAGCAGTTCGCGATCGAAAGCTGAGTATTTTACACCAGAGTCCTTGAGTTTTTTAGAGAGAAATGCTAGAGGTTGACAAGAACTTGAAATGTGCTGTGGTAAAACTGCACCCACGGCTGTATCAGATGCATCGGTTATGATGTTGAAAATGCCGTTTTGCATTGGGTGCGCTAGTAGCGTTATTTTTGAGAGAGCTTCTTTTACGCATTCAAAAACGGGGTTGAGATCTTCTGGCCAGGAGAAAACTTTTTTTGACCTAGTTTGCTTTGTTAGAGCATGAAGTGGAGCGAGTAGTTGAGCAAGTTTCGGGATAAACCGATGATAATAATTTATCATCCCTATAAAACGATGTAGTTGCTTGATGGATGTGGACTTTGGAGAGTTGGTGATTGCTTTGATGCGATCTGAAATGCCCTCTACGTTGATAGTGCGGCTTAAAAACTCTAAAAACGCCAAAAATGCACTTTGATAAATTTATGTTACCTCCATATTCTTCTAGCCTTTCGTTCTTACTGGCAATAGGAAGATCGTCGATGTACGCAAATACGAAATCTAGCCCTAAACACAATTCGTTCATGAAACGTTCAAACGTTTGTGCTGCGTTGCGCAGGCCGAAAGACATTCGAAGCCATCTAAAGAGACCGAAAGGAGCTGTTAGTTCGGATTTTGAATGTCTTCTGGTGCAATTGGGATCAAGTGATATCCTCTCACGATGTCGAACTTTGAAAACATCTTGCAACCGTGAACGTTCATGGAGAAGTCTTGGATATGGTGAATCGGTTGTCGATCTGGTACCGTGGCAGCATTTAACCTGCGGTAATCCCCACATGGTCTTCTATCTTGGTTGTTCTTTTTCTTCACCATGTGTAGCGGTGAGCAAACACTTGAGGAAGATGTTTGACAGATTCCCAGTTTTACCATGTAATGCAACTCAGTCTTTGCGGCAGTATGCCTAGCAGCGTCCAAGCGTCTGGGCCTTGAAACTGGTAATTGCCCTTTTGTTTCAATGTGATGAGCGACAGTGTGTTTGACTGGCGCGAAATAATCTGGCTCTGCTTAAAAACTTGGAAATTCTTGTAGAATTTGGTTAAACTCGTGATTAGTAACTTGCAAATGTTTTGGGGTTGGATCGTCCGTTCTCATTGTAGATGCATATGAATGCAGCTTCGTTAGAGGGTCTATCAGTCTTTTGTTCTTGGTATCTACCAAGAGGTTGAGCGTTGCTAAAAAATCGGCTCCCAGGTGTATTAACCGCGCTAATAATGAACGTGTGCACGATATTTCGCCTATGAAAAATATCGAGGTTTAGTAATTTCGATCCTAATGTTGGAATCGAAATTCCGCTGGCAGCTGATAGTAAAATTGAAGAGCCTCCTGATTCTATGCACTATGTGCTACAAGGGAGAACTGACAAGTCCGCTCCCGTATCGATAAGAAAAATTAAATTTGAGTGTTTGTCTCTAATAAATAAGCGGTGGCTTAAAGGACAATGCATGTTTGCCGCTACAACAGCAGGTTGAGCTAGTTTTTGTGGTTTGTATTGTTCATTTGGCTGCTCGCACTTACCTGTGCCCGAACTTGAATTCGTGCGATTGTATGACTTGGACCTACTATGAGAACGACTGCTTCGAAAACTCTGAGGATAATTACTGCTGTGTGGATGCGAGTTGAAAGAGAATGCTTCGATCGTTGACCCAATTCTAGCAAGTCTTTGTTCGGGAGCATTTCTACCATTGCGAAAACTATCGCTTTGTTGTGCAGTGGAAACACTACAAATTGCGGATTTCAAAGTGGCATATTTGTCATTGGTGAATACCAGGTGTCTGGTTGAAGTGAACTAACCGTAAGACAGTACTTTGTCTCAGAACTTTTAATTCTATGCACCGTGAATTGACCTTCTGTCTGTATAAACCTGTATATAGAGGAATTCGATTGGTTGGTGGCGTACGATCCGCTTTGACCTGCTTGGTCTTTGCTTTAATCAAGCATTTTGTTTTTTTTAATCTTAATTAAAAAGAAAAATGATTTGAATTTGAATGATTCACGAAATAGATTGCGAAATGGTTCGCTAAACAAATTTTGTTCCTGTGAAATTCGGAGGAAAAACTCAGTAGAAATAAAAAAACGCAGGAGAATTTGACGAAAGGTAATTATTTGAAAATGCATAATGTAATCGAAATGAGCGACGAAATAAATTTTATAAAATATTTGTATAATATTATAATATATTTGCGTTGAAAAACAATTTTAAGTTTGATTCTAATCGGGAAAAAAATGTGCCAGTACTGTTACAATTTAATGCTTTTACCCATACAAAATTTTTTCTTGAAAATCTGGATACCCGCTCACTGATGTTTTAAATGCTGGTCTTTAGGTTGGGCGTTGATGAACGTCAGGATTTTGCGCTGATGGCTTTGGTGAGGCTTAAGGAGATGGTGATGTTGGTAGTGTATTAATTTTCTGTGGCTGGTGTTGTTGCTGTAATAGCAATTGTTTCTGCCATTGCGATTGTTGTTGCTGTTGCGATGCTGCTGCTGTTGCACATATTAGTTGCTCGTTCGATTTTGCTGCTCTTGCGCTTTTTTGGCTGATGCGATTGTTGGTGTGGGCAAAATAGCGGAAGACCACAGAGTAATGTTGAAAACCACTGTGAAAACGATTTTTTTTCTGTGCGGAGCACCTTTTGTTGAACGACGTGTCGATTGTGGTGCGTGCCGTGGCTGTGGTGTCGTCTTCTTTTACCAATATAGGTAATGCGTGGTGATATCTTGTTGCGGTGGCGGTAGTATCATCTTTTGGTACCACTATCGGCAAAGCGTGGTGGTATATTTTGGCAGTGGCGGTAGTATCGTCTTTTGGTACCACTATCGGCAAAGCGTGGTAGTAATTTATGGCGATGGCGATGCGATGGCAACGTGTGATGCCGATGGTGATTGCAACATGGATGCCTAGAATAATGGCAATTGGCAAATTGAGTGTGATGGTAACGCGTGATGGCCAATGTGTGATGGCAAAGTATGATGGCAGTGTATGGCGGTTCTACGTCTGGTGGCAGAGGCACAGTCTGTGGTGCCACACTTTGTTTGGCTTAGATGGCCAAAACTTTGACCTTGAATGGCTTTGCGGTTGCAATCAATCTGGTGTGTTCCTTGTCGGGTGTGTTCTTTTTATCGTGGTCACCAATATGGTCGGCTTGGTTGCGATGATTATAAAGATTTGGTGTCCACACTTCCACTGTGACCAGTATGTGATTATTTAATTTTTGTATCCACGCCCAATGCTTGGATATTTGTTTGTCCACGTGAAAAGAAAAGAAAGAACAGCTCTCCAATATTCGATGCTTGCTTTCAAAAGCTGAGGTAGGCTCAGTCTGTCCAAGGTATTCTGGACGAAGCACCAGACAACCAATACAACCAACGTTTTCTTTTAAGTTAATGAGAATAAAATTTATAGGATAAAATTCTTTTCTAAAGACCTCTCGGAACAAAAAAGACTTTATTTGACTTTTCAAACAAGTGTGATACAAAAACGGAGCAATAATTTATGTCCATAATCAAAGAAGTGTTAAGGAATGTAAATTTATGTTGCCTTACCTTGTTAGCACCAGTATGCTGACTGAGTTACCTATAAGTCCAATCACAAAAACGATAGGAACCAGGAACCCTTGAACTATCTGACGGACGTGATCCACATCTTCTTGTGTTGCCATTTCCCTCGAATTTTTTTAAATATTGACTTTTATAAAACATGAAATTATCGTCTAATGGGCACAATCTGCTATGCTTACGAAAAATATTAAATCTGAAAATATTAAGAAAAAGAATATAAAGCATATTTCGCTCTAATCATCTTTATATATAAAATAGGATGTATGTATGTATGTATGTATGTATGTCCGGGGTAAACTCCTAAACTACCCTTAAGATTTTTATGAAATTTTCAGGGTAGACATAGTTTAGTCCAGAGATATTTCCTGTCAAGGGTTGATCCCCATATTCCCACAAGAACGGTGTTGGGAACGGAAAATTAGAAATTACTCCACAGATTTCAAAAATTCTTTCAGCACTAGGGGTGCTACATTATCTCCCTTCATCAGTAACTTAAACTATATTTCATCCCTATAATCCCACAGGAACAGAAACGGGAACGAGAACGGGAACCTTTAAGTTATTTGACCGATTTCAAGAATTCTTTTAACTCTGGGATATTACATTATCCCTCAGTGATATAGACATATATTTCATTCACATATTTCCACGGGAACGGAAGATTCCTTCAGAAACGGGGTTGGAAATGGAAACTTAGAAACTTCTGGACCGATTTCAAAAATTCTTTCAACTCTTTGATGTTACATCATCTTTCAGTGACATATACTTATATTTTATTCACTTATTTACACGGGAACAGAAGATTTCCACAGGAACGGGGTTGGGAACGGTAGCTTAGAAACTACTTACTTACTTACTTAGGTGGGCATTGCAGTTCGGGGTGAACCTGGGCCTCAACCAACATCCTTCTATAACTATTTCGATTTCGGGCGAGCTATCTCCAGTTTCGCACTCCAAGTCGGTTGAGGTCTTCATCCACTTGATTGCGCCACCTAAGACGAGGTCTTCCCCTTCCACGATTTCCCTGTAATGTGCTTTCGAACACCCGACGAGCCGGAGCGTTTGGGTCCATCCGCTCTACATGTCCCAACCATCGTAGCCTCGCGATGCGTACTCTTCTGGCTATGCCCATGTCGCGGTACAGCTCATACAGCTCGTTGTTGTATCTTCTTCTCCACACATTGTCTTCGCATACGGGACCAAAGATCATTCGGAGAATTTTTCTTTCGAAACGACCAAGAGTTTCCTCATCCGCTTTCGATAAGGTCCATGCTTCCGCGCCGTACAGCAGGACTGGGATGATTAAGGTCTTATACAAGGTTACCTTGGTTTTTCTGGAGAGGGTTTTGTTTCTCAATTGCCTTTTTAACCCAAAGAAGCAACGGTTGGCAAGAGTTATTCTCCGTTTGATCTCCGCACTGATGTTGTTGTCCGTGTCTACAGCGGATCCTAGGTAGACGAAGTCCTGTACTACCTCGAAGTTATGTCTGTCTATTGTGACGTTTTGTCCAATTCGTCCATGTTCTGTGTCCTTGTTTGATGACAACATATACTTCGTTTTGCCCTCATTAACCATCAAACACATTTTTGCCGCTTCTGTTTCAGTACTCTATGACATCACGCTTATTTCTTCCCATTACGTCAATATCGTCTGCATAGGCGAGTAATTGTACAGACTTTAGAAAGATTGTTCCTCTGGTGTTGACGTTGGAGTTTCTTACAATCTTTTCAAGTATGATGTTGAAGAAATCGCATGACAGTTTGTCGCCTTGCCTAAAGCCTTTTTCGACATCAAAGGTCTCGGTGAGTTCTTTACCGACCTTGACGGAGCAGCGTGAATTGTCCAAAGTCATCCTTCATAGTCGTACGAGTTTTGTAGGGATGCCGATACTAGACATGGCTCTGTATAGCTCGTCTCTGTATATATCGATATTATATTCTCAGGTTTTTTTCAAGATCTTCCGTATTGTGAAAACTTGGTCTATTGTGGACTTCTATGGTCTAAAACCACATTGATAAGGACCTATCAAGTTGTTGACGTGGGGTCTCAGACGATCACATATTACAGCAGACAAGATCTTATAAGCGACGTTAAGAAGGCTTGTCCCTCTATAATTGGCGGAATTGTGAGGGTCTCACTTCTTTACGATCGGGCATACGATACTGAGGATACATTCATCGGGCATGCTTTCTTCCGACCACATCACGCAGATCAGCTGGAGCATGCCCCTTTCCAACTGGTCTCCAGCTGCCTTGAAGAGTTCGGCATCAAGGCCATCTGCACCTGCAGTCTTACATCATTTAAGTTTGCATATGGCTTAACTTCGGGAGGACGGCATTCTTGATCATCGTCCAAGCTGAATGGGGCAATCTGCCAGACAGCGGAATTTGTGTCCTCATCGTTGTTAAGCAGTCTGCAAAAGTGATCTTTCCAGATCCTCAGTGGCGACTGTGACTCTACAATTGTGATTCCCTGCTGATCTTTACAGGCTTGAGTTCAGGGTTTGCCACCCTGGCAGGGAATCTCGTTCCTGTCATGGCACCTCTCAATTTCCTCATACGAGCTCTTCTCATGTTGCTTCTTTTTCTTTTTGAGAAGTCGGTGTTCTTCCCTTCTTTTCTCCTTGTAGATCTCGTTATACTGATCGTAAGCAGCCCTTGTTCGTTGTTGCATCAGCATTTGACGTGCTTTTTGTTTGGCTGTATTTGCCTGCCTGCATTCTTCATCAAACCATGGGTTTCGTTTTGGTGGCCGAGTGAAACCCAGAGCCTCAGAAGCAGCGGTTCTGATGGCTTCTTGGCATTGCTGCCACTGGTCTTCAATGCTTAATGCTGGCGGCATGGGATTCAATTATAATTGAAGGGACACTCGATTGGAAAAGGCACTGGCAATCTCTTGCGATTGTAGCTTTCGGACGTCATATCTCTTCACAGCGTTTGTTCGTGCTGGTCGTGAACAAGATATCCTCATTCGTACCTTGGCTACAACAAGGTAGTGGTCCGAGTCAACTTAGAAACTACTGGATAGATTTTAAAAATTCTTTCAATATTTAGACTTTGTCATTAACTTAGGCTATATTTTTCGTCCCTATAATCCGACAGGATCTGAAACATGATCGAGAACGGGAACATTAAAGTTACTTGACCGATCTCGACAATTCTTTCAACTCCGGGATGTAACATTGTCCCTCAGTGACATAGATTTATATTTCATTCACATATTTCCACGAAGATTTCAACAGGAATGGGTTGTAAACGGAAACTTAAGAACTACTGGACAGATTTCAAAGATTCTTTCAGCATTAAGATGCCACATAGTCCCACAGTAAGAAAGATTATATTTCATCCCCAAATTGCCAAGGAAGTGGAAAACGAGAACGGGAACTTTAAAACTACAGACCCGAGCAAAGCCGGGTGGCTCAGCTAGTATAAAATATTTTATAAACTAATTTTTGGCTTTACAATAAGATGATTATATAGCATATATCGAATAGGTAGATAGTTCTGGAGGTAAATTCATAAGGATCAAAACATTAGCTCTTATAGACTTTTCTCTGAAATTAATTTTTTTACGCTCCACGATTACATAGAACTCTGAACTCCGCTGAATTGATTTCAAAAACCTTGCATTCGTTAGTAAAAGCGACGGACCTGGAACTTTGATACTGCCAAACTTATTTCGGAAATTCTTTCAGAGTTAGGAGTTACTATATTAGACTATGCGGTGCGGGCTGTGACGTGTTTTTAATTTCCCAGCCGGGGTAGAACTCATGGCGGTCCAAGGTCAGCGAATAAAAACACTCAAAAATTCACAAAAAATTCACAAAAATCGGAAACTCTCTTTTATAAAGAACTGGGCTGGAATTATTTATAATTAACAAATATACTATTAACATGAATCAAATGATCCCTCTGCGGACAATGCTATTTGCGGGATGCTATGCGGCTATACTATGGCTCCTGCCAGCTATCGTTACCACGTCCGGTCAACCTCGGTATCGCACTGTTTGCGAACAAAAATAATAACATTTATTATTCTGGTTATAATTACTGCCTCCAGTGGCGCAATCAGTTACGGCAATTCACCCTGTAGGTAGCCAATAGCCATAGGTACATATATTGAAACACTTCTTTTTGATGAAGAGTAGCATTTTAGTGGCTGTCTGTGATAATTAATTTTTTTTTTAATTTATGCTATTGAGCTTTCAAAAGCAAAAAAATTAATAAAAAAAATTTTTTTTCGTCAATTAGTTAGGTTAGGACTGAGTGCCCTCGAATAAATATTTTCATGTTCTTTCCCTAGAGCTACAGTTTAAGCTACATTTAGCTATGTAGTTTAGTGGCTACTACTTTTGAAAAGCTACAATATTCAACTAACTTTTTTCGAAAGATTCGTATCCGTCCTGATCCGATCTTGAACGTAGTGTACAAATTTGTTTTACTGTTTCCAATTTAAGAATCACGATTTTGACTTTGGTCAAGTTGCAAAAGATTGCATAGACAGTAATCGTTGGAAAGATTGGCACCAGGATTTTATTTTTGACAAAAATTTATATTTGTTTGATCAACGAGCCCAAATGCAAAATATGTGGTCTATGTTAATTTACTACGGATTATTTAATCGAACGATGATGTATAGTAGACCAACTCTATTACCTAGCGGCTCGCTAAAAAAGCACACACTTAACGGTATTTCTTGTGATTTTGATTTCTGGGGTCAAACATACTGTCTATGATAGGTTTTTTTTTTATAAAAAAATATTTACCCACGTATGACAAACCTAATTTATATAGAAGTTTGCACGTGCAAAAAAGTGGAAACTATGTATGTGCGTGGGCCGTAAAATTTGTTCGACGTGTGTTGTTACAAAAAAATTCAAAATGTCTGGATTTGTTTCCCGTCACAACGTTTTGTGCGAAATTTTATTTGAAGGGATTGATGCGTTCGATGGAAAAGTAGCTGTGACAAATATTAGTTCAATTACTGAGTGAACACAATGATTCACAGCCGCATACGGAGCCGTAGCATACGGAGCCGTACCTTCAAAATATTAAGTACAAAGCAATGATGTATTCACAACAACGCTAGCCGGAGCCGCACAAGTTACCTTTTTTTTTTTATATATTAGCGCGCACATCAAGGGGTTAGGAATAACTTTATAAAGTTATAGAACACAGTGCGAGCATTTAGGAAGATTTAATAGGAGACACCGATGCACATTGCTTTTGAACCTTTGCGAATCGTAATGTAGGGGAGATACAGAGCCGGGGAAAGCATTCCACATTCGGGTGGTGCGAATAAAATAAGAATCTCTATACTTGACTGTACACTCCAAGTTGGGCTCAAGGTAGAACTGATGAGCTTTCCTAGCGAGGCGAGTGTTGCGGCTAAATTGTTTCAGGGGAGGAATGCAACTGGCTATTTCACTAGAGCACTGTTTGTGAAAAAACTAGTCCAGGAACCATGGGTGGTAAGAGGCCAAATAAAAGGCCTTCCAACACAATCGTGTAAGTTAATATACGACAACACGAAACTCCAACCACGAGCTGCGCTTCTTATCCATAAAAGAACTAACTTTCTTCCCATTCCAGAATTCATCACAAATGATCTCGTTGCGGTACTAGCTGAGATCCCCACGGCAAGAGGCTTACAAAACATTGTAATAGCCTCAGCCTACTACCCGGGTGATACTACCTCCGCACTACCTGAAGAGGTTAAAAAACTTGTTAGCTACTGCAACGCAAGGGGAAGACAGCTACTACTTGGTTGTAATGCCAACTCCCATCACACCATATGGGGTAGCAAAGATATCAACAAAAGAGGTGAGTCACTTTTAGATTTTCTCATGCATTCAAACTTAGATATTCTAAATAAGGGAAATGAACCTACTTTTGTCACCTCAACTAGGAAAGAAGTGTTGGATATGACAGTGGCAAGTTTTGCCATAGCCAACAACATTCTCAATTGGCATGTCTCGAAAGAGTTATCATTCTCGGACCACCGGCACATCAGATTTGATCTGTCAAGGCCGAATCACAACAATATAGAAAACAATAGGGTACCAAGACACACGGACTGGAATCTCTACACTGAGACACTTCGTTGTGAATTTGAACCATCCTATCCAAACATTGACTCTCCTTATCAACTTGAAAGGAAAGCAACACGCTTAAGCTCACAAATGACAAGCGCATACGAGTCCAGCTGTCGCATTAGACAGTCCAACTCAAATCGCGATGTTCCCTGGTGGAACAGTGAATTGGAGAAGTTAAAAAGAAAGCTTCGAAAGATGTTCAACAAAGCTAAACGAACCAATTCGTGGAGCGAATATCGAACAACTCTAACGACTTACAACTCGATGATAAGAAGGCAAAAACGACTTACCTGGAAAAACTTCTGTGAAAGTATCGATAACTTGCCTTCTTCAATTAGAGTTCAAAAAGCCTTAGCTAAAGATCATAACAACGGTATTGGTCTCTTAAAAAATCGGAAAAAAAAAAAAAAGTTTGTGAAAAAAACGATAAAAGAATGTGAGACACGTAACATATCGACGATGTTCAAGAATCAATCGATTTTGTCAAACTCCAGTTTTGGGCGGATGAAGGCCTTAAAAATTATAGCCACATCAGAAGGGGTGAAGAACTTCCTGCATCGTCTCAAGAATCCTAAGCATTTAGCAGCGTTTTTGGCGACTTCGAATATGTGGTCATTCCAACGAAGATCATCGTTTACACACAAACCAAGCGCTGACAGCTTTTCGGTTTCTTGCATGCAGGTACCATTCATGGATAATGGCAATGGGGGAATGTTAAGCTTCAACGATTGTTTCCCTCCTCAACGGGTCTCCACCTCGCCGTTGTGAGGAGGCTCACGCTGGAAACCTCAAGCAGGATGGCTACGGTTAGATGCTCCTGAGCGGAAAATCAGCTACCAGCTAGGGTTTTGGGCAAACTAAGTGAGACCCACCCCAATGAAAGTTTATGAAAAGGAAACAAAAAAGCAATAGAAAAAATAGCGGGGATATACGCTAAAGTGTTAGCAGATGTCACGGCTGCTGGCTTGGGCTTTGCCTTACGATCTCAATATCGAAAGGAGAAGTCGCCAGTGACTGACTTTTCTTATCTCATTTTTTGTTTGGTTTGTTTGACGATCTTACTTATAATTTTGGATCTTTTTCCATTTTCTTTTTCTTTTTTCGTTCTTTTCTTTTTCTCTTTCTTTTTCTTTTCACCTTTTCTTACAGATCCAACTTATAAAGTAATCGAAGAAACTTTAAATAACAAAAAGGAAAAAGCTGAAATAACAATGAACAACCTAAGGAACAACAACGTTACGAAGATGACCGAGGAAGAGGAAAACCTCCTCCTCGACCCATTCTCCAGCTTAGGCATGGAAGATGGAGCCAGTGGTGAGGCTATCATTGTTGATGACATCAGTGATGCCAGCTCCATAGCGGACTCCGATACCTCAAACCTATCGTGCGTGTCCAGGCGGAGTAAAATCTCCAACTGCAAGTGCACGGTCAAAAGGCTGGGGAAAGTTGACTGGAACGAGATGACTGACATTGAACGGAAAAGACTCCATAACGCACGAGCCTTTTAAGGCAGGGAGAACTTGGGAAAGGACGGGACTACTGCTAGTTTAGCACCAAGCCCCCTGCAAGGTATGACCGACAATACTGACAAGACTGACCAAAACAAACCGCACAACACACGATCCTTTTTGAATAGGGAGGGCTTGGGAAAGGATGGACCAACTGCTAATCCAGCACCGAACCCTCTCTCCCTTCTAGGTAAGAGTGCTAAGACTTCGATGCCGCCTGCTCCTTACGCTGATTAAATTCAGCCGAAGAAAGGGCCAACCCCATCGATGGCTGGTGCAGGGACTACAACGAATACAGGACATAACACGAAGGACAAACAGACAGACCCTAAAGTACGGAAACACAGCGGAACTTCTCACCCAGAAATGGGAAACGAAGTCTCTGCTGAGGGGAAGGAAGAACGGAAGCGTGAAGGTAGTGTAGAAAGCCATAGCCCTCCGGAAGACCTGAACGCGACTGAGGAATCCAACCCTGAAAATCCGGCACACAACAAAACGACGGACAGTCTGGCAACTGTCATCGACAGAAATGTCGGACAACGACGAGCTAGGGTCCTCAGCAAAAACGAACTACTACTGAGACAACGACGCAACGCGGAAAGGACCATCAGACGTCTATCGAAAAAGAACCCCGACTCCTTAACGGAAAAGGCTAAAAGGGCTCTGGTCAAGTCCGAACAAAGACTACGGACAGTGACACCAACAGACATAACAAAACGAACTGGACAAGGCCCGACAGACAAAAAACGAGCTGGCTGCGGAGCAAATACCGGAACTGGTGAGGTGGCCTCCCTGCCCCTTGTCGACACCGATATGCCGAGCTGCTCAAAAAGAGCAAGAAATGCCAGCTCCTCCCCAAATAGCTCCTCACCCAACAGGATACCTAGGAGGATGAAGACTTCCTCAGTCCCTGCTGCAAAGGGCCACCCAGTCGCTATCGCCGACTTTGGGTAACCCGACCGCAAACTGAGTGAAGACGAATGGCAGTTACTTGAGCTAAATATCTTGGAAGAGGTAAATGAGGCGATCGTTAAGAGTAGGCAACCGCCACTCTTCGGGGACCTCACTACCGTTCATGGTTTCAAGATGATGAACTGCGAGAACGAATGGACCCTTCAATAGCTCCAGGAGTTCGTGAAGAAGACGGCAGCTCCCTGGCAGAATGCCGATTTACGGCTTGTGACTGCCAATGAGATTAAAGATCTAAACCGACCAATAGAAAAACTTTTGGTCAGAGGCCCCGCTATTCCCCGCGATCGGCTGGAAAGGTACATCCTTTCACTAAGTGCTGAACTTCCGAGCGACCAATGGAAGATCATGAAAGTGGAGAAAACGGAGACAGGCACTGAAGTGATTGTGAGATTGGACCACAACTCCATACCACTTCTAAGACGAGTCAGCTTCAAAGTTCGCGTTGGCATTACCCGATGCAAACTCAGGCTGATAGCTAGAATCAAAAAACAGGTTAGTAAGGCATTGTATAAAAAACAAAATATGCCATGGAATTGAAGTTTATACAAATAAATCTCCACCATAGTAAAGCCGCCTCCGCCAACCTGGTCTACCTCATGGAGAGTAGACAAATTGATGTAGCCCTTATACAAGAACAGGGTCGCAAGAGCAAAAATTAAGGGAAATTAGAATTAAGAAAAAGTACGCTGTACAAATCCAATTTTGTCAGCCCAGACAGTAACCTCAGAACATGCATAGTAGCTAGAAAACAGTTAAATCTTTTTCTTCTAACTACTTATAGCACAATAGACCAGACCGCAGTAAAGATGGAACGCGAAGGACTCCCATCTCTAATTATGGCTTCCTTCTACATGCCACATGATGGAATTGAAGGACCACCAGCGGATATCACTTACCAACTGGTAGAATACACAAGTAAGAGTAGACTAGATATAATTATGGGCTGTGACGCCAACGCACACCATGTGCAATGGGGAAGCACCGACACAAATTCTAGGGGGGAACTTTTATTTGAATTTATTTTAAGAAAAAATCTTTTAGTTATCAATTGAGGTAACACACCTACCTTCGTTACCAAAAACCGTAAAGAAGTACTTGATATTACCCTCACAAACAACTCGGACACTTGTCCAGTAGAGCAATGGAAAGTACTAGAAGAAATTTCTTTCTCAGACCATTGTCTGATAAATTTTATCAGACCATTGTCTGATAAATTTTATCATTCCCACTACAGATCGCCCAATCAAACCATTTCGTGATAATAGACAAACAGATTGGGCTACCTTTAGCAGAGAGGTAGACGATAATATAGATTCCCTCAATACAAAGAGGAACCTTGAACCGCAAGGCCTTGATAAGTTGACTGCAGAACTCACAGAGACGGAAAATCCTCTCCAAGGAGACCATATCTCTTGGTTCTCTGAGGAGACCGGATAACCACTGGACTGAATCCCCGGTCGAGAGTCTGGAACATCTGTTCGATTCGCACTTCCCTGGATGCAGCCCTATAGAGAACAGTGAAGTAGAAACCACTAAGTATTCTAGACACGAAATCCCAACAGATATCGTAACGGAAGAGAAGTTGGAATGGGCTATCAACTCCTTTTCACCTTTTAAATCTCCGGGTCACGATGGCATTTTCCCTATGATGCTGCAAAAAAGCAGCGGAAAAGTCATCCCACATCTCAAGAACATTTTTGAAAATAGCCTCATATGGGGTTACATTCCCAAAATATGGCGGGAAGTTAAAGTCGATTTCATACCGAAAGCCGGCAAACCCAGCCATATAGAAGCAAAACACTTCAGACCTATAAGTCTGACCTCCTTTATACTGAAAACTTTTGAAAGGTTACTTGATTTACACATACGTGGCCTTCTGAAACCGGAAGTAATATCTACCTTTCAACATGCCTACACAAAAGGACGAAGTGTGGAAACAGCACTTCACTGTGTAGTAAGAACCATAGAAAAAGCGCTGCAAGACAAGGAATACACACTGGCAGCTTTCCTGGACATTGAAGGAGCCTTCAACAATGTACAAAACAGTGCAATTAAGAAGGCCCTAAATGATCTAGAAGTAGAAGAAGCAATTACAAATTGGATCATGTGTATGCTAACAAAACGTCAGATCCACAGTGAACTGGGAGGTGCAAGCTTGAAAAAGTGTGTGTCACGAGGAACCCCACATGGAGGTATTCTCTCACCCCTGCTCTGGATCCTGGTCATGAATGAGATCCTCGTAGCTCTCAAACATGATGGCGTGAAAGTGGTTGCCTATGCCGATGATTTTGCTCTTCTGGCGACGGGAAAATTCCCTTCCACTATTAGCGCACAATTGAATTATACACTAACCAAGGTAAGCGCTTGGACAAAAAGGTGCGGCCTTGCAGTTAACCCCCTCAAAACAGAGCTGGTACTCTTTACAAAAAGAAAAAAAATACCTACTTTTGAGTTACCAAGACAAAATGAGACCCCTCTTAAGATCTCTGATCAAGCCAGATACCTGGGAGTGATCTTAGACAAAAAACTAAATTGGGGTCCCAATATACAAGAAAGACACAAAAAACCTATGATAGCACTGTATTCGTGTAACAAGATTTTTGGCAAAAACTGGGGACTGGAATCCCAAAATCATCCTGTGGATGTATACTGCCATTGTTAGACCTATCCTATCTTATGGCAATTTGGTCTGGTGGAAGGCGCTGGAAAAATGCACGCATTTAAAAACCCTAACCAAAGTACAAAGATGAGCCTGTATTTGCAACCGCAACCGCCTGTAACACCAACCGCAAGCTTGGAAGTAATCCTCAATCTCACACCTCTTGATCTCTGTGTTCAAGAAGCGGCAGCAAACAGTGCACTTAGACTAAGCCACTGTAATGTCTGGAAAACCAGCCAAACAGGACACGCACAGATTTTATCACGATACGCAGATAACAACATCTGCACGGATTACATAACTCCATACCTGGACTCTAAAAAATCCTTCACAACCAGCTTCCCCAATAGACAGGATTGGGAGAATGAAACACCTCAAATAAACGAGACGTCTTTATCAATCTATACCGTCGGTTCAAAAATGGAAGTTGGAACAGGGGCAGGTTTCTTTTCAGAAAGCCTAAACCTAGCCAGTTCATTCAGACTTCCAAATCACAGCAGCGTCTTCCAAGCCGAAATCTTGGCAGTTACAAACGCTGCAAAACAGGTGTCCATGATGGCGCTATCACATGCTGATATCACTTTTTTCATTGATAGCAAAGCAGCAATAAAAGCGATTTCTGCCACTCTTGTAAAATCAAAGCTTGTTTCTTGCTGTCACGAAGAGCTAAGGGTTCTTGGCACGCAGCATAATGTAAGACTCTGCTGGTTTCCTGGTCATAGTGGTATACCGGGAAACGAAAAAGCGGACGAACTAGCGAGGAAAGGATCAGCACTTGACCCTTCTCTCATTGATAAATCAATCAGGATTCCACCCTGTGAAATGAAACAGATCATTGGTAACAAAAAAATGCGAAAATCCAATGAAAGATGGGAATGTCCAGATTCCTGTGTTACTTCGAGGAAACTATGGCCGAAGTATGATAAGAAAGAATCTGAAAAGCTGCTATCATTGAATAGACCTTCATTGCGAATGCTTATCAGTATCATAACTGGACATAACCTACTAGGCTATCACAAAAAGAAAGTGGGTCTTTGCACCGATGACCTATGCAGAGGATGCAATGTAGAAGATGAATATGAGCACACAACTCACTTCCTTTGTCAATGCCCAGCACTCTGCCATATTAGGAAAAAATTTCTAGGCAATTACTTTTTCAATGAACTAGAAGAATTATCAGACGCTTCAAAAAGCAGCCTGTTAAACTTCACTAAGGCCACAAAATGGTTAAATACTGACCAGACATAAACTCATAGGTTTCTAGGACGTTACAATACGCCAGGGTATCACAATGGATCTACATTGATCTAAGTGTGACGGAAATAAGATCAACCGTCAGCCCATTCTACCTAACCTAACCTAACCTAACCTAACCTAACCTTCAACGACAAGAGACAGCATTGAGTCTTCGAAGCATTGAATTCTACTCGGTTTTCATGACCCCATGTAACAATGCTGTCAAGATCAGAATTCAATGAGCTTAACATACGCAACCGTTCCAGTTCCACATCCGAAGAGCAGAAACGTGAATTTGGAAACGAATATGAAAAGCTGAGGGTCGAGTTGTCAGTAAAACAGTTAAGTGGATTAGAAGTTTCAGACAAGAGATCATTAATGAAAATGAGGAAGAGAGTCGGGGACAAAACGGGGCCATGGGACACACCAGCATTTATGAAATGGGTATCAGACTTGAAGCCATCCAACACGACTTGTATTGAACGGTCGGAAAAATAGTTTCTAATCCAACGAAGAAGAGACTCATCGATACCAAAAGCACGCATTTTCGATAAAAGAGCCTGATGCCAAGCTCTATTAAATGCTCTAGAAATATCAAGCTACTTTCTCCAAAACAATGTAAAGATTGGTTCCACTTTTCGGTGAGATAAGCCATCAAATCACCAGTGGACCGTTTGCTTCGAAAGCCGTACTGACGGTCATTAAAAAGCTTTCGTTCTTCAAGATTGTCTACGATGCTTCTATCGCAAGTGAATTGCAGACCAGACCACAGTACCTGTACTATGACTGGATAAAGTGACTACAGTGAAGCACTATAACACCTTGTTCACTATGAGAAATAGAGTTTGGAAATGAAAATCATAAGTCTTGTACCCTGTTTCGTAGCTATCTAAAATATATTTATTTTTCACAACCTATTTATACACTAAAAATGCTTAATCTACAATTATTTACAAAGGTATAGTTTGCTGGACATGCTAAAGAATTTATCTTGAAATTTAGATGAATTGAATTACACAGAACGTGTATTAGAGAATAATGCTGAATCGTCAGGTATGTATACACAGGAATGTACAGTATGGCAAGCAAGTTACGTAAATAAAATTAATGTTTTACAATATTGTGAGCAAGAAAAATTGTTACAAGTATGAAAGGTTCTACTGTTTATGTTGATCGTAAACATCCTGCCCCACGCTGATGAGACGCATCATCAGCGTGGGGCATGGGTTCATCAGAAGACATCTTAGACTTGGAAATCGCAGCTGGATATTGGTTCACTTCTTGGGGCTGGTGTTGGTGGTGATGGCGATCTTTGGTTGTATCTAGTAATGCAAAACCTGATTGCTAGGTATATTATGAGCGTGCTTGTAATGAGCAATCAAAGAGCTCCTGATTGTGTGTGGAACGTTGTGGTAATGAATTTGACTTGGCAGCTCTAACTGTTGAGATTTTATTTGTCTTTGAAGTTCTTGCAGGTCATTGTTGAATAGACTGATGTTTTGTTCGTAGTACGAAGCCGATTGATGCTTTCAGCAGTTATAGCATCACTTTGTCTGGTATACGATGCTCGTATGTTCTTTGAGTGAATTTGTTAGCCTTGCAGAGTTTAATGTTGATGCTGTGCTTCACATTATGATTGCATTTTCAAGTAGCCACTTCCGTGTATTGTGATGAAAGTGTTTTGGTGATCACAAACAACATTCAGAGTTTTTTCGTCCTTTACGGCGAATATCCATTGATTTAATTCGGGGAGTTTTGTCCACACAGACTCGGCTTGAATAATTTTGAGTTGACATATCGATAGGTGTGGAATGTTGTTAAGTAAGTTTATTTCACATATGCTTAGGTTTGCTCCAGATCGGTATACTGGATGAGCTTGGATACATAGGTAATGTTCCCCGTTCATTACGGTACATTAGGTTAATTCACCTTCGCTTACAGGATAATATTCATCATGATGAGAACTGACTGCTAAGAATTCAATTGAAGGTTGTATTGCTATCAGTGTTTCGTTTACAACTGCTGGAATAGGAATGATTTTGAACATCGTGAATTCGTTTACTTTTATTAATGGCAGCTCAATTTTGAAAAGTATGTAGTTCGTTGTTAATTGTCCTTTAATTGACAAAAGCTTATATAGATTCAACATGTCATCCGGCTCAACTGGAAAGCGAAGTCCTGGTGGAAGATGATTCCTAATTTTGGCTTCTT
Organism: Melanostoma scalare; assembly: GCA_949752695.1. Lineage (NCBI taxonomy): Eukaryota > Metazoa > Arthropoda > Insecta > Diptera > Syrphidae > Melanostoma > Melanostoma scalare. The sequence continues at coordinate 73,251,446 of OX456986.1, read as the reverse complement.
CATGGTTCAATTGTTGAGGAGATATTAATAGGTGGTTTATTCTTCCTTGATGACTATCTGCCAATACGTCAGTAATTGCTGTTTGAGTACGTTGTATATTCATTACAACGAGTGTGGTGTATATAGACAATGACGTAAAAAGTTCTCTGACTTTAATTTGGTAGAGGTCATCGGTGAAGTTGTTGATACGGTTAACTATTTGCTTAAACTGAACTGCAAGTATCGGGTGTCTTTTGGATATATCTTCTTGACTCCTTTTTATGATATTGACTGTTGAGTTCAAAATTGAAGTGTGATTTTTGGAAAGTTTTATTAAATGTTCCTTATTTGAGTGCATTTCTTCCAAGTGATGAGAGACTTCGTCGGCATATTGGGAGTCAAGAACTCCAAAGAGTGCACTTGCAATTTTCCCTACCACATCCATTGCTCCTCGCTTAAAACGCCTTTCGATTTGTTCAGTTGAGAGCAAAGCGTCTTCTTCTATAACGTCGTGCTTAGTAATATCAATTTGTTGAATTATCTGACGGCATTGACCCTTTGAAAGACATTTGATTGCAGAGATGTTCGAGAGCCTTGGTGCTGTTTTCCAGCATTAGAAATTCTTTATGGTATGCGGCGAGATTGTAGTACACTACCAAGTTCCATTTGCTGTGAACCAAGCTTATAGTACCTTGTTTTTGAAAATATATCCCAGGCACCGTGGTCATTATCAAGGAAGAAAATACCCCCGTAATGAAATGGCCACTAGGAAGAATCGATGCCCTCGATTCATTCGGTCGGTGCCTGGTTGAACGTTTTTTGATTGTGTTTTCCACTTAGTACGTTGTTGCAGTTCGTTTAAGTATTCCTTGGACCATCGATTCCAGAACTCCTTTTTGATAGAATTATTACAAGACATTTTTAAAAGAAAAAAGAAAAAATTTAATTAGAAAAATGTATGTTGAAGATCGAAATGATCATACCTCAACTCCATGTTGCGTTTCGCCCAGGCACGGCAATTGGGCTCATCAGTTAGATGATTGCCGTACCCTTCTAAGACGCAATTTTAGTTCGGAATACACCGACACTTATACACCGACACTTATACTGATGAGCCCAATTGCCGTGCCTGGGCGAAACGCAACATGGAGTTGAGGTATGATCATTTCGATCTTCAACATACATTTTTCTAATTAAATTTTTTCTTTTTTCTTTTAAAAATGTCTTGTAATAATTCTATTCAATTTACAACTCCAGGACAAAACAAAAACAATAACAAACACTTGTTTGCTATTTTCTTTTAAATAAATTTATACCATACCATGGAAAACTTTGTTTACTTTTCTAAGTTTATTAATAATGGCTTGTACATTTGCTTAGAAAATAAAATTCACTGCATGTGAGTGCAGTGAATTTTATAAGTGTCGGTGTATTCCGAACTAAAATTGCGTCTTAGAAGGGTACGGCAATCATCTAACTGATGAGCCCAATTGCCGTGCCTGGGCGAAACGCAACATGGAGTTGAGGTATGATCATTTCGATCTTCAACATACATTTTTCTAATTAAATTTTTTCTTTTTTCTTTTAAAAGTGTCTTGTAATAATTCTATTCAATTTACAACTCCAGGACAAAACAAAAACAATAACAAACACTTGTTTGCTATTTTCTTTTAAATAAATCCTTTTTTATGGTTGACACCAGCTTCCATCTTGTAGCTAGGTTCCCTCTCTGATGTTCTGCATGTTGGTCGACCACCGCCTTCAATGGTTCACCTATTAAAAAGTGACCATGTGTTTATACAGATAGGTCATTAGGATTATCTGACATTGCTGTTAATGGTCGTGAATTTAGAATGGCTTCAACCTCTGCAGTAACCGTGCAGAGCTCCTCGTAAGTGAGTGAAGCTGTAGAAACCTTACATAGCAGTAGGTGTTTTGCAGATTTAACAGCTGCCTCCCATAATCCACCGAAATGGGGAGCACGCGCTCCCCTTTGAGCAACAGTTGGCCTCTATTTGATGTTTGGCGTCTTCTGAGTATATGTTCGTCTTCAGTTCTTCCAATTGGTTCCTTGCACCTACAAAATTCATGGCGTTATCGCAGTACAAATTTCTGACATGGCCACGTCGGCTCATGAACCTCTTCAGTGCTCCAATGAAAGCTTCTGTGGTTAGTTCACTGACAACTTCAATATGAATTGCTTTTGTAGCGAAGCAGCAAAATATGGATAAATAACATTTTTGTGGTCGGCTTCCTCGCGTACGGTAATGGACCCATAGTGGGCCGCTAAAATCTACTCCGGAATTTATGAATGGACGCGCTGGTTGCACTCTATGAGCTGGCAAATTTCCCATCATTTGAGAATACATAGTAGGTTTTGCCTTTGTACAGGTTACACAATGTTGTGCGATAGATCGTGCAATATTTTTCCCTTTGATTGGCCAAAATTTTTGTCGGGTGATCGCTAGGAGGCCTTGAGGTCCAATATGATTGTTTTCAATATGCAGATCAGTCATTATCATTTTGGTAAATGGATGCGTGTGCGGTAGGAGTATTGGATGTTTGGTATCGTGTGGGAGATCTGATGCTTGTAGTCTACCCCCGACTCGAAACAGTCCCACTTCATCGAGGAATACGGCGAGACCTATTAATGCGCTTTTTTTGTGAAGTTCCTTTTGATCCTTAAGTGCACGGATGTCCGTTTTAAGTTCTTGGCTTTGTATAATCTTTAACATTAGTTGCATTGCGTTTTCTAACTCTTGAGTTGATGATGGCCAGACTCTTTTTATAGGCTTCCTTTTGCTTTCCTTGAGGGCCTCTTTTGTGTCCTTGATCTTGCGATTCTTTATAGACTGAATGAATCGAAGGCAGTAGGCTGTTATTCGCTGCATTTTTCTGAATGAGTTAGAATGTCTCATTTCTTCGAATATGTTAGTTGAATGATTACACGTAGCTAAAGCCACTACCTTCTTGTATGGTGGTGGCCATAGTGCTTCAGTACCATGTAAAAATTTTGGACCATATTTCCATAGTAAGTGATCTTGAAGTTTTTCTGGTGAAATCCCTCTCGATAAAACATCTGCTGGATTGTCGCTGGAACTTACATGTCGCCACTGGATAGGGTCCGTGAGCTTCAGGATGCTTGCAATTCTACGTCCAACAAATGATTGAAATGATTCAGCATTTGAATTTATCCAGCTCACTACAATTTGAGAGTCTGTCCACAAGAATCGGCTTGCGTCTTTCAATTTGAGATCCACCTTCACACGGTTTGATAAGTAGAGCTGCACATAATTCCAACCGAGGAATAGTCATAGCCTTCGTCCCTGATGCTGTTTTGGTAGTTGGTGCGACTCGAGATTTGGAACATAGTAATCGAACTATGACCGTACCATTTTTGTAGATGGACTTAAGATACACCGCTGCACCGTAGGCCTTTTCTGATGCGTCTGCAAAGATATGTAGTTGAATTGATGAGGGGATGTTGTTCCCGAAAACATGGTGCGTTATGGTAAATTTGTCTAATTCTTGAAGTCCCTGATAGAACCTTTTCCACCTTGTGTACATTTCTTCCGGTAGAGCTGCATCCCAGTCGTACTTAAGCTCCCATAGTTCTTGAAGAAATAGTTTTGCCACAATTACCACCGGTGCTACTATTCCAAGTGGATCAAACAGATGAGCAATATCTGAGGCCACTGATCTCTTGGTAAACTTTCTCGATGTTGAACAGTTTGTTTTGATGCAGAAAACATCTGATTTGGGTCGCCAGATCAATCCAAGAGTTTTTACGGTTCCTTCATCATTGTCTTCTGTAAGCGGAACTTCCTGGTCTTCTAACGGCACATTGTTCGTTGTTTGAACACCATTTTTTTATTTGAAATCCTCCCTCCCAAAGCAAGGATGATAATTGCTTTTGGATAATCTTTGCTTCGATTAAACTGTCTGCACCTGTCATTGCGTCATCAACGTAAAAGTCTCTCTGCAGCTATGGTGAGCCTAATGGATATGTTGATTCATATTCCTTGGCTATTAACTGGAGACATTTCGTGGCCAAGTATGGAGCTGAGGTTGTTCCATAAGTTACGATAGAGAGATTATAGCATTTTAACGATTTAGTTGGATCTGATCTCCACCAGATTAGTTGAAACGTTTGGTCTTCTTCTGTTATGCGTATTTGTATGTACATTTTTTGAATGTCGGCCTTCATGACGTATTAAGGAAGCCTAAAACGCAACAATATGGTAAACAGACCGTCTTGAATTTTTGGTCCGGTGTACAAAATGTCGTTTAAGGATATATTAGACGATGTTTTCGCAGATGCGTCAAAAACGACTCGCAATTTGGTGGTGCTGCTTTCTGGTTTGAGTACGCATTGGTGCGGTAAGAAGTAGTGTGGTATTTTAATTGTTTTGTAAATGATTTATTTCATATGACCCAAATCGATATATTCGTTCATAAAACTAGAATATTCGCTCTTCAATTCTGGATTTCTAGTCAGTTTGCGTTCTATAGCATAGAAACGACTTAATGCTATATCACTTGAGCAGCCTAGCTTTTAAGAGCCATCAGAAAATGGCAAACGGGCCACAAATCTTACTTTACTGTCTCTGGTAATCGTTTGGTTGAAAAGTTCTTCGCATTTTTCTCCGGCCAGCGTGCGGTTTGATGTGGAGCTAGATACGTCCTCGGTTTCCCAAAATTTGCTGATTGCTTTTTCAACAGATTTCTCTTCTGCATAAACTCCGCAAATGTTTGTGGATGAAGACGGTTCCCCACACATTTTGCCTGTGACTACCCATCCCAGCAATGTATTTTGTAAAAGCGGGAGCTGCTCTCCTAGTTTGATTTGTCCAACGCAGAGAAGTTGGTGGAAGAACTCTGCTCCAATAAGTAGGTCAACCGACTTTGGCGTATTGAACAAGGGGTCTGCTAATTGTATGTTTCCCGGTATTTTCCATTTGGAGATGTCGAAAGTCTGTGATGTTTGAGGAAACACAATCTGACGTAGAACAATTGCTTCTAGTCTTGTGTTGAAGTTGGTCACATTTGACTTAATGCTGATGTTGGCTCGGCCATGTGACTACCTTTTGATTTCTCCGATTCCTTGGACTCTCATGGGGTGATATCTGAGAGGTAATCCCAATTTCCGTATCATCTTTTCAGTTATAAGATTGACTTGAGATCCGGAATCTAAAATCGCTTGACAATTGATGGACGTACCATTTTGGGTCATCAATTGGACATTAACGGTGCTGAGAAAAACGTACGCTTCCCGGGTGCTGTTGAAAGCTGCTAATGTTGCATTGTTTGGTCGCATTGGGGCATTTTCATTGGGTTTGGCTGTCATCTTCACTGCAGACGAAAGAATGGTTCGGCTGGCTATCGTTGAACCTGGTTGTTTTTTGTCTTCGGTTGATATGTGAAGTAACGTATAGTGATACTTGTTGCATTTCGTGCAATGACCAGATTTGCAATCTGTGGTTTGATGACCAGACCGTAGGTAACTAAAACATCGTTTGAAGGCTTTGATTTGTGTTATTCTGTCCCTTGTTGTCATGTTAAATTTGGGACACTTGAACAGTGGATGACCTTCCTGGTTACAGATAACGCATTTGTCGTCGTTTGTGGCAGACAAGGCAAATTTTCTTGGGCGTTTTGAATCGTCAGAGTATGGTTTACTGTATGTCTTTGCACCCAATGCTTCTAACGATTGGCAGCGCGTCTCAAGGAACGTTTAAAAGTCGCTTGACTTTGGTTGCTTTAATGACTGCTCCCATAGTGTTTAACTATTTCTGTCGAGCTTTTTGAGCAGGATATTCAACACAAATGGGTTCCAGTTGTTGGTGTCAATCTGCAGGCCTTTCAGACCTAGCAGACATTCCTGTGTTGTGTCATGGAGAGCCTTGATGGCGTTAAAACTCTCGTTTTGAATGACTGGTTGTGCCAACAGCTTGTTTAACTGAGCTGCCACCAGTAGCCGAGGATTATCGAATCGGTCGGTTATCATCGGTAATTGCTGTCAGAAGTGGTAAAGTGTCGTACTAGGTTCTCAGCTTCCCCGCATAGTGTTGTCTTTAGGTAGAACAATTTTTGGCAGTCGGCTATCGGTTGCTTATGTACTAGTTCCGTTAACAAGTCACTGAATTGCTTCCATTTGATGCAGTCCCCATCAAACTTTGGCAGTGTTAATTTTGGTAACTTGACTGTGGGCTTTGATATGTCGGGTTGAGTTGGAGCTGGTTTCTCTTCTAGCTTAACTGTCAAAGTGAGGAGACAGTTCTGTACTTTGTCTTCAAACTCAAGGTACTCTTCAATATTGTATCCTCCTTCCATTGAATCGTCTAAAACTTCAGCTATTTGATGGTGAATTTCCTCCATTTGTGCCCTAACGCTCTGGATTTGGTTGATCTTTAGGCGGCACCATGTGGCGGACCAGTTTTCAGCAAAAATCCCTTCTACGCTATCTAGTAAATGCTTCATGGTTTGCGCGATCATCTTCTCTCTGCGGATCAGTTTTGTTGTATTTAACTGTTGTTCCGTCATTCTATTGTCTGATTTACGTTTTAATTCTGTTGCTGCTGGTGGTGAAAACATTGCTGCTCCTGGACCCGGTTCGTCTTCTCCGACCTTTTTCTCTTCTTCTTCTTCTCCTGGAGTTCCATCAATTAACGATCGAAGGTATTGGCTTAAGCCTTGGTATGTGTGTTGCACCTTCCCAGCTGTATTATTTTGCATGTACGGAGTATCTTTCTTCACAAAATTTTTCACTTCTTCATGATTCCTTTCGAACTCACTCAAAAGAACTTCTACCTGCTCCAGCTTTTTCTTTGCGTATTCTCTTGTCTTCCTTCCCGGTCCATCCTTTGCAATGTTGGTTTGCAATCGCAGCAATTCATCGGTGATGGCCTTCTGCCTGGCCACTATTTTGTAGACGTCCAGTTCTTCCATAGTTCAAATTTGGGTCGTCGTCTGGATCTCTGAAGTTATGATCTAGTATGAGTTCAATAAGTTGAGCAGGTTTCAGTGTTTGCAGGTTTGCCAGTGTTTCAGTCCTGGCAAGGCTTATGTTTTAGTGTAGATGCCAATGTTTTAAGCCCTGGCAACGCTTATGCTAATGAAAATTGCTTCTTACTGCTGGTGAGGGAAGCAATGATCACGTCGGGGTCACCAAATGTTTACGATGCTTCTATCGCTTATAAGTGAATTGCAGACCAGACCACAGTACCTGTACTATGACTGGATAAAGTGACTACAGTGAAGCACTATAACACCTTGTTCACTATGAGAAATAGAGTTTGGAAACAGCTCTCAGCAGACTCACTGGAAGAGATAAATGATAAGTCTTGTACCCTGTTTCGTAGCTATCTAAAATATATTTATTTTTCCCAACCTATTTATGTATACACAAAAAATGCTTAATCTACAATTATTTACAAAGGTATAGTTTGCTGGACAAGCAAAAGAATGTATCTTGAAATGTAGAAGAATTGAATTACACAGAACGTGTACTAGAGAATAATGCTGAATCGTCAGGTATGTATGCACAGGAATGTACAGTATGGCAAGCAAGTTACGTTAATAAAATTAATGTTTTACAATATTGTGAGCAAGAAAAATTGTTATAAGTATGAAAGGTTCTACTGTTTATGTTGATCGTAAACAAAGATATTACATAAGTTAACGGTTTATCAACGTTTCCATGAACTTGGAAAGAAGGGACGTAAGTGCAATTGGACGGTAATTGGAAGGGGAGGAAGATTCGCCTTTTTTAGGGACCGGCTGGACAAAAGTAGTTTTCCATCTGCTCGGAAAAATCCCAGCAGAATAGGAAAGATGGAATAGATTACGCAGTGGTTTTGCCAGCGTAGAAGAACACCTCTTCAGAATAACGAACGGCGGGGATACCATCTGGACCAGCGGATTTATGTATACTGAGATCTTTGAGAACTTTCGCTACCGAGCGAGTTTGAAAAAATATCTGCTTCATAGCAGAGTTAACTGTCTCAAGCTCAGGTGGGGCCAATGTGCTATGAGGAATAGAGTTGCGCGAAATAGTTCCATAGCCGGACCGAACATGGAAAGCTTCTTTTTCAATCGGAACTAGTTCCGGGAACTATGTCCGCGCAACTATTGAGGTTTTGAATAGAGTTGATTTAAATGAACTCGTCTTTGTACTAAAACAAATTGAAAACGACATAAGAAACCGTTCTGAGTTAAGAAAAAACAAAAATGTAAACCAAAGTCCACTTACATAAATAAATAATATTCCGAAATCGCAAATCGAATTACAATAGTTTACAACAGCAAATCAATTAAAAACGTTCAAGAGATAAACTGTCCACATGGGCAGTAATACTACCTAACTATCTACCTGCATTATGATTCCAAAGTTTCAAATCAATTCAAATCACATATGTATCACAATTCTCAACAGCAAAACCACTTAAAAAACATGCAAAATCCAAACCTGTATCTATCTTATAGTCTTATTTGAATCTGACAATAAGTGCTAACTCAACCAACCCTCATATCCTAGTAATTATGATACATAAGTACATAACAATAAGACAAGGAAAGTTCAAAGGAACTATGAGTGTGGTCGGACCGATTTACATTCATCCAGACATGAAGGAACTAGTTGCACACATCGGACCGATCGGACCGATTTACATTCATCCGGACATGAAGGAACTAGTTGCACACATCGAACCGATCGGACCGATTTACATTCAGCCGGACATGAATGGACTAGGAACTGCAACAAATCCACTATACTAAACGGCTAGCAATATGTGCAATGCAATTCATAATGTCCGGCTGAATGTAAATCGGTCCGATCGATCCGATGTGTGCAACTAGTTCCTTCATGTCCGGCTGAACGTAAATCGGTCCGACCATACTCATAACGAAAAAATGTTACAGACAAAAGACAATGTGAGATATGCAACATTTTCGTTCGTGTATGCTTCTATGCTATGTGGATTGTGCTTGGTTTAGATTTGTATGGAGCTCAACACTCTACTCGTTCTTTTTCTTATTGGGTTTTTTTCGTATTGGCTTTGGTTGGGAATTTCGCAACAGAAACACAATACACATGTGTGTAGTGTGTGTTTGATTATTTCATTTATTTGGAACTCAACTAAGCAGACATGTTCGCTCTCCTTTATTATCTCGTTCTTTTGTGTATCGTTGTCGGAACTATGGACATGTTTGCATTCTGTTTGTGGAACGAAAGGAAATGTGTCCGAGTAAGGATATAGTTCCTGGAACTATATAGGTCCGGACCGACTTATGAGGAAGTGTCGAGCAAGCAGCAAATTGGCTTTATCGATGGAGCTGACATACGGACACGGAGAGTCATTGAAGATGAGCGTTGGGACCGATGACGTGGTCGAGTTCTTAGCGTTCTGAACAAAAGACCAAAAGTTTTTGCTTCCTTTTGGACACAACAGTATTTTTTGCCTTACTTTTTGGCCTTCTGTATATGAGCATTACACATATTTCTGGCCCGTTTGAACAATTTTCGGTTTTCTACCGTAGGGTTATCTTTAAATTTTCGGAAACTACTTTCTCTATCACTAATCGCCTCTTTAAAGCTTGAATCAAACCAATAATTTTCTTTGGGGATGATACTTTTTGTTCTGTGAGGAACAAAACTTCTCATGCCGTGGAGAATTACGTTAGATATTATATCAGCTTATGCATCAACGTTTCCGTCTGGAAAGCACAATGACCAATCAAAATTTCGAAAGAAATTATTCAGGCCGTCACCATTTTCTTTCTCGTATTGTCACACAGTTCTTTTGGGGACTTCATCTTTTTTATCGGGGGAAAAGCGAAAAAGGGAAAAATTTACCAATATGACGCAATGGTCCAATTTTCCTAGAGGAGATGATACTACAACCCTATATTTTTCGGGATGAGAAGTTAGAAATAAGTAAAGAGTGTTGGCCGCATGGCCTTCAATATCAGGAACCCGAGTGGGCTCATCAACAAGTTTGGTTAATTCGTTAAACTGAGCGAAGATCTCAACACATTTTCCTTCTTGTGTTGTCTGGCCAGAATGTCGAAGCCAACCAGAATTGTGTACATTGAAATCGCCCGCAACTTTATTTTAACTCTTGCGGCTCCGGCTGCGGCTGCATTTGCAGTTCATTTTGTTCACGCAGTCACTTGTGGAGCTAAAGCTTTAGAGACGATTGACTTTTCCAAGTTGAATGAAGAAACTCTTGTTCTAGAAATGTCATTACTGCATGCATGGATTTGGTTTATGGAGCACATATAGCACCTGGGAAATAACTTCATCTTTATGAAGCTTGGAGAACCAATGAGACTGTTCGTGCTATCAAAGAAGAGGAAAAAAAGAATTGAAGTGGAATTCCTATCAAAAGTTGGAATAAGAGTAGATGTTGTGAAACAATTAACTGGAACAAAGAACTGTGGAAATAGTTCGAGAAGATTTTTCGGAAATCCAAGTGTAGCTGCATATATTACCAATGTAAACAAAAGATGGATGGGGGTTGTACTATTCGGGTATACTCTGATTGGTGCCAACTTGGCGGTGCCCAGATGTTGCAACTTATAGTACACGTCAATTGTGTTTACTAGATATACCTCCTCGTGGTATTCACTGGGCCCTGGGATGCTCCGTCCAGAGCTGACCTGCTAAACTAGTAAGTGCGAGTGTTGACAAAGGATTTCGGCTGAAAGAATTTTGATCAACATTCAACACTATAATTGCTCTGCGAACAATGACTGACTGCACGAATCTCAGCGGTCTACGAGAGCTTGCGCGTAAATGTCCCAGCAGATGAATTCGAATGACAGAATCAACGGTGGACTTCAGCAGTTAAAAGAGCAGAAAACCCTGAAGGAGCTACTCCAACATATTTGGTTTAAAGGTCTTTCAGGGTCTTTCAATACAATAATAGGGTATTGAAGTAGAGATGGTGGCGGATGAGCTCCTGATGAGCCAACGGCAGCACTCACACCCCTGCAGCAGGGTACTGACACTGGATATTCCAGCCCTTTATGTCCGAAGGGATCCAAAGGGACCTGGCCCTCCAGGTTGGGGGTTGTGCATAGGGTTAACTACCCAACCACGAAAAAAAAAATTATAGTTCCGAAACAACGAATAGCCTCGGATAACGATAATGATTTCAAATTTGACGACCCAAGCAAACGAATAAAGGACAATGACCCCGGATCTGCACGTGGATCGTTAGATCTCTTAATGGATTACGTGCAGCTGGAGAATTAGCAGACGCCCTGGACTGCTTCGAAGCAGACATAACCGCCATCCAAGAAGAGCGATGGAGTGGACCGGGCATAAAGAAGATGAAAAACTGTGACATGTACTATGGCGACTGCTACAGGCCACAGAAACAGCGCTTATTTGGATGCGGATTTGTTGTTAGGTAGGAGGACTCAGAGATACGGTGATTACCCAAAATCCAGTTAATGAGCGTATAATGACCATCCACATCAGGGCTAAATTCGCCAACATTAGCCTAATATGCGACCACTCTCCCACAGAAGAGAAAGGTGACAATTCCAGAGACTGTTTTTACGAGCTCCTCGAAGAAAAATATGAGCGGTGCCCTAGACACGACGTGAAAGTCGTTCTTGGCGATTTTAACGCAAAACAAGGGAAGGAGGACATCTTTTGAAATACAATCGGTAAGCATAGCCTCCACGACAAAACCTCCGAAATCTGACTGAGGTTAGTCGATTTTCCTTGGGGGGCTTAATCTTGTTGTAAATAGTAGACGCTTCCCGCATCTCAAAATTCATAAAGGTACATGGCGATCCCCAGGTCAATCAACCGTCAACCAAATTGATCATGTTGTGATCGACGCAAGGCACTCTTCCAGTGTGTTAGATGTCCGAACTTTCCGAGGGGCCAACTTTGACTCGGACCACTACCTTGTTGTAGCCAAGGTACGTATAAGGATATCTAGTTCACAACCTGCACGAACTAACGCTGTGAAGAGATATGACGTCGGAAAGCTACAATCGCAAGAGATTGCCAATGCCTTTTCCAATCGAGTGTCCCTTCAATTATCCTCGAATCCCATGCCGCCAGCATTAAGCATTGAAGACCAGTGGCAGCAATGCCAAGAAGCCATCAGAACCGCTGCTTCTGAGGTTCTGTGTTTCACTCGGCCACCAAAACGAAACCCATGGTTTGATGAAGAATGCAGGCAGGCAAATACAGCCAAACAAAAAGCACGTCAAATGCTGATGCAAACACGAACAAGGGCTGCTTACGATCAGTATAACGAGATCTACAAGGAGAAAAAAAGGGAAGAACACTGACTTCTCAAAAAGAAAAAGAAGCAGCATGAGAAGAGCTCGTTTGAGGAAATTGAGAGGTGTCATGACAGGAACGAGATTCGGAAGTTTTACCAAAAGGTAAAAAGATCCTGCCAGGGTGGCAAACCCTGAACTCAAGCCTGTAAAGATCAGCAGGGAAACACAATTGTAGAGTCACAGTCACCACTGAGGATCTGGAAAGATCACTTTTGCAGACTGCTTAACGGCGATGAGGACACAAATTCCGCTGTCTGGCAGATTGCCCCATTCAGCTTGGACGATGATAAAAAATGCCGTCCTCCCGAAGTTAAGCCATATGCAAACTTAAATCAAATAAGACTGCAGGTGCAGATGGCCTTGATGCCGAACTCTTCAAGGCAGCTGGAGACCAGTTGGAAAGGGGCATGCACCAGCTGATCTGCATGATGTGGTCGGAAGAAAGCATGCCCGATGAATGTAACCTCAGTATCGTATGCCCGATCGTAAAGAAGTGAGACCCTCACAATTCCGCCAATTATAGAGGGACAAGCCTTCTAAACGTCGCTTATAAGATCTTGTCTGCTGTTATATGTGAACGTCTGAGACCCCACGTCAACAACTTGATAGGTCCTTATCAATGTGGTTTTAGACCATAGAAGTCCACAATAGACCAAATTTTCACAATACGGCAGATCTTGAAAAAAACCTGAGAATATAATATCGATATTCACCATCTCTTTATCGATTTCAAGGCCGCGTATGACAGTATTTACAGAGACGAGCTGTACAGAGCCATGTCTAGTATCGGCATCCCTACAAAACTCGTACAACTATGCAGGATGACTTTGGAGAATTCACGCTGCTCCGTCAAGGTCGGTAAAGAACTCACCGAGACCTTTGATGTCGAAAAAGGCTTTAGGCAAGGCGACAAACAGTCATGCGATTTCTTCAACATCATACTTGAAAAGATTGTAAGAAACTCCAACGACAAAACCAGAGGAACAATCTTTCAAAAGTCTGTACAATTACTCGCGTATGCAGACGATATTGACATAATGGGAAGAAATAAGCGTGATATCATAAAGTACTGAAACAGAAGCGGCAAAAATGTGTTTGATGGTTAATGAGGGCAAAACGAAGTATATGTTGTCATCAAACAAGAACACAGAACATCGACGAATTGGACAAAACGTCACAATAGACAGACATAACTTCGAGGTAGTACAGGACTTCGTCTACCTAGGATCCGCTGTAGACACGGACAACAACATCAATGCGGAGATCAAACGGAGAATAACTCTTGCCAACCGTTGCTTCTTTGGGTTAAGAAGGCAATTGAGAAACAAAACCTTCTCCAGAAAATCCAAGGTAACCTTGTATAATCATCAAAGTCCTGCTTTACGGCGCGGAAGCATGGACCTTATCGAAAGCGGATGAGGAAACCCTTGGTCGTTTCGAAAGAAAAATTCTCCGAATGATCTTTGGTCCCGTATGCGAAGACAATGTGTGGAGAAGAAGATACAACAACGAGCTGTATGAGCTGTACCGCGACATGGGCATAGCCAGAAGAGTACGCATCGCGAGGCTACAATGATTGGGTCATGTAGAGCGAATGGACCCAAACGCTCCAGCTCGACGGGTTTTCGGAAGCACATTGCAGGGAAATCGCGGAAGGGGAAGACCTCGTCTTAGTTTGCGCAATCAAGTGGATAAAGACCTCAACCGACTTAGAGTGCAAAACTGGAGAGAGCTCGCCCGAAATCAAAGTCGTTATAGAAGGATGTTGGTTGAGGCCCAGGTTCAACCCGAACTGTATTGGCCGCCTAAGTAAGTAAGTAAGTAAACAAAAGATTGATAACCAGACTCGCAGTCATATTGGAAGCTACTTACTAACTTAGGTGGGCATTACAGTTCGGGGGCTCAAGAATGCAAGAACAAGGACTACAAGTACTATAGGACGGTCAAAGAAGACCGCCGGCCGTCAAGAAGGACTCCAAGAAGAAGAGAAAATAGCTGTCATCACCAATCGGGTCGGAAGAAACCGCTTCACCAACCCCAATCACTACAACAACACCAGCAGTATCACCATTTGTGTTGCCACCACCTCCAGCAACATCAATGAAGACAAACACAACTAAAAGTAGCTCACCATTAAGGCCAACATACAATAAATCGTCGCGCCGCGTCGACCTCACGTAGGCTTCACGTTACATGAGAAGTCCTCAAAGCGCAATATTGTCATTCATTTGTCTAAGCTTGTGCGAAATTCAGAAAATATATCGATTGAAATATCGAACGACCATCGTCGTTATCTGTAACTATCGATATCAAAAATCGATTTTTTTCTTCTGTATTGAGTACATGGAAAACTAAATCGATTGCTAATTTGTTAATTACTTCTAATAAAGAGATGAATGAAGTGCTTAGTGAAATGTGTAGTGTAATCAATTGAGCTTAGTATAATGTGCTTATCATAATAATGTGCGTAGTTGCATTTCCATACTGTGTTGTCGCATGCAATCTAGTTTGTGATAACATTTGCTGTTTAAAATGAAACCTTGTCGATTTTTCAACATAAACGACTTTATATTCATACGAATATCAAAAATGCTATCGCAATACGAAATTATCGCAAAAGTTATTCTGGTCGAGCACCTTTATAAAAATAAAATGATTTAAATGCTTCAATATCGCCCAAATTGATTCACTTTATATTCACCCATTCGGCCAAGCATCGAAAATTAATCGAAATCTACGGCATGATAAAAATAACATATTGGGGCATATGCATGAAAGAGAAGTACTTACTAGTAGTATAATGGTTATAGTAAATGCTAGTACTACCAGTAAAAGCTCAAACTTGGAGTATTTACTTCATTTGGTATGCATAAAGTTAAGTTTATATTGGAAAGACTTTACTTAGTGTGTATATTTCATCAAACAAAGCAAAGATACAATACTTTAGTGATTACTAGAAAAAAAATAACAATAATTGGATAATTAAATAAAATATAAAATACTAGTAGTATATACTGGGTTCATCCAAGTAAACACTACCAATTCATCGGAAATTGGCAGTTTAAATTTATTAATAATTAAATTTGCTACATGATGCACAGTTCTGCAAACAGTACACTGATGGAAGCCTGTGTCTTCTCCAACCCCGGCTTGAAATCCTGAACCTCTAGCATATCTCAAAAAGATTCGCATATTTTCATCAGGGATAGTATATCCTCCACTTTTTTAAATTTTTTTCATTTTTAAATTCACTTTTTTTTAATTGGGTCTCTAGGTCTTGAAATAACGGTACTTGCCATACGACCCATATGATAACACTTATTTTTCTCAAAAACGGTTTTAACGATTTTGATAAAATTTTACTATAGGTATTATTTTTGAATAGCTGTTCTAATGACGTAAAATCGTTTTTTGGAAGAAGTTTAAGAACGGTACCCCCCATAGTACCGTTTTTTTCAAAACTGACTTTCTCACTAATTTCTCACACGATTTTAATGAAATTTCATATTTTAGTCTTAGATTGTTTTCTGCATCTGAAAAATTTTGTTTTTTCGAATTTTCATTAATTAAAAAAAAAAAAAATATTTGTTTTTTAGAATATTTTCAAAACGGTATATTTGATTTATTTAAAATTTTTTGTCAATACAAATTTCAGCAAGATCTTAAGATTGGTGTACTTCAATTTTTAAAACTTCATCTTAAAAAAAAAAAAAAAAAAATAAAATAAAAAACCAATATTTTAAAACATGGTTGTGACGATTTTGATTAAATTTGCTAATGCCTTTCGGCCTAGAGATAACTTATATGTTAACAATCTAAGCTAAAAGTTTAAATTTTCTTTTTTCAGTTTGAGTACCTACCTAAATGTTTATATAATTATTATTATTATTACTACATATTAATATTATTATTTTTTAATTACAAATAAATTTGTTATTTCTTGGTTCCATTAAATTTAAATAAAATTTTCTTATTGATAAATTACTGGCTTAGCCACTCAATGTTTTCTATTTCAAAACAATAAAGCATTTTGATATTGTTATCTCCGGGATCTCTTCGCTCCTTATAATTTTTTTCTGCGATTACACTTAAAAAAGCTGCCATTTAAAATAAATAAAGTCAACCGAATACTTGGATATAAAACTGCCGACTAAAATGGACATTTAACACGAAAAAGTATTTACTAGCAAATGTTCAAGTTGGTTTTTAAAAGCTTGAAAAAATTGAAAATTGAAGTAAAGCTTGAACAAAATAGTTTTTATGCATACCAATTTAAGTATTTACTGGTTTAATTCATCCGAAACCAGTAAATACTTTGTTACCTAGTAAAAACTTCTTTTACAGTATTTACTATGGTTTTATGCATACGAGAATTAGTATAAATACTATAGAAATATACCAGTAAAAGCATTTACTAGCCTTTATGCATACGGCCCATTATGTCGATTTTTAAAAACTTCGTTTCAGAATTATAGTTTAGTTTAGTTTAGTTTATTTTGCCAAAGTGAGACAACATTAAGTATAAAAAAAAGTATAAAAGAGATTTAACAAGGATTGCAATACATAAGAAAATAAATTAAAATACATTTGTTGTAGTAAGTATTATATAAAACCAATTTTTTGATTGATAAAACGGATTTGATATATATTTCTCCGGAAGTTTTCCCTATTTATATTTACCTACATTGAACAAGTCAAAATATTTGTTAAATGTTTTTGAACATCTGTTGAAACATTCATGAGAAGCATAATTAGTCTTTGAGTTGCTCTCCTTTAAAAATTTGGTATGTCGTAAAATACGAACGTTAGGATTTACAGATATTTTGGAACACAAAAATGGTGAGTTAATATTTCCATTTAGAAGATCGAACGCAAATAAAGCTTCGGACAACTCTCTGCGATTTACAAGGCTGCACATATTAATAAGATTTAGTCGATGTGAATAACGAGGTAAGACAAAACTGTCGGGGTTCCATCTAAGACCTCTCAATGCGAACAACAAAAATTGCTTTTGGACAGATTCAAGTTTCTTTATATCAACATTCAACAGCATACAACGGAGACCATATTACACTACAGTACTCTAACAGTGATCGGACCAATGAACAATATATAGCTTTAGTGATATAGGGATCACTAAATTCCTTGGATCTTCGCTTGACGAAACCAAGCATAGCCATACTTTTGGAATGAACTTTGTCAATATGATGTTTAAAAGTTAGTTTTTTGTCAATTAAAACTCCTAAGTCTTTTACTACGTCAATTCTAACTAACTTTTGTCCGTCTATGGAGTAGTCAAAATTTATTGCACATGTTTTTCTTAAAAAAGAAATTTTATTGCACTTCTCCACATTTAACATCATTCCGTTAGCTTTACACCACTTAACTAGGCTGATTAAACATTGCTGCAATAATTGCGTGTCGGCAATATTTTTAACTGTATGAAACAACTTTAGGTCGTCGGCATACATCGAAAATCTACAACTTATCAAACAGTAAGGGCAAGTCATTTATAAAAAGGAGAAATAAAAGTGGGCCAGGATTGCAATACCGCGATAATTTTTGATGTTGGATCTTTCTCCGTTTTTAAATATTGGCGTAAGAAACGAGTTACGCCACGTGTTAGGGAATATCCCATTAGACAGGGATTGGTTGAAAAGTTGAAGCAAAGGCTTGGAAATTGTTTCAGCGGTCTTTTTCAAAAACAAAGGAGGAATGCCATCGGGACCACTACCTTTGTTAACATCGATGGTTCTAAGGTTACGGATAAGGTCGTCCAAAGTGATTGAAACAGGGCTTCGGCTAACATAGTGATCCGTAATGTAATTAAAATCATTGCTGTCAAAAGTGATTGGATTTGAATACACAGATTCAAAAAAAGAAGCAAAAAGTTCACATATATCAGATGTTTTCGAGCAAACACTACTTCCATAGTATATCGTAGAAGGGAAGTTAGTTACATTACGTTTATTGTTAATGAATTTATAAAAGTGACGAGGATTCTTTTTAATAAGAGATCCTGAATCAACCACGTATTGATCATAACATATTTTGTCATATGATTTGAATTCAGCGTCATATATCTGAAAAGTTTCGTAGTCAGGAGAATTGCCCGAGGCTGTCCATTTACGATGAGCTTTATTTTTACGATTTTTTAAGTTAATTAACACTTTATCATACCAGGGAGGGGCTTTAGATGAAGTGATAATCTTTTTAGGAACAAAATTTTCACAAACAGATTTTAAAACTTCATACAACTTAACAGCCTTTTCATTTACTGTAGAGGGTTCGCTAAACCATTCAATGTTATTAAAATGTAAGTTGATTTGATGATAATCAGCGTTTTTGAAATCAAAGAATAATTTCTTCTCATCAATATTCGGACGAGTCTTATCGCTATAGAAAAAGCTAATTTTGAATGACTTGTGGAAAACACTGGTTTTGTTTAAAACGATAGATGAAGTCTCTTCTAAAACAAAGTTATCGCAAACATTAGTAGTAACAGTAGTAACACAAGATCAAGAACGTTTGAAAAACTATTTTTTAAACTACAAATTTGATTATATCCGTTTTTGGTATAAAAGTCAATTAAAAGCGATTGATGCTCAGTCGTTATATTGATTGGATCGAAGATTGAGTTATTATCTTCGCAAGGTATCCAGTTCAGTCCAGGTAGATTAAAATCGCCAAAAAGAAAAAAGTCATCATTATCTTCGAGAGTAGATAAAACAGATAATGCAGTTGTAGTTGTTGTCTCGCAAATAGTAGCAGGCTGACAGGGATGAATATAGCAACAGCCAATATAAATATTATTGTCCTCGACAGAGACCTTGGCCCATACTTGTTGGCTCAAATTGTTTTCAGTAGACGACGGCTGAATAGCAACAGGAAAACAGGAAAGGGAAGTATGAACTCCCAATAATACACCGCCACCTTTGTTTTGATTTGGGGCTAGTGTCCGATCGCATCTAAAAACCTGCCACGATGAATCAAAAATTTCCGCATCAAGGTGATCATTTCTCAGCCATGTTTTGACAAGCACAATAATGTTGAATTCACATGAAGAAGTTGCACGACGAAGCTCAATCAAATCACCTCTCATACCCGACATGTTTTGATAAAAAATTCTTAACTCCTTCCGAAGTTGTGTCTGGTTTTTTGAAAATTCTGAATTGTCTGATTTGTCTTGGCACTAGACTTGGAAGGTAAAAATTCGCGTACCAAGCATTTATGGGGCCATTTGTTGGAGTTCAGTAGCACGTGAATGAATTCTTCGGGAACACTGACCTTAAAGTTGAGATGTTGTAACTCGGATCTTTTTAAGTTCCAAGGAACTATTTTATTGCAGACAACATCGGAACATCCAAGATTATTGTCAATAAACCTTACGATATCAGCTTCCGTGGTTCCATGTTCAGCATTTTGAATGTATAGCTGCTTTCTTTTAGTACTTCCTGTGGATATTTTACTGTTGTCGACTGACGGAGGTGTAGCGAACCTTTCAGGAAGACATGGGGGTGGTAAATGTGTTGGTAGTACAAGTTGTGTTTGAGTTGAGAGGTGTGGGGTAGGTACCATTAGAGGAAGCGGCGGTGGTGGTAGAGTGAAGAGTTGGTTTGGGTGAGTAGAAGAAGGCAGCAATAAAGGTTGCTGACGGTTAACATGTTTAACCGAAGTTTTAATCTTCTGCTTGGAAGATGTTTTTTTAGATTTCTTTTTCTTTTTTAAAAGAAGAAAATCAGCCTTCGTTGTTTGGCTGCTAGTGCTTATGCATGTTTTAGTATCTGAGTACGAACAAGAATTATTTAGAACGCTCAACCTTTCGGCTTCTAAAAGGTTTTGCAAGTCAGTGTTCATATTGCCCAGAGACCTGCTTAGTGAGTCTAGTGGAGGACAAGTATCCACGTTGTCAAGTTGTAATAACTCCTCATGCATTGTAACAGAATTGGTATAGTCAGTTACTAACGACATGTTGTTGACATTGTCGATTTTAGTTTTAGCAAGCCTAATCTCATCAATAGCTTCATTAACTAGCGATTTGGTTGCACAGACTTCGTCAGTTATACATATTAAGCTATTCTGAAATACTTCATTCACAGAATTAATTGCCGTAGCGCTAGAAACGATATCGATTGTCTTATTAGTATTAGCTTTTAAGTAGTCCAGTTTCGTAGCATTGTCATTTATACTTTTTTTAATTGCTATAGTAGAGAACTGAAATATCTATTTACTAGTTACATCGATAAAGTTCTGCTAAAACACTCTAAAATCCAGCTGAAGCACACTCCATGCACAAAAAATATGAAGTACAATTTGATATTTTTTGTACCAAAAACATTTAAGCCAACCAATGGAACAGGAACGCCGCCAATCTGTTTCTCAGGAAAGATTGCCGAAATAAGGGGAACGAATTGGAGGTCACCTCTCAGAACCGCAACTTTAAGACGACCATCATAACTGCCGGAAACCGCCAATCTTTCGAAAGCATAAAAAAATTCCTCAAGGAAAGGAAGATTCAACTCAATTCACTCGCACCGAGGGAGGATAGAAAGAATTTGCTCCTCCTGAAGGGTATCCACCACACCTACGCATCCATTGAAGAAGAAGATGACCTTAGGATAGAGGGCCTCATCAAAGTCACCGAGTTCAAAGCCAAGAGAGCACAAGGAAAGTCCTACTACGGAAAACCAGCCAACTCAGCGAGGTTTACACAAATAAACCAAAAGGTATATTGGGAGCACTAAAGTCCAGCGATATCGTGCAATGTAGGAATTTTCAACTATTTGGGCATGTTCCCACCTTCTGTTGGCACCAGTATCTACGTGTGCATGAAATGCAACGAGGTGCATGAGCCAGGTTTGTGCAAGCGGACTATAGACACAGGACTGGACGTGTGGTGTGCACACTGCCTAAAGGAAGAACATCTGGCAAATTTGAAAGGGTGCCAGACCCTTAAGGATAAGCTGACAGAGAGGAACAAAGTTTCTTTCTTTTTTTTTCAATAAACATCGGCCAGACCACGGGCAAACCTTCTCTAGGTGCAAGAATGCAATCCCATTCCCCTAGAAATATAAAGTTTACATTGTGTTTGCACTGTAAACTCTTTATATATGTGTCGACAAACATCGACCAAACATTGCGTCTTAGAAAGGTACAAACAACATCTAACTGATGAGCCCATTGTTTGTACCTGGGTGAAACGCATAAGGAGTGAAGGTCAATTGAACTTTTCATTTTGATTTTAAAAATCAACACTCCATAAGAAAATAATAAATTCTTTTTATTATTTTTTCTTTTTTTTTAATAAACATCGGCCAGACCACGGGCAAACCTTCTCTAGGTGCAAGAATGCAATCCCATTCCCCTAGAAATATAAAGTTTACATTGTGTTTGCACTGTAAACTTTATATATGTGTCGACAAACATCGGCCAAACATTGCGTCTTAGAAAGGTACAAACAACATCTAACTGATGAGCCCATTGTTTGTACCTAAGCGAAACGCATAAGGAGTTAAAGTCAATTGAACTTTTCATTTTGATTTTAAAAATCAACACTCCATAAGAAAATAATAAATTCTTCTTATTATTTTTTTCTTTTTTTCAATAAACATCGGCCAGACCACGGGCAAACCTTCTCTAGGTGCAAGAATGCAATCCCATTCCCCTAGAAATATAAAGTTAACATTGTGTTTGCACTGTAAACTCTTTATATATGTGTCGACAAACATCGACCAAACATTGCGTCTTAGAAAGGTACAAACAACATCTAACTGATGAGCCCATTGTTTGTACCTGGGCGAAACGCATAAGGAGTGAAGATCAATTGAACTCTTCATTTTGATTTTAAAAATCAACACTCCATAAGAAAATAATAAATTCTTTTTATTAGTTTTTCTTTTTTTTTTTCAATAAACATCGGCCAGACCACGGGCAAACCTTCTCTAGGTGCAAGAATGCAATCCCATTCCCCTAGAAATATAAAGTTTACATTGTGTTTGCAATGTAAGCTTTATATATGTGTCGACAAACATCGACCAAACATTGCGTCTTAGAAAGGTACAAACAACATCTAACTGATGAGCCCATTGTTTGTACCTGGGCGAAACGCATAAGGAGTGAAGGTCAATTGAACTTTTCATTTTGATTTTAAAAATCAACACTCCATAAGAAAATAATAAATTCTTTTTATTATTTTTTCTCCTTTTCAATAAACATCGGCCAGACCACGGGCAAACCTTCTCTAGGTGCAAGAATGCAATCCCATTCCCCTAGAAATATAAAGTTTACATTGTGTTTGCACTGTAAACTTTATATATGTGTCGACAAACATCGACCAAGCATTGCGTCTTAGAAAGGTACAAACAACATCTAACGGATGAGCCCATTGTTTGTACTTGGGCGAAACGCATAAGGAGTGAAGGTCAATTGAACTTATCATTTTGATTTTAAAAATCAACACTCCATAAGAAAATAATAAATTTTTTTTATTATTTTTTCTTTTTTTTGATTAAAGTAATAGCCGAGAAGAAGCGGACCCAAGTCAACCACATCTACACAGCAACAACCAACTGCAGCCAAAATTCCCAAGAAAAAACCAGCCAAACTCACCAGAACAACACCAGCCTCACCTATTAACCTCAACAACGAGGCACAACGGATGTTTGGGAGCGACCTTGTTAGGTTAGGTTAGGTTTAAAATGGCTGTCAGGGAAACAAACTGACACACTTAGACCAATATTAGGCCATTGTGATACCATAGAAATTATGCGAGGGATTATGCTTAACAAAACCATTTGGAGCTTTTAATAAAGCGAAGGAGATGCAGGGGATCTGTTTTCGCCAGATCGCTTGGATCATTGAGCAAATATTTTCCTAGACGCCGTTTTCTTTTAAAGGAGAGTGCAGGACATGAGCAGAGGAGGTGCGGGGTTGTCTCCTCCTTCTCCTCATCTAAGCAACTTCTGCAAAAGTCAATAGAGGAAACGCTAAGTCTTCCTATCTGAAAATGTCCGGTGATGACATTAATTACGGAACTAACTTGCAATCTGGTTACGGATAACAAATGTCTTGTGCGTTTCGGATCTAGTCCTGGCCATATCTGTTTTGTTGCCACACACGTGGTGATATTGTTTCACCTATAATTTGTTCTATCCATTGCCTCTTGCTTTAGCATAAGTTTACATGTAGCGATTGGTATACCAATATTCAACCTGCTGGCTGAGATCGGTAGAACGGTTCCTTCTCTGGCGAGTTCATCGGCTTTGCAGTTACCCACGATATATTGAACAGATCAGCCATCTCCTTAAGAGATAAGCGACAGTTAAGGGCATTTACTGAGTTCGTAGAAACAACGCCGAGTTATTTGAGGGCTGCTTGACTATCTGAGAAAATCCGGATATTCGTTGAGGATATCACGTTTTCTTTTAGCCATGATAGGACCTCTTTGATTGCCAGAATTTCCGCTTCGAACACGCTACAATGGTTTGAAAAGCGGAAAGAGAGACTTACGTTAAGTCGGTTTGAGTACACCCCGCAACCTACCCCTTCTTCGGTTTTTGAACCATTGTATAGAAATGAATTGAATCATCTCTCAAAAATTCTTCGTCCTCCCAGGTCGTTCTCGGTGGGATTCAGACTTGGAACTTTTTTTCAAAAACCAATTGGGGGATGGTGTAGTTGGAGTGGCAAGGGATTGATCCGAATAAATTCAGGATTGTAGCGTGACCGATGTTATTTACGGTCCATTGGGAGATAGCTCTCATACGAATGGCTGCACTGGCGGCCATTTGTTTGCTGAAGATATCTAGTGGTGTGAGGTTATGAAGTGTATTTAGTGCAGCTGAGGGTGTTGATATCAATGCTCCACTTATAGACAAACAGGCTGTTCGTTGGACCATGCTTAAATTATCGCAGGAGGTTCTTTTATCAAGAGCGGTCTACCATACCGCTACTCCATATAAGAGTATTGGTCTGATGACCGCGGTGTAGAGCTAGTGGGTGATTTGGGGGGAGAAGCCCCATTTATTACCAATGGCTTTTTTACAGGAAAATAAGGCTACGGTGGATTTCCTGATTCTTTCCTGTATATTGGCTTTCCAATTTAGCTTTTTGTCTATGTTTATACCTAGATATTAGGCTTCGTTTGAAAGTTCAAGTGGGATTCCATTAATTGATGCAGTTATTAGTTGAGGAATTTTGTATTTCCTGGTGAAGAGAACGAGTTCAGTTTTCTCAGGGTTGACCCCCAGATCACATTTTCTCGCCCATTTTAGTAGTATATTTAGAGCGGTCTGCATCAGATCCGTAAGGTCGTGAGCATGTTTGCCAGATACCCCAATGGAGACGTCACCTGCATATGCTATCACTTTGAATCCCTCAGCTTCTAGGTCAACTAGAAGTTCATTGAAGACTCGATTCCATAGAAGAGGGGATAGGACTCCGCCTTGTGGTGTTCCTCTACTGACAGATCTCTTTGCAGATAAGTTTCCTAGAGTAGAGTTGATTCTCCTGCTTTTTAGCATTAGATTTATCAACTCCACTATGGAACCATCTACTTTGAGCTTCGTCAGTGCCTTTGTAATTGCAGAGTTGATGACGTTATTGAAGGCGGAAAGCGGCCAGAGTGAATTCTTTGTGATGGAAGGAATATTCTATAGTACGATCCAAGGTGTGTTAGGCCGTTTCTACAGATTTTCCCTAGTAGGTGGATATCAATCAGTCGTTCTTAAGTTTTAAGAAGGAAAGATGAAAAATGAAAGACTTATTGGTCGGATATCTTTTGGGTTTACGTGGGATGATTTCCCAGCCTTAGGTATAAATACAACCTTGACCCCTCTCCACTGTGTGGGGATATAGTTCAAGGTGGTACAGCCAATGAGAATTACTTCAAGGACAGGGATAATAATACCCGCAGCCTTTTGAAGTTCGGTTGGAATTGTACCATCAGGTCCAGGGTATTTGTATGGGTCAAAGCTGTTAATAGCCCAAACTAGATTTTCCCTTGTAATCAGATCGGGGGTGTTAGTTATTAAGCTACCTGATTCTATGGAATCATAGTTACATAAGTTCTTTGAGCTGCCTGGAAAGTGAGTGTCCAGAAGCAGATTAAGCGTTTCTTCGCAGGATTCTGTCCAGCCGTCAGCTGTTTTCAGACTGCTAGGCATGGTCGGACTTTTTGAGAGGATTTTTCACAATCCACAGAAACTTCTCCAGGAAATTCTTTTATTTTTCCTCCATCTGTTAAAATATTAGATAGTTTAGCTCGGCTGAAAAGCTTTCTACATTCCTTCCTGTCCTGAGCGGTTCTAGCCCCGAGCTTCACCACAGGGGTTTCTGTTTTCCTCTTATTTTTATAAGAGGACAGGATTTCTGCAGTGAATGGTTAAGGGCAGTGGTAAGATCATTGACTTTTTCGTCTAGATCATGTTTGTCTGTAGGGTTTTGTAAAAGTTCAGGTTTAATAAACTTTTTCAAAGCTACCCGATATTTTTCCCAGTCAGTTTTCCGATAGTTTCGGAAGATTGGTTGCTTAAGAGGTTCCTCATTAAGATTAAATAGAATTTATCTATGATAAGAAAAGGAGTATTCAGTAGATACTTTCCAATTAGTAATCCTATGATGATCCGAATCGGAGACAAGAGCGATATCGAAAACTTCTTTTCTGTTTCTGGTAATGATTGTTGGTTCATTGCCAGTATTACTTACTATGAGGTTAGTACTTAAAATAAAATCAAAAATTGACTCGCCCCTTTCATTTATGTCAGTACTTCCCCATACTGTGTGATGCGCATTGGCATCACATCCAATAATGAGGCAGATCTTCTGCCGTTCTGCTTCAGCGACAATCCTTTTTAAAAAGTCGCCTGGAGGAGTGCCAGGATGGTCGTGGCCGAGGTAAGCAGATACCAGCCAGTAGGTGTTGTCACTGGTCTGGTGTTTTACTGTGACTACATCTCGATTGCTGTAATTAGGGAGTAAAAATACATGAGTGCTACTTCTTACCAATATGCAGGATCTGGGTTCACCATTGTCCTTCATATACAGTATAGTAAATCCAGGATTCCTTAGTCCTTCAACGATGGATTTGTTGATCCAAGGCTCATGGATAAGGACAATATCTTCCCCTCTCTTGTTAAGGCGGATAAGAAGGGAGGCCGAAGCCTGCTTGGAGCGTTGGAGGTTAATCTGATTTAGCTGCACCATCTTGGCGACAACTAAGTAGACTAACCCCCACCGCGGTCTGGTTAAGGTCGTCGTCTGTTTCGCTCTCAGAGTTTGGGGTAAAAAGGTCATTGTAGAAAACCAGAGTTATGAAAGTAGATGTGGAAAAATTTTTTTTGTAATCACTCCGTTGATCCAGCATCAAAATTTAAAGTCCTTAACGCTACAGTAAATAGTTGCCTTTGCTATGGAAATGAAGTATATGGGTATGAACAGTTGGAAGAACTAGAAAACGTCCAAAGATACTTTTTCAAACGAATTTTCAAGCTGCCTAAAAACACCCCAAACTATGCCATACATGTGGAATCTGGGTTGCCACACATATTTTTAAAAAACTTGAAGGCTATTGCGGACTACATTGTCAAGGTAATGAGTCGGTCAGACCAAAACATCCAAAAACGGATCCTTATGATTTGTTTTCACAATGGTTATAGCCCAATCAAAAACTGGTATGATCTGGCTGTTACGCATAATTTTGCAATTTCATTACCAACTGACAATGTCGTTGCGTTAAGAGATTCTCTATACGACTGCATAGCTCGCATAGATGAGACGCTATTTCAGCAATGCATAGTCCGAGGTACTTCTTCGACATCAAGAAGCGTTTATCGACAACTAACTTTCTCTTTAGGTGAAAAGAACTATTTCAGAGATGAGTTTTCAGTCTCTCAAATGAGCTTAATTTTCAAAGTTAGAACTGAAATGCTGGAACTGAATTGTAGACCTCATAGATCCGACTTAAATCCTATCTGCTCGCTTTGCAATCTCGGTCAGAACGAAAACGTCTTACATTTTATAGCATTTTGTCCAATTCTACAGGAAATACGTAGACTCTATTTTTCCACAAGTTTTCTTTCGTTAGAAGAATGTATAAATATCCTGAATGGTTGCCGTGGTTGGAAGTCTCTTATAGGATACGTTTCTCACGCGAAAAAATATCGGGATGATTATTTGAACATGTTTTGAAACAATAAATCTACACTACTTTTGAACTATACATATAGGGAAAAAGCAAGTTATTTTCGTTTTAGCTAAACTAAAAGCCATTTGATCTATTTTGTTTTGACTAAACTGAAAGTCCAGAAATCAAATTGTTATGTATTGTAACGTGCGCTTAGTTCGCAAAAATAAAACTTCACTTTTTTTTTTAATTTATTTCTACCACTTTATTCAGTATTTATACTTTATTCGAACTCAACTCGACTATTGGACTATCACTGGTTAACAACACTTCACTCTTAACTTTATCACTCTATAATCAAAACTGACTGCTCGTTGCGTCAGCGGCCTATTTATATAGAACAATACTTATCTAGAGCGTTCCAGTTTCTTCTCCATGGTTTCCACATTTGCTGTCAAGAATCTCTACACTCACACACACTGGCTTACAAACAATGCCTGTCATTTTATTCCATTCCATTATAGTGTTGCCAGTTGTGTTTTCGGTTAAACGTTTTCGATTAGGAAATTGGTATAAATGTTGGGTGTTCATTACACTGCCCCCTCCTTAAGATTGTTCGTCCCGAATAATTCCATCTGCAGCCTCGCCACTATATCGATGCAGCCGGTCACAATGAACTACTTTTAACTTGCCTCTTAATCCTCTTTGGATGCGGTAAAACACGTCGTTAATCCTCGTGACAACAGTATAAGGACCTTCCCAGTTCTGCTGAAGTTTCGGTGACAATCCCTTTTGACGATGAGGATTATAAAGCCACACACGATCTCCTGCTTGGAATCCTGCCGTTGTCGCTTTTGTGTCGTACCGTGTCTTCATCCGGTCGCTGTAGGTTTTCATCCGTTCCCTTGTTCTTTTATGGATGTCAGCGAGTCTCTCCTTGAGGTCATCCACATACTCGTTCGTGTCCTGTGGCTCCTCTGTGGGGCATCCAAATTTAAGTTCGCTGGGCAGCCGCATGGTTTTCCCAAACAGGATGTCAGATGGTGTTTGTCCTGTCGAGCTATGTACTGCACTTCTATAGGCCATCAGGAATAGCGGTACGTGCCTATCCCAGTCTCTTTGGTAGTCGCCTACGACCTTGGTGAGGTGTTCTTTCAAGGTCCGGTTGAATCTTTCAACCATCCCATCAGATTGTGGATGAAGCGGTGTGGTTCTGGTCTTCTTGATGCCAAGTAGTCCGCACACTCCTTGGAAGATGTTTGACTCGAAGTTCCTCCGTTGGTCGGAATGAAGTTCCATAGGCACGCCAAACCTACTTACCCAGTTAAACACAATCTGGTCGACCACCGTTTTGGCTTCTTGATTTGGGATGGCATACGCCTCAGGCCATTTGCTAAAATAGTCCATTACAACCAGAATGTACTTGTTTCCAGCATTGGTCTCTGGAAAAGGCCCAGCCACATCTACTGCAATCCTCTCAAAAGGCGATCCAACGTTGTACTGATGCATCTTACCTTGAATCTTCCTACCAGGTCCTTTGGTTGCAGCACACTTGTCACAAGTTCGGCACCACTTCTCCACGTCATCTCTAGCATGTAACCAGTAGAACCGATGTCGCACCTTCTCCAGTGTTTTGTTAACTCCCAGGTGACCTCCAGAAGGCCCGTCGTGCATCTCCCGAAGAACTTCACTGACTTTCGATTGCGGTACGATCAGCTGCATCACATATGATTTACCGTCAGCGGACTCCCATCTTCGCCTGAGGACACCTTCTTGCACATATAGTGAGTCCCACTGTGCCCAATAGGCTTTGAGAACTGGACTCCTGTCAGAAATGTCTCCCCATTCAGGTTTCTCTTCATTTTCTTTCCATGCGAGAATGGGTTCGATATCTGGATCCTCCTGTTGAGCGGTCCTCACTTCCTCATTGCTCCATCCGCATATGGGGTCAGCTCTTAGTCGCTGAGCGGTAATATTTTCTTTGTTTTCTTGTCGCCTACAATGCTTGCAATCCTCTTTGCAAGGTCTTCGGGACAATGCGTCGGCGTTTGAGTGCAGCTTTCCTCTGCGGTGTTGAATCTGGTAATCATAAGTCTGCAGTCTTTCTATCCACCTTGCGACTTGACCTTCTGGATTTTTGAAGTTCAACAGCCAGTTCAGAGCACCATGGTCTGTCCGCAGAAGGAATTTCTGTCCATAGATGTACTTATGGAAGTGCTTTGTTGCCAAGATAAGAGCTAGAAGTTCCCTTCTGGTCACGCAGTAGTTTCTTTCGGGCTTCGAGAGGACCTTGCTGTAATATGCCACCACTTTCTCTTCGCCATCATGCACTTGGGATAGTACCGCCCCGATTCCAACGTTGCTTGCATCAGCATCGATGATGAATGTTCTCCCAGGTGTTGGATGTGCCAGCACTGGGGCGTTACAGAGGCGGTATTTGAGTTCCTGAAAAGATTTCTCACACTCACCTGACCATTTAAACTGCTTCCCTTTCTCGGTGAGCTGATGCAAACTCTTTGCAACTCCAGCAAAGTTCTTAACAAATCGTCGGTAATATGTGGCAAGACCAAGAAAGCTTCGGAGTTGATGTTTGTCCTGTGGTGTTGGCCAATTTTTGACGGAGTCAACTTTTTCAGGATCAGTCTTCACTCCTTGGGAAGAGATGATGTGTCCCAAATACTTAACTTCGGTTTTGAAAAGTGCACATTTTTCTGGATTCAGTTTAAGGTTAGCCTCTCGAAGTCTCTGAAACACGGCTTTTAGATTCTTGCAATGTTGGTCAAATGTTTTCCCGTAAACAATGACATCGTCCAAGTAGACAAGGCACGCTTTCCACGTCAGTCCTTGAAGAACGCACTCCATCAAACGCTCGAATGTCGCCGGAGCGTTGCATAACCCAAACGGCATAACTTTAAACTGCCAGAGCCCATTACCTGTAGAAAACGCCGTCTTTTCCCGATCATCAGGGTGGATGTCAACTTGCCAATATCCACTCTTCAAGTCCAGCGTCGAAAACCACTGGGCTCCCTCCATAGCATCCAGGGTATCACTGATTCTCGGCAGGGGATAGCTGTCCTTTTTAGTCACATCATTCAGCCTTCGGTAGTCCACACAAAAACGAGTGCTTCCGTCTTTCTTTTTCACTAGCACCACTGGTGAAGCCCAAGGACTTTTGGAATTTTCAATAAGACCGTCCTTCTTCATTGCTGTTATCATTTCCTCAACCTCGCCTTGTTTGGACAGTGGAAGGCGTCTTGCGGGTTGACGAATCGGTCTTGCATCTCCTGTGTTGATGCGATGCTGCACCAACTGTGTCCTACCATATTGTCCCTTTTGCGATGCGAAGATGTCAGTGTACTCTTGTAGGAGATTTTCAGCCATCCTTGTTTGTTGGTGATCAAGGTTGGATGAATTCCGTATTTTAGCTCTGATGGTTTTGAGCTCCTCCGGAGTTATAGTTTTTCTCGGGGTTTCGTCTGTGATCTTCGTAATTGCTGCAACCGATTCGCAACGTCCAACGACTTCTCCTTTCTTCAACCTTACATCGTACGGTCTGGTGTTTAGTAATCGTACGGGGACCATTTTGTTTTTCGGTGCTACTAGTGTTTTCCCAATGATGACGCTTTGGGAGGAACACTCTGGGTCTGGTTCCACCATTAGGTATCGAAGGCTTCCAAACTCACCTTCCAGTTTTGTCCAAACGAACACTTCAGAAGAAGGAGGCAGAATCAGATCTTCCGTGATGACAGTCCTCAGTGTCGACGTACTTTCGTTCGAATAGGTCATTGGAAGTTCCTTATTTTGGTACTTCAAAACCTGATTACCGATGTCCAAAATAACTCCGTGCTGTTTCATAAAGTCGATTCCAATGATGCACTCGTCACATATATCTGCCACCAGGAATTGATGAGTAAACACTAGATCGGCCAGTCGGATCTTAAGACACACTTCTCCATATACTCTTGCTGCTTCTCCCGTTGCGGTTCTTAGACGGTAGCTATTGGTGTTATGAATCCACGTCGTCTTTACCAGGTCTCGACGTACTATGGAGGCTGTGGCACCGGTGTCGATGGTAGCCACATGTTTGTTCCCGTTAATAGTAGTTTCCACAGTCAGACTTTTGTTGTTTCGTTTGGTCTGAGAGACCTGGATGGTGGTTCTGGGGCCATCGATACAAGAAACCAGCCTCTGCCTCGGCTGATACGTAACGCTGGTGTTGTTGTTACCTTGTTCTGGGTTGGATCTCTTGCTTCCACAATGTTGACAAGCGGCTTTATTTGGTGGTAGTCGGCATTGACGCTGTAAGTGCCCGGTCTTGTTGCAGTTCCAACATCTTGCTAGTCCGCTCCGCTGGTTCTTTTGTATTTCAGCTCCTTGGCACGAGCACTCTTCGACTATGGCTTCTCTAAGTCGATGTACTCCATGAGAAGCTTGTTCTGCTGCTTCAATTGTCAATGCGAATGCTAAAGTTTCAGAAAGAGTACGTGTTCTAGCAGTTCGCACAGACCTCTGAAGATTTATATCCGAAATGGCACGAACGAAGGACTCAACAGCAAGCTGGTTGATGATTTCTTCTCCAGCATCCGGGTATGCCAGGTGAACCAGTCTTTCGACGTCTGCTTGGAGTTGCTGTAGACTTTCACCCTTTTTCTGGACTCTGTTATTGAGTTGGACTCGGAAGACTTCTTTCAAGTGGCTATCTCCAAAGCGTTTATCTATAGCTGCCACGAGAGAACTGAAATCGCCGCTCTTACCAGCTGGAACTGTTTGAAGTAATTCAGCTGCTGGTCCTCTAAGAGCAAGAGTCAGTGCAATGTACTTGTCTTCGTCATCCCAGCCATTTGTTGTCGCGGCTGCCTCAAATTGTCTCTTGTAGACTGGCCAAGAAGACTGTCCATCAAATGTTGGGGGTTTCATCTCCTTTTTCTTTGTAAACTCCCCAGCAGACTCTCGAATTTTTATTTTTCGAATCTGGTCCAATTCCTTGGTCAGAACAGAGAACTGTTTATCGCATCGGCTTTCCAAACGATTCTCTACAACAGAAAGCTGTTTTTCCACACCTTCAACGCGTTCGTCTAGGGCACATACATTTTTCTCAATGTTACCCAATTTGCCTTCTAGAATGTTTTTCTGACCTTCCAAAACATTCTGTTGCGCCTCAAGTCTTTCGAGAATATTCTGTTGTTCCACCTTTTGCTCGTTTCGTTGTTCTTCAATCAGCTTCTTTTGTTCGTTTCTTTGTGTTTCAAGTTGTTCGAGAACATTCTGCTGTTCCTTCTTTTGCTCGTTTCGTTGTGCTTCCAGTTGTTCGAGAACATTCTGCTGTTCCTTCTTTTGATCGTTTCTCTGCTCTTCCAGACGTCCGAGAATATTCTGCTGTTGCTCTTCAATCAGCTTCTTTTGTTGTACTTCGAGTCGTTCGAGAACATTCTGCTGTTCCTTCTTTTGCTCGTTTCGCTGTTCTAACAAAAGTTTCATTATACTAGAAAAATCTACTCTTTCACTTACTTCCTCTTCTTCCACTTCTATTTCAAAAACAAAAGTGTTTACGTCTTCCCCTTGCTGTTCCAAATAGTTACGCAAACGCAGGACGAGCTCATTTTTCGATCCCGCTCTAGAAAGATTTCGCTTACCTAACTCACTTTTAAGCTCAATGCAGTTGAGCTCTTCTAACAACTTACCCATTTTCACTGTATATAATTATTATTTTTCTTTTTACTTTTACTTTTTTTTTTTTTTTTACACTTTATTAGTCAAATAAGTTTTATCCCACTTCTGACACCAATGTAACGTGCGCTTAGTTCGCAAAAATAAAACTTCACTTTTTTTTTTTAATTTATTTCTACCACTTTATTCAGTATTTATACTTTATTCGAACTCAACTCGACTATTGGACTATCACTGGTTAACAACACTTCACTCTTAACTTTATCACTCTATAATCAAAACTGACTGTTCGTTGCGTCAGCGGCCTATTTATATAGAACAATACTTATCTAGAGCGTTCCAGTTTCTTCTCCATGGTTTCCACATTTGCTGTCAAGAATCTCTACACTCACACACACTGGCTTACAAACAATGCCTGTCATTTTATACCATTCCATTATAGTGTTGCCAGTTGTGTTTTCGGTTAAACGTTTTCGATTAGGAAATTGGTATAAATGTTGGGTGTTCATTACAGTATATTAGAAACAATATTTATATACTTTAAGAGTGTTCTAAACGTGTATCTTATACAGCAATAGATTTAAACCTAAATCAATTTATTTATTTTTGTTTTGACTAAACTAAAAGTCACTGTATGTTTGTTACTAGTTTTTTTTCTTTTTAAACAAATTAACTTGTAAACTTAGCACAAGTTTGTTAAAACTTTTTCATTGTATTTTAAAAATTGTAATTTCTTTACGGCAGACGG
Organism: Melanostoma scalare; assembly: GCA_949752695.1. NCBI lineage: Eukaryota > Metazoa > Arthropoda > Insecta > Diptera > Syrphidae > Melanostoma > Melanostoma scalare. The sequence continues at coordinate 73,217,619 of OX456986.1, read as the reverse complement.
CGAATTGCCATGCTTTCTAATAAATTGTATTGTATTATTATTATTATTATTATTATTGTTGAAAGTAGATGTTCAGAGATTAAATAAAACAACCACGCTAAGTGAAGTACAAGTAAGAAGTATATTCATTCAAGTATAAAAGGTAAAAGTATAAGTTGGTTACAGGAAATGATTTTAGGTTAATGTGATTTTAGACAGATAGATATTAGATTCTGTAAGGTGGCGTTGACTGTTACTAGTGTTGACAATTTATGTTTTTATTCATATTATTCAACACACCCTCTCAACACTTAAGAATTCAAAAGAATATGTATTATATACAATATACATAGCAGTAAATCAAAAATATCATTAAGTATCAAAAATAAAAAATCATTAATCGTAAGATAATCCAAGATTTTTAAAGCAAAAACGATGTTTTGGAAATGGCGTACATTTTGTCAAAGCATCAGCTAACATTTTGTCTGTTTGCAGATATTTCAGTTGAATAGTTCCATCTGTTATAGCCTCTCGGACATAGTGATATTTGATGTGTATATTGTTGGTTCTGGATCGCTTTCCTTGATAATTTGCAATATACTGAGCACTTTGACTATCAGTGTATAAATCAATGGATTCTTCTTCATGTAGGATCCCATGTTCAAACAGTAAAAGTTTGAAATATTTAGCCTTTTTAGCAGCAGATGTTAGTGTCACATATTCCGCTTCAGCACTAGATGCTGTTATTATCGACTGTTTCCTTGATTCCCAGTCAATAGCAGCTCCAGCAAACACAAAAACAATACCCGATTGGGATTTGCGGTCATTGATGTCTTCTGCCCAATTGGAGTCGGAGTAGGCTTTAATCGGTTTTCCTGTTCGAGAATAAAGAATTTTTGAATTAATAGTACCCTTTAAATATTTAAGTACGGATAAAGCTAAATTCCAGTGCTGCTTTCTCGGATCTTGACTAAATTGTGATTAGCATATTTACGTTGCAACAGATATCAGAGCGACTAAACGTAGAGAGATGTAAGAGACTACCGATGAGTTCTTAGTATCCTTTCCTATCAATACCCTCTCGCTCTTCATCTTGTGAGGGCTCTTTCTCCAATTTAGTTTTAGGTGGCATTGGTAAACAATTTGGCTTACAATGTAAAAGATTATATTTTGTGAGTAAATTTCTTACATACGTTGGCTGACTTATTGACAAGGTTCCCTTGGCTCGATCTCGAACTACTTCTAGCCCAATAGTAGCTTGTGGTTCTCCTAAATCTCGAATATCAAAGTTAGATTTTAAATGTGATTTAAGTTTTGAAAAATTTAAAATATCATTGGTGGCTACTATCAAATCATCTACATAAGCAACAATGAATGTAACAAAGTTTTTATTTCTTTTAAAATACAAACATTTGTCATAGTTAGAATTATTATATCCATCCTGTTTTAAAATTAAATCCAATTTTGTATTCCACTGATGACCAGATTGTTTTAACCCGTAAATAGATTTTTTAAGCCTACACACTTTGTTTTTATTTTGAAAAAAATCCTTCAGGACTCTCCATAAAGATAGTTTCATCCAAATCTCCATAGAGGAACGCTGTAGAGACATCTATGTGGAAGAGATCTAAGCCATCCTCTGTGGCAATAGCGTATAAGAGTCTAATAGAACTAGTTTCGGCAACGGGAGCAGATGTTTCAAAATAATCAACTCCATATTGTTGCGTATATCCCTTGGCAACCAGTCTAGCTATTCTGCGTTCAACTGAACCATGAGGATTAAATTTGGTCTTGAAGACCCATTTACAACCTACAATGTTTGTATCCTTTGGACTGTCTACAATCTCCCATGTTCCATTTATATTGAGAAGCTCCATTTCTGTTTTCATTGCGTCTTTCCAATCATTAACAAACTCTGACATTTCCACTTCTTTCATGGTCTTTGGGTCGCTAAAATTGACAAAATTTGCAGATTCATTTAATGGCATATCAAAATCCTCGTATGCATCCTCAAAATTTTCCTTTTCCTTCATCGTGAAGTCCTCGTTAGCATCCTCAAAGTTCATCGTGTCCTCATTTTGTTGTTTGAATGCTTTCTTTTCTTGAATTATTTCCAGTTCCTTTGAATCATTCTGTTCTAAAATTTCATTTTGTTGCAGATCATAACTAAAATACTTATTTTCATTTTGCATATTTTGACTTTTACTCGTCTCAATAAAAACCACATCTCTGCTTTTTATAATAGCACGACCTCCACGTTTCCACAATCTATAGGCCTTTGCATCTTCACAATAGCCAACTAAAACGTATTCTTCACTTTTTGGATCGAATTTACCATTTTTACCATTTTTTGTCAAAGCAAAAGCTCTAGATCCTATTTCTCGAAAATGTGAGACGTTTGGTATTCTTGAAGTTCAAAGTTCTTCTGGTGTTTTGCTATCGTTCGGTTTGGTGGGACATCGGTTACGTATATACGCAGATGTATTAACTAGCTCAGCCCATAAGAACTTTGGCAGATCGGCTTCAATCATAAGACAACGTGCCATTTCAACAAGAGTTCTGTTTTCGCAGATTTACGCGGCAGTGAATTGCTGTTGTATCCAACTGGCCTTACAAATTTCGGAAAAAGCTTTGCTAGTATATTCGCATCCGTTATCTGACCTTATTCTTTTAATTCGCAGATTTGTTTGATTTTCCACATAATTTTTAAATTCTATAAATTTGTCCAATAGTTCAGATTTTTTACGAATAAAATACACAAACATTTTTCGAGAATAATCGTCTACAAATGTTACAAAATAAAGTGACTTACTCAGCGATTCAGTGCGCATTGGTCCGCATATATCCGAGTGAATAAGTTCCAAACACTGCGAGGTTGACTTTTCCAACTTCTTTATAAAGGGCAGTCTAGTCTGCTTTCCACGTATGCACGACGTACACTTTAGCTCCACTGATTTAAAATTAGGCAATCCAGTCACATTTCCTTTTCGTTGCAGTTGGCTTAAAGATTCACGATTCAAATGACCCATTCTGTTGTGCCACATTTCAAAACTACTGGCCACTGGTGCAGAATTATGTTCCTTAATTTCAAAAGCTTTGTCTCCTGTTGATGGATTTACGATGAAAAAACCATCCTGCTTCGTGGCACTCAAAAGTACCTTTCCAAATTTGTTTGAGATTTTTGCTTTTTCACCTTCAAATATAACTATTAGTTACTTTGTTGATTGATATCAGATTTTCTTTCAGATCTGGAACGTATAAAGTTTTAAAAAATGTGCATTTCTGAGCTTTATTATCTATTTGATTAAAAATTGATACCGTACCGATTCACATAATTTGGATCTTTTTATCATTAGCTAATTTTACATACCCCATGTGGCCTTTTGACAGATCAGAAAATAATTGCTCATCAAAACACATGTGTGAGGTAGCCCCACTATCCACACACCACCTGCTGACTACTTGTCTACCTTTATAAGATTCGTCAAAAACTTCTAATGCCTTTGATGACGTTGCCACAGATAAGGACTCTTGAATGATAAATCCACTCTCTCGCCATAAACCTGTTTTGCTGCTTGTTGACAATAGCTCCAGCATTTCATGGCCCTTTCTTCCACATTTTCTGCAGTTGTATTTAAATTCTCTTGGGTTCTCACGGTTCTTGGTAAAATTCGTGTTTGGTTTCGCATTGCGTTCACTAAAGTTGTTATTGTTTGGGTAATGACGATTAAAATTACCTCGAACTCTTAGTGCGTTGTTTTCGCATGATTCTCGTTGCTTATCTCCGACTTCCATTAGTCTTACTCGAACAGTTTCTAACTTTGGAACTTCATCTTGAGCATCGAAAGCAGCTTGCACGTTTTTATAGCTGTCATCCAGACTATCTAGCAATAAAATTACTAAAAGGTCGTCATCTAATTTAGCATCTAACTCTAGTAGCCGATTAATTATTGAGAAAAATCCTCGCAAATATTCATCCATAGACTGTGTTGGATTCATACGGATATTTAAAAGTTTCCTTAGCTCCTAAACCGTTTGCCGTCCGCTTTTTCTGTTGTAGCTCGACTCCAGAAATTCCCACACTTCTTTTGACGATTTGTAATTTTTAACCAGTGCTACGATGTGAGGCTCCATTGCCAATAAGAGCTCGCTCCGCGCGTCTAAATCCTTATCGTTCCATGACTCCTGTTTCTTTGCGTTTTCCTCCGGTCGTTGGTCCTTACCCTGAACTATCTTTAAAAACCTCAATTTATGGAGGATCCCCTCCATCTGCACGCTCCAGGTTGGATAATTCTCACCATTGAAGAGAGTTATACGATTGTGTGCCACGTTTGAGGTTGTCATGTCAAATCAATCAAAAAATTATTTTTGTGTAGATAAATTATAAGAAAAAATTATTTTTAAAGAAATAATTAAATGAATGAAAACAATTTTAAGTTTACTATCTACTGGGCCCATAACCTGTAGAAAACCAGAGTTATGAAAGCAGATGTTCAGAGATTAAATAAAACAACCACGCTAAGTGAAGTACAAGTAAGAAGTATATTCAAGTATAAAAGGTAAAAGTATAAGTTGGTTACAAGAAATGATTTCAGGTTAATGTGATTTTAGACAGATAGATATTAGATTCTGTAAGGTGGCGTTGACTGTTACTAGTGTTGACAATTTATCTTTTTATTCATATTATTCAACAGTCATCCTCGCTGAGCGAAACCACGTTAGCGGAGCCATCTCCAAGTTAGAGAATTTGATGACGTTTTGGGCATCCAAGTGGGATGTGGAGGGTCTATTTTCATGCGTTTCAGCAGAGGATGTGCTGAGCTCGTCTATCTCCATGGATGGAGCGTCGACTTGCCCTGCGGGTTGAGCGACCTTTTTACTCTGATGCAAAAAGCCAACAATGCAGTGTCTACCAGCTACGGTAGCCTGAGTGAGGGAGAGAAGTTCGTGGATTTAGCCACCTTCATATTGCAACTTAAGAGCCTCCGCTACAAAACCTACCGACAAGATAAGTTCGATGACCACGTTGAAACAACAATTTGTGTCATGAATAACATAATTGCCAGCACCAATGAAATTTTGGTCACAGCCCTCCTGAACAGCGAAGCAACAGCCGTCACCATTCAAATAGGAAACGAATCCCTTACTTTAATCGCAGTGTACGTCCGCTGAAACTCAACAAGAAGAAACATCCAGAGCGATCTCCACATCCTCAACAACGTCGTCTCCAAAAGGAAGTGCGGGCTGATTAGCGGCGATTTCAATGCCAGACATACCCGTTGGCATGACAAGGTGATAAATATAGAAGGCAGGGCGATTACTGACTGGCTGGATAAGTTTAACGCTCAAACTACACTAGCAGTTGTATTGTTACAACCATAAATACTTTATATAAAAAAATTCAAACTAGTTTTAATTAACTTACGGCCAATTTCTTCACACAGAACTAACGTTAGATCTGGTACTAGTCCTAAAAATAACAAACAAATCGGTATCAACTCATTTCTTCACATCAAAAATTAAAATAAGTTCTGTCAGTTTGAAACCGAGTACTACTTAGGACCCGGTATTAGCTAGCTCTTCAAAAACAACAAAAAATATATTATTATACCAGTCATTAGTACTCAAATGAGTATCAACTCATTTCTTGACAAAACATAAACACACAAGTTCTGTCAAATTGATACGATAAATTAAATAGTACCCGACCAAAATTAGAACCAAAAATTTGGGGGTCTAGCATACAAAATCAAGTCGTATCGTTAGAGAAAAATTTTAAAGTTTTTTGCTTTGAATCGATTGGGTATAATTTTTTGAATATGTTTCCTTTTATTGGAATTAATTTATACATTTAGTATTGCACACTTTTTTTGTGGTTTTTTAGATTAACAAAACCAACATTTCAATTTGTTCTTCAATTAACTACAGAAGAATTGGCACACATGCAAAAACGGTATTGTAAATATTATTTGTAGAGCATTAAAGCTAATTTTGAACTGGATTTTACATAGATCTCATTTTATATCACCGGAACAGCACCTTCTCGTTACTTTGCGTTTCATGGCATGTGGAGTGCAGTTAGCAGTTGCCAGTTGCTGATTTCAGCATGTGTCGGCCTCTTGCGTTTGCCGCATACTACCAAAAGTCTGTATGGCATTAATATGACATTTGAACTAGTTTATGAAAATGCCAGAACAACAGAGAGCCTCATCTGAATTTTGCAGGATTGCCCAGCTCCCACGAACAATTAGGGCCATTGACTGCACCCATGTTATAGTTATAATTAGTTAGTAGTAATAATACGGCTGAGCTATTTTAAACAGAGTGAAGGGTTTCGTAGCCGCAAATGTTGGTTTAAATGTGCAAACAATATCGTCGGCCGATTTAAAGATATTGAATGTTGTTGCTCGTTGGGCTAGGTCTGTGCATGATCAAAACATTTTTGACATAAGGAAGTGCGAGCCAAATTTAAAGCAGGTAAATCTGAAAACTACATATATATTGATTGATGACTGTAGTAATGCAAATACGAATTATTTGGCAACAACATTTACACCATTAACAATCCGGATATGAGTCAAAATCAACAAATGCAAAATAACCAGAGGCGAATCATTCGTACCAGAAATGTTGTTGAGAGGCAGTATTGTGTATGGAAACGCAGATTTCCTGTGCAATATTATCAATGCTAACGAACCGCAGCCACCTGAAGAGTCAACTCAACATGAAGATCGTTTACGTCGAGCTATTTTAAGTAGATCAATTAAAAGCGATTCCGCCTCAATTGGAATAAATCTAAACAACAGAAATTGTGCTGCCAGAGAAAGAATCATCCTACAATTGCAATAATTAAACTGAAACTCAAATTTTTAAACCAAAAATACTAGTTATATAAAAGTGCCTAACCATAATTAAAAAAGAGGATACAACGACGTAGTTGGGCATGGTTTAAGGTATCTTCTATCAATTCTGTTACTTGACTTGTTTCTTGTTGGATTTTTATTCTCTTCTTCCACCCCAGGGCTCTATATGTATGTATATTTAAAATAAACTTTATGTGTATGCAATATTATACGTTCTATTCCTTGTAAAAAACAAACTACATACATAAATACGACTGTACTTACCAGATCATTTACATATGTACATATCTAATCAACTCAAAAATGAATTCAAAAAGTCAAACCAACTGTAACAAAATTTTCAAAAAAAAAAAAAACAGAGAAATTTGAAGTTTAATTCAAATTTATAATTTTAATTGTCAATCAAATGTCGTAAAAAGGACTCGACCAGTTTTAGACTTATCAAGTCACTAGTACTGCAGTATGTATTTAGATCTCGTATCAATGATGTGAAAAAATGGAGTTTTATGTAGGACCAGGTATTAGAGCTAGTACCTGGTCTAGCTAGACCGGGTACTAGACCGCCTTAGTACTAATGTGAAGAAATCGGCCGTTATTCTCTTATTATGACAACCGAAATAATTTTTGTTATTTTTTCCAAACAATTAACATGGCAACTAAAATGATTTTTTCAAAAATAGTCTAACTTAATTTTCATATCATTATTAGGAAGCAGGCTTTGAAGCCGTTGATGCAGTCAATCTTATTAAGAACGAGACTTATAAGAACTCTGCTGAGGAACCAATAATAATAAAGTGATCCCTGCCTTTATCCATGATATAATTTGACAGCAAACAAAGTCTTGATTACTCGTATGTCTATAGTATTCGATCAATCTTGAGTATAAAAGTCAAAATTGAACCACTGCGAAAATCAAAAATTGTTCTGCAATGCAAACGATGCCGAGCATTTGGCAACACCCAAAAATATTGCAACCGCGAGTTTGCTTGTGTTAAGTGTGAAGGAAAACATGCAACTAAAAACTGCAAAGAACAGAAAGCAAAATGTGTAAACTGTCAAGGTAATCACCCTTCAAGCTATAGAGGCTGTCCAGTTGCTAAAAAATTTCAAAAATTCAAATGCAAAATCACATCCGCTGAAATAAGACCCAGCATCTCAGCAAACACAAACAGAACTCCTGAAGCTGAAGATAAATGCAAGAAAGAACTTCCCAAGGAAGCTGTTTAAGGCTAGGTGTCTGTTCAATATTCCAAGAAGGAGGAGCCATATGCACACATGTGAACAAAATGTGTCTATTGTATTTTCTTAGTGCTTGCGCTTGGTGCATATATATATATTCTTGCTTGAAAGTTATACCTACAGTCCGCTGCAAAAGCAAAATATTAATCACGGTCCTTCAGAGCCCTACCCCTTTGAAAACTGTATACCTACGTGAAAGTGAAAAAGAAAATAAGTAAAAAATAAAACAATTATAATAACTAGCAAACTACATATAGTGAATTAGTGAGCCTACTGGTACTGGTAAGCAAAGAAAAAAAAAAGCATACAAAAAAGCAACAATTCCATTGCAAAACCAACTTGTGGTCTTTAAAATTCATACAAGTGAGTACAAATACTCATGGGTCAGTACCTACCTACCTTCAAATATCTTTTTTAAAAATGATTATGCTATCAATGAATAATACCAGTGCCAAAGTCAATATTATTTGGCTTATATTAGAAAATAGCTTTCTTTATATGTATATGTTCTCCTTGTATTATGCCGATTTAACGATACTTATTACAATACTAGATACGTATGTAGCTATGTGGTTGTGCACTGTTTAGAGCACTCGTAGGGAGGAACCTAGTACCTACTCTCTTACGTAGTTTTTCACTTTTGGGAAGATGACGAGAGACGAGATTTGAATTTCTGCAAGTAAAGGCCCCGGCCCATAGAACGCGGTGCGTGAGGTAGAAGCGGCGCGGCAACTGATGCGGTGGGTTTTGCCGCGCGCAACTGATAGGGGTGACCCATAGAATCCGTTGCGGTGTTTTGACAGACAAATTTAGTCAAAATGGGGGCGTTCAAGAATCGCATCCGGATAGCTTGTTGTTGTTGTTTACGTGTGGGAAATCGAAAAAAATAAGTTATAATCTTCTAACAATGATATTTTGAATGTTTTTCTGTTTTCAAAAGTCGAATTTTAATATTTCACAGCTGTTGTCTGTTGTCGATCGTTCAAAAAGGTATCTAGACACGGCTATTCGAGATAGGCTATCCGATAGGCTCTTGAACGCGCCCATTGTCACTTTTTCCATATAAGAGAAAACTTCAAATTGGTTGTGACTGCGCATGTCTCTCTTCTGTCACCGCGTGAGAGCCGCGGCAAAATAGAAGTTCGGCTACTCGGCGCGTGCGGCGCGTTGCTCGCGGTGCTTATGGGTCACCTCTCATAAGAACGTCTGTATTTCATCGAGCTGTCAGTTGAAAGCGGTGCCGCACGCACGCACCGCGTTATATGGGCCGGGGCCTTAAGGAAAATGCGTATGATGGTAGGGATCGTGTCAGTTCCTGTTGCATTACGTTTGCTTTGCATTCTTTCATCTCACACTTCTTGAACGAATGTAAGCATGGGCGTGGCTTTCATCTCGGCTCTTCATGTCCTTTGCACAATGTGCTGCTATATTGGTGCAGTGGTATATGTATTTTCACTATGAACAAAAACAAAGGTTGTTTTTGAGTGATAGCCTGCTCCGGCGCGGCGTGTAAATATATAGAATTTATGATATAGGTATATGTATATTTGAGCAACATTTACAGTACAGCTTGTTTATCCAACCAAAGGCATAGGAAACTACCCTTGACTTATTTATCTTTCTTTTGTTTTAACTGGGGATTTTGCTAAGCGTTTGTTTACTTAAAGTATAATGGGTATTAGTCCGGTCAAAATAGACATTCAAGGTTACATTAATTCGCACCTTGCTGAAAATTGGCATAAATGTTGGGAACCCTATTAATTACAATTTGTCAAAAATCCCCCTCAATCCGCGGCTTGGAAAAAAATTTATTCAAGGTCAAATGTTACAAACATCGGTTTTATGAGTTTTCCAGCTAAACGGTAAGTTTTACCATAAAAATAGAAAAGCAAAAATTATTCATCAAGCAAATATCTATAAAAATTGTAAATACACTTTTTTTCCTAAGTATCACCATTTCGGAGATATAGCTTTGCAAAAAGTTGAAAAAGTTGTGTTACTCCTAATATGTATGTAAGAATAGGCGCGTTTTATCGAAATTCTATGTGCACTTATGTACACTTCAGTAAAACATCGCTCATGGGAAAACAACAACTCCTTATGTCAATAGCCTAAGTGCACATAAATATCGCAGTAAGCTAACTGCACACAGGGATGGTTGGTAAATTTCTTTTTTTGGCACCCAGAGGTTGGCAGTCTTTGGGTTGTGTTCGTTCATATTTCTGATTTTCGACAACAGATTGAATAAGTCTGTTTCTTTACTTTTTGTGCACAGAAACTTTTTTTTTAAGGAGTGGTTGTAAAATTCTTTCAGAAAATCTATTAAAGAGCGTAATTGTCTTAAAAGTAAAGAAACGCCTTGAACAAACCATTCGCAGCAACGCAACACTTGGAAAAACGTCTGTTTGACAGTTTTTGTATTTGTTTTGGCTGTGCACGATTTCTGTCCACAGAAATTTTGGTGCCGGAAATTCGCAGGACGGGGAAATTTTTTTATTCTCTCGAGAGCACTCTCTTTTTTGGGCACTGCTACGAAAAATCGGAACGGGATTAGACTGACTTTCGCCGAATTTCGGTGCATTTCGTGCGAATTTTCAGTAAAGAAACACACCTAATGGCTAATAGAAGAGTCAGGTGGTGACTTAGTGGGGACATAAATAGACACGCAGTTACTAACACACACACCCACACACACACACACAACGGAAGTTTCGCAATCGGTCAGAAAAAAAGAACATCAGACAGAACACATAAGAACATCAGAACCAAGGCAACCAAAAACATGAGTCACAAAATGAATCTAATTGAACACAGCCATTGCGAAAAAAAATTAAAGTGACATTTGTTTGTTTACCTCGAAAGTAAAAAGTTGAAATGCGGCAAATAAATTGAGAATCGAGAATTAAATAGAGAAAAATACAAATGGAAAGTAAAAGGTATGCATTTATATCCTTAGAATGCAAATTTTTAATGTTTCTTATCCTTAGAACAATTGCAAAGGGTGCCAACACTGAAAGTGAAAATTGAAAGTGACGTCCGAAGTGAATATAAACCAAAAAATCGTTTTATTGAAAGTGTACATAAGTGCACATAGAAAATTTTCAATAAAACGCGGCTAATATAAGCTCGAAAACAACCCAGTCCCTCATTTTATATGACCGCACGGTCTTGTATTAGCGTTGCCACTGTTTGAAAAAATTTCCAAAGTAGATTTTTAAAAAAAGTGCAGTAGATTACATTTTTATGCAGTAGATTTCAAAGAAACTCATTAAAAAAATACACAAATAAGTACACCGATCTATTTTCAAAACATTAAGAAAGTTATTCATTAATAATTTAAAAAAAAATCAAATTCTCTCCATTAAAAAGTCAAAATAGCTGAGTGTACCTATAATACGGGTGCGTTTGGAAAATGGTTGCATTCAGTATATGGACTAAAAAGTCAAAAGTCGAAAGCGAAACAGTTACTGTTGATCGTGACCTAAAGACATTATCGTAAAGCATTTTTCAGGAGAGGTAAGAGAACAAACAGTTTTGAAATTGTTTGAGAGACAAGATTTAGTTGATTGTGCTGACGTTTTCAAAGAAAGTACCTCTACTCCACAAGCTGTAATCACCAACGGAATTCGCTTTCTTCTTTCCGTTTACGGAGCTCCAAAAAAAATTACGTGCTTGGATAAGTTTCGATACTTGTCTTTTGCTAAGAACACGCATAAGAAGAAGCAAGTACAATTAGCTTGTCTTTCTCCAACCTCTGCTTCTGCTGAGCAACATCTATTTCGGGTATATTACCAAGTTCAAATATGACTCGGTAATAAACTAAACCCAGAAGACTGGGGTTGGAAGTTGTTAAACATCAAGTTTATATAATACACCTATGTATACAGTGTTAACATGAAGTACCTACACTAATACACTTAAGCACTTAAAAGTATATAAGAACACTGTAAACCAAAACTTATCTCTCAGTCATTCAAATAAACTCATTAAGTGAACTTCAGTGAACTTCTTTTTATTTCAAGTCTAACAAAGGTTATGGGCCCAGGTTTCAACGTACAACATAAAAAATAAGTTTTTTTGTAAGAAGCTAGTATTTAATAAATACAAAGATGAGTTCCGGGCTATACCAGATAGAAAAACTGGACGATAACAACTATGATGGATGGAAAGTCCTCATGAAATCTGTCCTAGTACACTGCGATCTTTGGGGGTATGTATCAGGGAAAATACCTATGCCGGTCACTGTGGCTGAGCAAGCAGCATGGTGTCTTAAGGACGACAAGGCTCTTGCGACGTTGGTTTTGTGTGTCAAGCCAAGTCAGCTACTCCACATCAAGAATGCGAGAACCTCTCAGGAAGCATGGACAACGCTGTCGGACCTGCACTCTCCAAAAGGCCCTGCACGAAAGGTCACAATTTTTAAATCGCTAATAAATTTAAAAATGTCTGAAGGAACAGCAATGGGTGAGCATCTGAATAAATTCTTTAATTTTTCTGAAAAACTAGCTGAGCTCGAATTAAAGTTAAATGATGAGCTGCTTTCAATCATTTTGCTTTCGGGCCTGCCAAAAAGCTACGAAAATTTCGTGGTGGCCATCGAGTCACGGGATAAATTGCCAGATTCAATCACACTTAAAACTAAATTGATCGAAGAAGCGAAGAGAAGAGAGAATGACAAAATTAGTGATGAGTCACATGAAACAGCATTTTTTGCAAATAAACACCGGCTAACAACACATGATAAAAACGTACGGACTCAACCGAGTCCGCAATACCAAATAAACAAAAAACAACAAAAAGGCAAATGCTATAAATGCCAACGAAGAGGGCATTATGCTGCAGATTGCCGAAGCAATGCTGCCGCAGCCGCTAAGCATAACATAAATTGCGCTTTGCTTAACCTCTGCAAATACGATTACACACAACTCAATAGCTCCGTTTGGATTTTAGATAGTGGTTCGACATGTCATATGTGTTGTGACAAATCTCTTTTCACCCACATTGAAGAGCATCGAGAAGAGATCGAACTAGCGGGAAATAAATACATTTCTTCTGAAGGAATAGGCCAAGTGTGTGTAGAGACAGAAAACAGTAAAATATATTTACATAATGTGCTCTTTGTTCCCCACCTGAGAACCAATTTTCTATCAGTGAGCAAGATAACGGAGAACAATTGCAAAGTAGAATTTGGAAAAAACATTGCACTTGTGAAGACAGTTAGTGGGGGTATAAATGTAATGCAATTAAACAGAAGCGGTGATTTATTCATTTATGTGATGTCGCAAAGTAAACTGTATAAAGCGACAGTTATTTGTAATAACGTTGTTGAGTGGCATCGACGGTTCGGGCACTTAAATTTACAAAGTTTGGACTTATTAAGTAAAAAGAATATGATGAGCGGCATGAATATGAAAGGAATAAATAAATTTGATTGTGATGTGTGTTTTAAGGGGAAAATAAACGTATTACCATTTCCTAAATACTTAGAAAAATCAAGCACTAGGGTGCTGGACATTGTCCATAGTGATGTTTGCGGGCCAATGAAGATTTCGTCTCTAAGTGGGGCAAACTATTTCGTCACGTTTATTGACGACTATAGTCGAAAAATATTCGTTTACTTTATTAAAAACAAAAATGAAGTGTTTAAAACCTTTAAAATATTTAAAGCAGCCGTGGAATTAGAAACTGGTCGAAAAATTAAGACTTTAAGATCTGACAACGGTGGGGAGTACGTAAACCACGAGTTTGCTGACTTTCTAAGGCAAGAGGGGATACGCAGGCAACTTACTGTTCCGTACACACCTCAACAAAACGGCATCGCAGAACGGGTAAATCGGACGCTGGTGGAAATGGGTCGATGTATGATCATTGATTCTTCGATGCCAGAGTTTTTATGGGCTGAGGCTGTAAATACAGCCGCATTTTTGCGAAACAGGTCACCAACAAGGGCGCTGCCTGACTTGACACCGTATGAAGCATGGTGTGGCAGAAAACCAAACGTTTCGTATTTAGAGGTGTTTGGCAAGAAGGGTATTGTTTTGGATAAATCGCCAGGCAAGTCTAAATTTTCACCAAAGGGCAATGAGTGCTTTATGGTTGGGTATGCAGAGCAATCAAAAGCATATCGCCTGTACGATAAAAGCAGAAGAACCGTAGTCATTGCAAGAGATGTGAGGTTCATTCAGTCCGAAAATGTTCCTTCCTCTTCAAAGGTTCTATTTGATGATCATCCAAGCATAATTATGGATACGAACAAAGTTGAGATGGTTCCACCAAAGGTAAATCCACATTTTTCTGATGAAGACGATTTTGATGATGCTGTAGGTTTTGGAGATTCTGTTTTTGGTGCTAATACAGAAAATGAGGTGACAAAAGAAGACATTGCTGTTGATTCTACTGAAGCTATGATAAGTCAGGGTGCTGTTTCCTATCCTGCTGAACAAAACCTGACTCGTGATGATGGTGAGAATATGCTTGTTGCTGGTAATGATAAAACTGCTGCTGATGGTAATAATTCGGGGTTTAGAATGAAGTTGCGTCCTCGAAATATTGTTTCTAAAAATTTTACTAGCTATATGCAGAGTGATCAGAAGGAAAGAGTAACAAATCCACTAACCGTTGATGATGCTCTGCAAAGAACAGATGCAGATAAGTGGAGGGATGCAATGATGTCAGAGTACAACTCACTAGTTAAAAATAAAACTTGGGAGTTGGTCGACCTACCTAAAAATCGTACCCCAATAAAGTCCAAGTGGGTTTTTAATGTCAAATTTGACAAAAATGGTGTTGTGATCCGCCACAAGGCACGGTTGGTGGCAAAAGGGTGCTGCCAAAAATACGGGATTGACTACACAGACATTTTTTCTCCTGTGGTAAGATACTCCTCGATCCGTCTGATCTTGGCGTTGGCGGCTGAGTACAAGTTAATTGTGCATCAGATGGATGTATCTTCGGCCTACTTGAATGGAACTCTGCAAGAGGAAGTTTACATGTACCAGCCAGAATGCTTTGAAGACAAGGAACACGGAAATAAAGTGTGCAGATTGAAAAAGGCGCTGTATGGGTTGAAGCAATCTGGAAGAAATTGGAACGAGGAGTTAAATGGATTTCTCAAAAGTCTGGGATTTGAGAGATGTCACGGAGATGCATGCGTATACGTGTTAAAAAAGGAAGGCGAGGTCATCCTGATCGCCGTATATGTTGACGACATTCTGCTTGCGTGCTCCAAATTTGAAAGACTAGAGGAGATAAAGTGGAGCATCGGCCAAAGATTTGAGGTGGTGGACAAAGGACCAATAGATCAATTCCTTGGCATGGAAATTGTATCTGATCATGGTGGAATAACAATTTCACAACAACAGCTGATCCGAAATCTACTCGATGATTTTGGTATGAGGGACTGTAGGAGCAGTGCAACACCATTGGAGCCGCGAACGAGATTTATCAAATGCGAAAATTGCACCAAATGCAAGATGGTTGATCAGAAGCAGTTGTTGTGAGTCTACTTGGTCAGAAATCGGGATGGAAACAGGGCAGTGGCATGCTTGTGGTCGCTCGGCTAAGCTCGTGGAATGGGGCGGTTCTTGCCCTGTTCCAATCTCCTTTAACTCTAACAAACAAAAAAATTTTCATCATGCCTTATAAGGATCAGGATAGGATCAGGTTAGGGATTGGAGTAGGATGGTAATTGGAAGAGGATTGTATACAAGTTCAGGTAACTATGCCACCACACGAGAGAAAGGGGTGAGTTGTAGTTCTTAGGAAGTCGCTGCTTCCTATTACTAATCTAAACCTATTTCTTATTACTATCCTAATCACTACACTTAGATTTATATACATTTTTATGCATATAAGTGTATATATGTATGTATGCATATACATTTCTAAACACAAGTGTATATGTTTAAACTATTAATCCCTACTAAAACTAAACCTAAAACTACCGCGACCTACTATCTCAACTACAACCCTGTGTCTCCCTCATGTGATGGTTCGACCAATTACCAAAAGCCTTACCTGGTGGTGTTGGTAAAGATCGCTGCCATCCCGCCCTTGTGTCATAACACACAACCTATGCTATCACCTTGGCAATGTTATGGTGATAGCCCCTTGTGTGTTATGACACAAGGGCGGGATGGCAGCGATCTTTACCAACACCACCAGGTAAGGCTTTTGGTAATTGGTCGAACCATCACATGAGGGAGACACAGGGTTGTAGTTGAGATAGTAGGTCGCGGTAGTTTTAGGTTTAGTTTTAGTAGGGATTAATAGTTTAAACATATACACTTGTGTTTAGAAATGTATATGCATACATACATATATACACTTATATGCATAAAAATGTATATAAATCTAAGTGTAGTGATTAGGATAGTAATAAGAAATAGGTTTAGATTAGTAATAGGAAGCAGCGACTTCCTAAGAACTACAACTCACCCCTTTCTCTCGTGTGGTGGCATAGTTACCTGAACTTGTATACAATCCTCTTCCAATTACCATCCTACTCCAATCCCTAACCTGATCCTATCCTGATCCTTATAAGGCATGATGAAAATTTTTTTGTTTGTTAGAGTTAAAGGAGATTGGAACAGGGCAAGAACCGCCCCATTCCACGAGCTTAGCCGAGCGACCACAAGCATGCCACTGCCCTGTTTCCATCCCGATTTCTGACCAAGTAGACTCACAACAATGGCGCCCAACGACATCGAACGGCTAAAGAGATCTATTGGGACTTCAGGGAGACGATTTTCTCAGGAAGGTCGTCCCCTTGGATTCGTAATCATCTCCAAAATTTTTTTTTCATATCCCAAAATTTTAATTCCTTATTTAACCTAGGTATCGTCATGCTCTCCGTTTCACAATAGATGGATTACTGCTGTCCTCTTTCTTAAAGGTCCAACCCTAGAGATTTTAGTGAGGTAGTTGGAAATTTGTTGTGATATAGAGAGCGGGATAGGTTTGAAACTCCAAAAATCTACTGCTGTCCGTACAGTCAGGCCCAGCCAGACTTATAGTGAGGCGTAGAAAAGAGGGGTGAAATCCTATCCGTGTGGAACTCTACGTCCGGTTACGGTCAACCGTCTTATAGGACTGGCTCCAGTAAGTTCGAAGTGACAGAAAGCCGGAGGTAGAGGGAAGCACTCGTTGAGTCATAGGGGCCTCAGTCACAACTTAAACTGACAACGACTAGACAAGACGAACGAAACACTGATACCTGATCTTTTTGTCTGCTTGTGAATAACCTGGTCACATTATATACACTCAGACACTAGCATTCAAACCAAAGTTAATTTTTTTTGATATTTTTAAAACCATCCAATATTTCAATTATTTTTTTTTTTGAATTATCTATTTACTTTTAATTTTTTTTTTTGATAATCTTTGAATTTCATTACATTTTTTTTTTCTATATTACATTACTTTTTTATTTTTTTTTATAAAATATATATAATTTTTTTTACATTTTTTTTTTCTATATTACATTACTTTTTTATTTTTTTTTATAAAATATATATAATTTTTTTTACTAAATCAAAATGAGCAATAAAGACTCAGGTGGTGCCCAAAAGAGCACCACACCTATCCCTTATGAAGAGGCTGGTGGGCCTACTGGTAGCAAGCGGATTACTCGCCAAGAGGCAAAAAAGGTTCAGGGTCAATCGTCAGAAGCCTCTGACAATCCGCCACAGCAAAAACGAAAGAATTCGGAACAAGAAAGGGAAGAATCAGAAAAACAGTTTCTAGATTTAGGTAGAATGAATTTACAGATGGGAGAATCTAGACAGGAGATATCCCTTCTCGAAGAGGAAGAAGAAGAAACAAGGGAAAGTATAGCAAAAGTTACCAATGAAATAGAGCAGGAAAGCGTAGAAATAATAGAAGTAGAAGTTGAAGAACCAATGGCCCTGTTCCAGAAAACGGAAGATATAGGAAGAGTTATAGATGCTGCGGTGACACGTTCACTTCAGGAGACTCATCTCAAAACCATGACCCTTTTTGCGGAACAGATGAGAAGCATGCAAACCATGCAAAGCATGGTGGAAACAGTCACCACCAATATGAAGCAGCTAAATGAAAGAATGAATGTTGTAGAGAAAAGTAACATAACATTATATAAAAGACAAGAAAGGCAAGAGAAAAGATCTCTGCCAGAGCATTATAGAGATCAGCAGTCGACACATGAAGTGAGTCAGAACGCTTCTTGTGGGGATAGACCTGGAGGTAGTAATGATTACAATAAGAGGGTAGATATCCACAAGTGGGGGGTAAAATTTGATGGCACATCGAAAACAATGACTGTTGAGAGTTTTATCTTTAGGATTGAAACTTTACAAAAGAAAAACGGGGTGTCAAATGAGAAAGTTTTTGCTAATTTTCACCACTTGGTGACAGGTACCGCTGAAAAGTGGTATTGGCAATATCTCGAAGAAAATCAGGATGATGAATTGCTCAACTACTTCGATCTCAAAACGGAGCTTTTGAGACAATTCAAAAACACTAAGCGGGACCATGAAATTCTTAGAGCTATAATGGATAGGAGGCAACAACCAAATGAAACCTTTGATGAGTTTTACGAAGAAGTAAGGGGGCTAGTTTTACAGATGCAAAATAGGCCAAACGAAAACGATTTAGTATCCATTGTTAGGCAAAATATTAAAGATAGGATAGCAACATTAATATTTGGTTGCTCCATAGAAAGCATCAGAGATTTAAGAGAAGAATGTCGTAGGGCGGAAAAGCATATAGCGGCAAGAGATTTTAAAATAAAAAGACAGGTGAATGAGTTGAGTCAACGAGAAGTGACACATAGCAATCAGTCTTTATTAGATTTTGAGGATGAACATTGGGATGAGCTACAGGTTGCAGCATTTCAGCCAAACCGAACAGACAAACTACAGACTAATAACAAAACAGAAAAACGATACACAAATTACAAGAACAACGACAGAGGCAAACATACAGACACCACAAAAGACAATACGGCTGCTACTGCAACTTGTCCGTCAGCTTTTCATGCGTTGACTTGTTTCAACTGTGGGCAAGGGAATGTGTCCTTCCAATGTTCTGGGTGCCAGGGAAACTTGAAAGTCGGGAGCACATCCGGGATGAAGCTGCCGGCAAACTTGCCTGTCCCGGACAAGAATTAGAACCTGGAAGAGTAAAAATATTAAAAAGAGAAGAAGACTCAAAAATAGATCACCCGGGAAAAGTTGTCCAGTTGAAAAGTCTCCACCAAAGAAAAAAGGAGTATGAAGAGGCTAGAAAAAGAATATTTAATGAAGAGATAATATGTACTAAAGAAAAGAGTAGAAAATATAGGAAAATCGCTAAGCTCCGTGAGAAAATAGCAATAAGCAAACATAGGTCGAACCAAATAGATGCGTCAGTCTTAGCTGTATCAGATGACAACCGACCATATGTTAAAGTAGTGATAAATGAAGAGGAAATGTTAGGGCTATTGGATAGTGGAGCGTCCGTTAGTTGTTTGGGAGATGGTGCAATAGATTTTATTAGGAAACATAATATCCAAATGAAGAAGATGTCGGATGACATCAAAACAGCTGACGGTAAAAACCAACAGATTTTAGGGAGATTTAAGACTGACGTTTCATGGGGAGGCCAAACTCAAATGATGGAGCTATATGTAGTTCCTAGCCTACAACAAAAGCTTTATCTGGGAGTAGACTTTTGGAGGAGCTTTAGAGTAGCTCCAAACGTTATAAGTGCAATAGGACCACCGTCCCCAAATCAAGAAGAAAGGGATAATCCAATGCGGAGCCTAACTCCTGAACAAACGACCGAGTTAGAGCGCGTGAAACAACTGTTTCCCTCATTCGCAGTGTTGGGATTAGGGAAGACTACTTTGGAAGAACACATTATTGAGATGGAAGACGACATTCCCATCAAACAAAGGCACTACCCAATTTCACCAGTAGTCCAAAAGCTCATGTACGCCGAACTCGATCGGATGCTAGAGCTTGGTGTCATTGAGGAAAGCAACAGTGCTTTTAGTTCTCCAGTTGTTTTAGTAAGAAAGCCTGGTAAAAATAGGCTCTGCTTAGATTCCAGAAAAATTAACGCGGCAACAAAGAAGTTTGCGTACCCTTTACCGCATATTGAAGGTATTTTAAGTCGTCTACACAACACACACTTTATTTCAAGTATCGACTTGAAAGATGCGTTTTGGCAGATTCCTCTGGAAAAGAGTTCAAGGGAAAAAACAGCCTTCACAGTTCCCGGGCGGCCATTATACCAATTCACGGTAATGCCGTTCGGACTATGTAATGCTGCCCAGAGAATGTGCAAATTAATGGATAAAGTTATACCAGCTCGGTTAAGAGAAAGCGTGTTTGTGTATCTTGATGATCTCTTGATCTGCTCACCAGATTTTGAGACGCATATGAGCTACCTTTCCCAAGTAGCGAAATGTCTCAGAGAAGCTGGTTTAACAATAAATGTTGAAAAAAGTAAATTTTGCTTTAAAGAGATAAAATACTTAGGGTATTTCGTCGGGGATGGTTGTCTAAGGACAGACCCAGAGAAAGTTTCGGCAGTTAAGGACTTTCCAGTTCCAAAGACTCCTAAGCAGCTCCGTCGGTTTTTAGGAATGACGGGATGGTATAGGCGATTCATACCGAATTTCGCGACAATATCAGCACCGATGACAGACTGTTTAAAAAAGGGCAAAGACTTTACCATGACTGACGAAGCTATAATAGCCTTCGAAGACTTAAAGACGAACTTAGTGACTGCACCTATACTGACAAATCCGGACTTTAACAGACATTTCTACGTTCAATGTGATGCTTCAAGTTCTGGTGTAGGCAGTGTCCTGTTCCAGATGGACGATGAGAGGAACGAGCGACCCATAGCATTCATGTCGCAGAAGCTCAATTCTGCACAACGGAACTACAGTGTCACAGAACTTGAATGTTATGCGGCTGTTCTATCGGTGAAGAAATTCCGGGCTTACGTTGAGGGACTGCTTTTTACCATAATTACCGACCACGCCAGCCTTAAGTGGCTGATGACTCAAAAAGATCTGAGTGGTCGATTAGCCCGGTGGAGTCTCAAACTCCAAGGCTTTGACTTCACTATTGAACACAGAAAAGGCATCCTCAACGTGGTTCCGGATACTCTATCTCGCGTCCACATGGAGGAGATCTACACTGGAGCACCCGAACTTGACCTCGACTCACCATTCTTCACGACAGACGAGTACGTAAAACTTAAACAGACAGTAAACGAAAACAAAGACAATGTTCCTGATATAGTTGAGTCAGACGGTTTCGTCTACAAACGAACAGAAAGACGAACCGGTGATCCTATCCAAGAAGACAGAGCCTGGAAACTCTGGGTCCCGAGGGAGCTGCGTGAGGGTCTGTTAGTAAAAGCCCACGATTCTTTCTCTGCTGGTCATGGAGGAATCCATAAAACATTGGCAAAATTGAGGCAAAAGTACTTCTGGCCAAACATGACTGTAGACGTAAAACGCTACGTAAATGACTGTGATATTTGCAAATGCAATAAACCAATGAATGTGATACTAAGGCCTCCCCTGGGACAACAAATGATTACAGAACGACCATTCCAACGACTCTATATTGACTTTTTAGGACCATACCCGAGAACAAAGACTGGTAATACACATATTTTTATAGTTTTAGACCATTTTAGTAAATATGTATTTCTGAAGGCTATAAGACAAGCAACAGCGGCGGAGGTAGTAAAATATTTAGAAGAAATTGTATTCCACATGTTTGGCGTACCCGAATACATACATTCTGACAATGGGAAACAATTCGTATCAGAATTGTTTTCCAGCTTCCTAAACAGGTACAATGTGAAACATGTTCGCACTGCCTTCTATTCGCCTCAAGCGAACGCTTCCGAGCGAGTTAATAGGTCAGTGCTAGCCAAGATAAGGTCCTATATTAACACGGATCAGCGCAACTGGGATGCCCATGTGAGTGGTACCGCGTTTGCACTGAGAAGTGTGGCTCATGAAGCCACCACTCTTGAACCGTACTACGCTGTTTTCGGTGCACAAATGGTCCAAGACGGTTCAACCTACGAACTACTTAGAAAATTAAACATGTTGAAAGATCCTGATCTGAAAGTCATGACCAAAACAGATAAACAAACCTTGATTAGATCACGAATATTTGAGAACTTAAAACAGGCTCACCATAAAGCAGCAAAAGTATACAATCTGAGAAGCAGGGCTGTAAACTATAAATGTGGACAGACCATCTATCGACGAAATTTCAAGCAGAGCAATCAAGCGGAACACTACAACGCAAAACTAGGTCCAAAATTTATAAAATCTATAATTTTGAAAGCAATAGGGAATTCTCTATATGAAGTTGGCAACTTAAAAGGAGAAAAAGTAGGAGTTTTCCACGCCAAAGACCTCCACTCTTAGAAATCAAGAACATCCTATATGACACACTCACGCCGCTGTTGTGATATAATAAAAAGTCAAGAGAACTGTGATATTTACTAAATAAGAGCGTTAGAAACTATTTTTTTTTGTTTTTTTTTGGAGTTTATTTAATTAGGTATAACATAGAGATCACTTATTTATTATCAGAGTTTATTTATTTATTTATTTATTTATTCACTTATTTACTATCATAGTTTATTTATTTATTTATTAAAGAAGCTTTATTTATCAAACAAAGTTAAATTATTGGTAGATGCTGTGCATGTTTATACAACTTTGTTATGTATTATACCTGGAGTATGAACCCACTTAAGAAACAACTCACGTCCAAACGAAAGTTCCTTTTTGTAAATTTTCCCGGTCTATAGTAAGACTGCTCAGGGCATGGGACGTGCCACACGTTGCGAACGGCTATAAAGGAACATCGAAGCCACCAGCCACCCTTTTGCGAGTACACTTTGCTCTTGACCACTCGCAAACTGTCGTCGTGTTTGTAACGTAGCTGGTGATCCCGATTCCTGGAATCATTAAGGCCAAATGGGCTTACCGGAGCTTCGGGATGAATCCAATGCCAAGTGCCACAGAGGTGCTAAGCCAATAAAAACACGCTGGAATCCAGTCAAAACATTTGTCACCCAAGAATTTATCAATAGTTGTTCAAACATTAAAACTAAACTGAGTTATACAAAATAAAAAAAGAAACAAACAAATAATCAAAAGATAAACACTCGAAATTAAACGCGCCGTACATGAAATGTCAGACGCAAGAAATGTCAGACTACCTACTTCGAAAATTCGAAAACATAGCATAAACATATCCAAGTAGGAAGGCTACTCGTAGCCATAGTTAGTAGCTTCCGGGTCGGTACGGTTTGAATACCAATATATATTGATAAGTTCTGTGATATAAGTGCAATATTAGGATAGTTTAGGTATATATGTAGGTGTGTGTAGTTTATTTATGTATTTATTTAGTTATTTATTTATTTTAATACTATTTAATTCGAGAAATAAAGACTGAAAAGTGTTATACGCCAGAACGTACGAGATAAGATTACGACTCAGAACCCCTTAAACTGTATCAATAGACTGACATGACTTAGCAACTTCGAAAAACTTAACCACAAAACAAATACGATGATTAGAGGGAAAGAAAAATAGAATAAAAAAAAGGATAATGGAAAGTAGGGCAAAAGGTGAATGGCCGTAGGTAAAATTTCAAGATCAAGGCCACGAACAGCTGTGAGCTATTGATGTAGTGAAAGAAAAGAAAGGCCGGTCATTACCGATTTAAGTGCTCGCATGCAAAGGTGATACAGTTGTGCAAAAAGTAGCAAGTTACATTTTTTTTCTTTAAACGATCCAAGTGATCTACATACGTACATAGCTACATAGTTTTTATTTGATTTTTCATTAGTGAGTTCAAGGTAAGAAAATAGATTAAACAAAAAAAAAAAAAATATATTAGATTGTTAAAAAAAATTTTTATGTTAGGGTCTAAGCCAATATTGTAAAACTACGCGATTGAGAAGTCTTCAACATAGAAAGAGAATCCCAACAAACAGGTGGAATTGCAATATCATTGAGGTAAATACAAAAAAGAAGGAAAGAGGAGCCTTTAATTGGCGGTTTAATTATAAAAAAAAAAAATCATTCTAGGCTCGGGTTGGGCCACCGCCAATAGAAGTCAGCACTCACCACCAAACTCAAGGTGACCTGAGCCTCTTAGATTTTTTTTTGTCGGTCGTTCTATTTCTGTGCCGAACGCAGGCTGTTGAGACAAGGATTTAGTTAGACGTCCATAGACGGAATTAAGCAATTGGGTGAAGGTGCTCTTTTGGAACCATTGGAGGAGATATATTGAAGCCTATGGATTTTATTAAAAAGTGGCAACAAAACTAAGAAAAAAAAAAAAAAATAGTGTGAAAAGTAAAGTGCTGAAGAAAAAGAAAATAATTTTAACTTGAATCATGATAGTGAAGTGGTTACTACAGTATTTAACGTAACAAAAAAAAAAAAAAAAAAAAGAAAAGGAAAAGATATTTTTTTTTGATATATAGATCCGATATATGTAAATGCATGGTTATTTATCTATACATGTGAGTGGTAAAATAGCAGTAGGGTAGCGGAAAAATGTGCCCATAATACCGTATCCAGGAAGGTGCTGCCGGCAGAACATCAAGGAACGAAGACTGTAAGTTTTTTTTTATTATTTTTATACTGAATAAAACGTGAACAACTGCACGTGACTTATACATGCATATGGATAGATATCTGCAAACACATATAGATATATAAAAAAAAAAAAAAAAATTTAGTAGTCATTTAAGTATTCCCATGAATTTTGTTGAATATTTAGTTTGTTCTATTCTTTGCACTTTCCTTAGTTCAAAACTATTGAATTACATATATTAAAGAAAAAGAAACTTATCAATGAGTTTAATTGCCAGAGATATGGCTGAGTGAAGAAACTGATGGTGTCTGAGTGTGTGTGAAAGTCGGCTAGGCCGACGACAAATGGTCAACGGTGGTATATAGGACGATTGGACATGTGAAGGGACTGAAGACGGTATTTTAAGTTGTGACTGGATGTCACATTAGGGGCTATCACCATCATTTCGCGGCCAAGGTGGTAGTACAGGTTGTTCTTTTAGTACAAGGGTGGGTAGGCCAGACATTACCAACAACACCTGGTAAGGCCTTATGATGACTCGACGAACCACCGCGTGGGAGTAATAGTGAAGTCGAGGATTTGAAAGAAAGGTTGAATCTAGTTAGTATATAAGATTTAGTTATAGGGTGTAGATTTAGTTTTATTTTAATAGTATGTGTATATCTACTTTGATATAAAACATGCTATCTTGGTATAATATAGAATAGGTTAGTTTAGAGTTAGCATAACAGAATAGTTCATCCGTCAGATTCAATTTTTTTTTAAATGACGACATCACTCTTCCTCTCGCGCAGTGGCATAGGTACCTAGATTGAAGTAATTCCTATATATTCCTCATACTTACCCTTCCAATTATCCTTTCCTTTTCCTTAAATAGGCATGAGATTTGTTTGCTGAGTCGTGGTGAGTGAACAAGGGCAAGAAACCACCCCAAACCTTCGAGCTGAGCCGAGCATATACAAGCATGCCAAAGCCCTTATTTCACTGCCAAGCTTGCCCCCGTGGCCCAACACTGACTCGCAACACAGTATCAGTCATTAATTGGGTCGTTGACTTACTTGAGTGTTTGCTCGAGACCGGACATAATGCATTCCGTCAGCAAGCTAGCTCAATTTAACACAGCACCACACGTGGAGCATTTGAACGCTGCAAAACATTTGCTGAGGTACTTAAGTGCAACCATTAATTATAAACTTAAATATTTTCAGACAGGTGAAAAATTAAAGGGCTTCGCAGATGCTGATTGGGGTGGCAACAGTGTAGACCGCAAATCATACACTGGTTTTTCTTTTTTCCTTGCTGGAGCCGCTATTACCTGGGGAAGTAAAAAACAAACCAGCATCGCTCTTAGCAGTACAGAAGCCGAGTACGTTGCTCTATCAACAGCATCGAAAGAAGTTGTGTACCTTCGGCGGTTTTTGGAAGAACTTGGATTCAAGCAACTGAGTGATCAACCTACAGAGCTGTTTGGGGACAATGTCAGTGCGCAGAAGATGGTGAAAAACCCTGTGTTTCACAATAGAACGAAGCACATCGACATTCAGGCACACTACGTTCGTGAAGTCTACGAAAAGGGACTCATTGAGCTGAAGTATATACAAACTGATAAAATGCCAGCTGATATTTTTACCAAAAATCTGAAAAGAATCAAACATAAGGAGTTTACGCATACATTAGGATTAAATCCATAGAATTCATTCAGTTTTTTTTTATATTTTGTTAATATTAATTTTTTCTTTTGAACTAATAATCAAACAATGTTAATTTGAACAATGATGCGTTTATAAGTTTTGAGGGAAGGTTTGTTAAACATCAAGTTTATATAATACACCTATGTATACAGTGTTAACATGAAGTACCTACACTAATACACTTAAGCACTTAAAAGTATATAAGAACACTGTAAACCAAAACTTATCTCTCAGTCATTCAAATAAACTCATTAAGTGAACTTCAGTGAACTTCTTTTTATTTCAAGTCTAACAGAAGTTAATTGACAATATATTGGAACCAGTCAAAACTCTACTCCCTCCTGCACCGGAAAAACTCCTCAACTCAATTTTTGACAATTGCAAAAAGGGGTGTAATGCTAAATGCGGCTGCAAGAAAGTGGGGTTGTTTTGTTCATTAGCATGTATCAGTTGTCGAGGTCAATCGTGCTCCAAAGTTCAATCGCCAGTAGAAGAGGATTCCTACGGTATATGCGAGGAGACTTCTGATGTATCGCTCTTTGAACAATTTATTTGCACCCAGCAGGAAGAAGAAGACGAAAAAGAAGAAGAAGAAGAACAAGACAGTATGGATTATGTTCCAGAAGAAGAAGAAGAGTTCCAATCAGACGAATAGTTTTTTTCAAATGACTTATTACTTACACCGCTCTCATTCATTACAATAGTCATTACAATAATACCAATTTAAATTTAATACAATAGCTTTTACCTCAACAGAACCACAATAGATAGTGGAATAGGCCTACTGGGGAAACAACGTAAAAAAAACGTGCCATGCACACTACCTCACGGGTGGCGCGGAAACGTGTGCATATTAGGAGTAACACAACTTGTTCAACTTTTTGCAAAGCTATATCACCGAAATGGTGATACTTAGGAAAAAAAGTGTATTTACAATTTTTATAGATAATTGCTTGATGAATAATTTTTGCCTTTTTAATTTTATGGTAAAACTTACCGTTTAGCTGGAAAACTCATAAAACCGATGTTTGCAACATTTGACCTTGAATAAATTTTTTTCCAAGCCGCGGATTGAGGGGGATTTTTGACAAATTGTAAGTAATAGGGTTCCCAACATTCATGCCAATTTTCAGCAAGGTGCGAATTAATGTAACCTTACCCCTGTTATTGAAGTTAATTTGACCGGACTAATGGGTACCTATACCTAGATCTGATTTGATTTCCGAATACTGTTGCGTTTTATGGACCTGCGAAAGGGTTTTTTGTTTATTTTTCTGTTTCTTTATTTTTTGGGTTTTTGTTCTCAATTAAGTTTAGCTCAGGGTCAAACACAAATAATGATTGTTTTTAAATGACGGCCAGCCTAAACATATACACATACCTATATACTCGTAATATGAAATCTACGCAACATGCTTTGCCTTTCCTTGCATGTGTTCTTCCGAATCAAACGCATAAGTAGGTTCCAACCCTTGCTTTATCATACTTTGTTTTTCTTTTTTTTGGGCCGGTTCGATGTCCAGCTACATGGTGCCATAGATCTCGTCGCTATTTAGAATTTAGGAATACTGTTAGATTTTATTACCCTGCGAAAAAGTTTTTGTTTATTTTGTCGTTCTTAGGTAGGTACATAGGTCTAGCTAAGGTTCAAACACAAATAACGATTGTTTTTACAATATGAGATCAGCCCAACACGCTTTATTTTTCCTTGAACGTGTTCATCCGAACAAAATGCATGAGTAGGTAGTTCCTGCCCTGTCATTCATTAATATATTTCCGAGTGACGATTCTGCCAAAGTTTTGTTTGCTTTGGATATATGGTAAGTTAACACATGGCGATCCCACGCCACGAAAATCCAGAAAACACCAAATAACACATGGCGATCCCACGATACCAAAAATACCGAGAACACCCATCAAGGGTTCTCTAGTTTACAACAAACAGATGGTCGTAAACAGTAATGAGTTAACAGGAACCGAAATAGATAAAGACACACACAAGGACAACCACCAGCATCCCGAGCCGACAAAATGCGAGCAGAGGACAGAACGGCAGTCCGATTTCAACCCCGATATAGTCAACAGTTAATAGTGAAATAAAGTATATATTTATTTTTTTTAAAAAGAAAATCTGTTTGTCTATTTAATTGGCGCCCGAGCAGGGACACAAAAAAGGAGAACAAAATTTTAAATTAATCCTTCAGCGACTTTTGTGAACCAAAAAACTCAGACTTAGAATCTGAACACCAGGAACACTCCAAGAAGGAAGAAAAAATTTAAAATTAATCCGGCAGCAATTTTTGTGGACCAAAAAAATTCAGACTTAGAATCTGAACACCGGGGGAACGGCTCAAGAAGACTTCAAATTTAAAACACCTGGAGCAACAACGGGGACATCTGAACCCAAAGGATCAGGGAAGTAGGCGCATCAGAAGCCGAAATATCAACTCAAACCTACGAGAAAGTAAGGAATTTTATAATTTAACATATATATGTAGGAGGCCAAACCAATGTTTAAACACCCTAATTTATTTGTTCATCTGTTCTATTTTGTTTGTTCCGTAAAGAAAGTGTTATATTAAGGCAAAAGGCTATATAAAGGAAAAGATTGCAATGAACGAACATTCGATTCGATTTTGAGAAAAGGCAAAATAACGAAAAGGAAAAGTATAGGAAGTAAAGGTCAAGTGAAAGTCAAGACAATTATGAACTCTTTTTTTCAAATTAAATTAAATACTTAATCGTATCAATAAACAAGTGTATAGTTAAAACCTTAACAATTATTATTGAATTAAATTACAATTACTATCAACTAACTGACTATTATTTCCCCATTCCCCACAATTGGTGTCAGAAGTGAAGCGTATCAGAACTTCAGTGCCACGTTTAAGAATTTATTCTTTACCCTTAAAGTGCAAATAAAGATACATAATAGCTTTTAAAAGTGTCAAAAGAATAATATTGCATGAAAGTGAAAACTAGAATTTGGTGCCATAATTTCATTATATTAGTGGAGAAAAAAAAAAGTAGAATAATCAAAGAGAAGTTCAATTGAATATTATAAAAATTAAAGCTACGAAAGAGATAATAAAAAACAGCAATTGGAACATAAGAGAGTGATTAAATGTTATTTTGTGCTGTGAGCTTTATTAATGCATACGCACATATACACACAACTTTGGTGAGATCGTTTCATGTTGTATTGTCTTGCTTATCTCTTTAAAATATGCACGAGATCTTTGAGTGAATCCACCTTGCTAAGACACATTTTAATCTTCTCATTTTATGGCAAGTTAGGTGTATTTGAAAAAGCTTTTAACGCATGAGAGAACTAAACAGCTTTTCGATTGCATGCAAATCTATTTTTTTTGTGGAATGGAATGGCGAATAATTTAAGTTGTATTGAATTTCTTGAATCGTAAAATAAGAAGTGGTTGTAGTTTGAAAACAGTAAAACAAAGTGTTAAGATAAAAAACAATTATAGGAAGCAATCTGAATGGTTTTTGTGTTAAGATTTAGAGAATAATTGTAAACAAAGAAGATGACAATGACGCAAGAAGAACTCTCGATGATAGTAAGTAGGTTAGTGGCAGATGCCAACCAAAAGTTAACCGAGGAGGTAGGAAGACTTAGTAGCCAGCTTTCTACGTTAACGACAAATGACAACATAGAACCCTAGAAAGACATAACAATTGACCCCACGATAATAGGTGGAGAGGGATTAGAAGTGGCAAAATGCTTACCAATATTTGATGGGGAAAATTATGTTTCTTGGCGAACAGCACTGTTAAATGCTATGAAGGTATACGAGCCTTGCAAAGGAGAAGCAAGATACTTCTCAGGTAAAACCTCGAATAAACTAACTTTATGTTTTTGATTGCGGGTAGTAATTGTGAAGTCGTGAAGTGTATCGAGAGACGAGAGAAAACAAAGAGTTTAATTTGGGGTTCGGGTAGAAGACAAGATATGTAAATAACTTTAATAATCACTTGTGCTGTTATTTTTAAAATAATTTAATTGAATTGAACACTTTAATATACTAGTATACTTAATTCGCTTTAATATACTTAAATCTTTTCGATTTTAATAAAAATAATAAATAATAAAAAGAATTTACTTGTTTTGTGGTTGCTGTTGGGGTTTGTTGTAGTTGCTGTTAAAGTTGTTGATGTTAAAGTTGTTGAAGTTGATTTTTTCTGCTGATGTTGGTGTTGATGTAGTTGCTGCTGCTGATTTTTCACTTGCCAGGCAGGCTTCACGCCCTATAGTTGCCAATTACGACCTGGTCTTTTCACTGCCTAATTTTTGCCTCCGGCGTCCGCTTGGGAATTCGCCAGGTCTTATGTTTATAGGGCTTTTTTTTTTTTTTTTTTTTTCACAACACAAATCACTTAATGGTGTTTTTTTTTTCTCACCACACACAAAAAAAAATTACCTACTGGTGTTTAGCCCCAGTACGCATCAAGAGTCAACAAAATAGACCTCTTGTGTTTTGGTAGGGATAATAACTATCCTGGGATAAATTGACTAATCCCACCGCTGCCACCAATGTTACGTTCTGCCGTGCTTCAAAAGGAAGATCAGGTGACGGAGAGTCGAAACAAAATATAATACTTTGTTTAAATTCTTTTTATTTGAATATATTTGAATGTAGTAGAAGGCCCGCTGTCTCAATGCATTTGGCTGCAACCTTTACTATATAAACTCAAATTTCAACTCTGCCCTTCTTCCCATTCGCTTCTCTATTTATTGGTTTTTATTCATTACTATTACTTAGTTAGCCGTTTACCATCGTCAGAACCATGTTACCTCATTTAGTTCATCCGAACTAGGCCACACACCATGGTCACAATTCCTCATTGGTCATTACATAGAACACGCTTAAACCTATATGCCGATCGTATGGTGACCCACTCAAGTACTTCTGGGTGTGTCTTCATCGATCGCAGTTTGTAGCTTGTAGGTCTCGTATTGCACATTGCACTTGACATACTCTATTGCATAGCAGTTGTCTACTCATCTGTTTTCGTTGCTATAGAGGCGCGCATATGACTTGAGTCATAGTGACGTGCATACGTTGTTCTACATGACGAAAATGAAAACTATGACCTGTGGTTGGTGTTTTTCTGAATGAGTTGGTTCTGAATGAAGGTTGGAGGTTGGGAATAGTTGTGGTTCTCGGATCACAACAGTCAACATAGTTAGGAATAAAATCATAGGGAAAGCCAATGATGTTCTCACTAGTCACGGAACACCATTGCATGTAGACGCGATTATAGGTCGTTTAGATCTTACGTATAGCGACAAAAGACCTGTTCATATGCTGGAGTCAGAACTAAGCAATATGAGGCAAGACAGAAAAAGCCTACAAGAGTTCTATGACGATGTTACGAAAGTTCTAACGCTCATTATTAACAAAACTATAATGAGTTACGGTCCAAGAACTGCCGAAATAGAATGTCTTACCGAGAGGGCAAGACAAAACGCTATTCGGGTGTTTGTTACCGGGCTTAATCAACCCACGAGTAACATCGTATTTTCTCTCAACCCTGGGGACCTTCCCAATGCCTTAACGAGAGCACAAGAGATAGAATCTAACCAGGCTAGGGTTAGAAGCTTTAGTCACGTCAACGACAGACACCCACCTAGACAACAGGGTACAAGTAAGTCTCATAACCAGCCCGCGATTAGGCCTTTTCGGCAAAATGGGGTATTTAATTCTAATGAATCATTCCAACAACGGAATAGACCTTTCCAACAAAATCGCCATCATAGCAATTTCAGTAGTAATTACAATTACCCTGAAAGTATGGACACCACAAGTGGGAATTTAGTGCCCTCGAGACAAGCCACACCTCATAACTTTAATAATAATAGACCCCAATGGTCTAATAACACATCTAGTAACACAGCGACCAGATAGCTACAAACAAAGTGCCGCGCATCAATAACTTAAACGAGAGCGGTAATTTTTTAGAGTAAGGCACGACTTACCGTACATAAAAAGAACGGATGGTAAGTCGGGACGCATATTCAATATTCTGATAGACACAGGAGCTACTCATAACTATGTAAAACCAGGGTTATTCCCAAGTTTGGTGCTACAAACCCCATCGAGGGTCAAAAGTGTCCATGGGACGGCAATCATCAATTCTTACCAAGACATTAATATCTTGGGGGTAAAAGACAAATTCTACGAGCTTAACGAACTTCAGGATTTCGATGCTATTATAGGCATCAAGCTACTTAGAAAGGTTCAAGGTAATATTAATTATTAATATCAGGGACTCAACGTTAGAATACGATCAGGGCACGATACCCTTAATGTTCAACGATCATTTAATAAATAACCTAAATATTAACAAAGAAACTACTACAAAAGAAAAATTAACTCTGATTTTGCAAAAATACCAGGGTGTCTTTACTGAAAATCCAAATTACCTTCCATATAACACTCGTGTGCAATGTAGCATAAATACTACTATCGACACAGCGGTTTGGACGAAAGGTTACCCGTACCCACAGTCAGTAGCAACTTTCGTTAATAATGAAATCGAGAATCTACTCAACAACAATATAATACAACCTAGCAGAAGTGCATATAACTCTCCTGTATGGGTTGTAGACAAGACAAGCTAACTTAGGCAAAGCTAGATATTTCATCACTCTCGATTTACAGAGTGGTTTCCATCAGATTAAAATGAAAGAGAGCGATAGGGAGAAAACAGCTTTTAGCGTTAACAATGGTAAATACGAATTCCTCCGAATGCCATTTGGACTTAAAAACGCACCCTCAATTTTTCAGAGAACTATGGATGATATCCTCCGTGAGCACATAGGCAAATTTTGCCACGTTTATATCGATGACGTTATTATATTCTCAGAAACGGAAGCACAACACCTCGAACATATCGAGACAATTACAAAAGCCTTAAGCACAGCAAACATGAGAATATCGAGCGAGAAATCAAAATACTTTATGGAAGAAGTAGAATTTCTTGGGTACATCGTATCATTAAATTGCATCAAAATGGACCCAAAGAAAACACAATGCATAGAGGAGTTCCCGCAACCGGAGACTTTACGTCAACTACGATCTTTCTTGGGGTTAGCAGGCTATTACCGTAAATTCATAAGAAACTACGCAATGACTTCCAAGCCCATTACTAAGTATCTTAGTGGAGAGAACGGCAGAACTGGCCAAAATAATAGCAAAAAGATAGCAATCGAATTCGATAAAGAGGCTACAAAGGCGTTTAAGACATTGAAAGACAAACTCTGTGAACAAGTTACGCTCAACCAACCTGATTTTAATAAGGTATTCAATCTTACTACGGATGCTAGCAACTCAGCCATAGGTGCAGTGCTTAGCCAAAATAATAGGCGCAGGGACATAAGTCCCCGGGACATAAGTCCCAAATTTTATTTTTGGGACTTATGTCCCATCTAAGTGAGACATATGTCCCAACTTCGATTTGGGAGTTATGTCTCACTTAGATGGGACATAAGTCCCAAAAATAAAAGTTGGGACTTTTGTCCCTCCGAATATACTTTTTACGAGCTAAGACATTTTTTTCAGAAGCCCTTCTGAAAAATTGTCTGTGTTTTTCTCAAAACTCATTAGAAAGTAGAGATATGGTTTTCCGGAATTAGGAGATGTTATTTTACTTTTAGAATTTAGTAAAAAAAATTTAGTTTAAAAAAGAAACTTAAAAAATTTTGATTTCCGTTTCGAAGGCTCTGTTTGAAATATGTTGTAAGGGCGGCGGGCGATGGAAAATGTTTACTTTTATTTTAGCTGAGGTATTTGCACATATAGTTCCTCCGACTTTCTACTCATAAGAAAGTAGATATATGGTTTTCCGGAAATAGGAGATAATATTTTACTTGTAGAAGTTAGCAAAAATTTTTTAATTTAAAAAAGAAACTTAAGAAATTAGAATTTTTGAGTATTTGAGAAAATAAAATTAAAAAATCGCGCGATTTTTTAATTTTATTTTCTCAAATACTCAAAAATTCTAATTTCTTAAGTTTCTTTTTTAAATTAAAAATTTTTTACTAACTTCTACAAGTAAAATATTATCTCCTATTTCCGGAAAACCATATATCTACTTTCTAATGAGTAGAAAGTCGGAGGAACTATATGTGCAAATACCTCAGCTATAATTAAAGTAAACATTTTCCATCGCCCGCTGGATGGAATATAATATTTCGAACAGAGCCTTCGAATCGGTATTCAAAGAGTATATAACGATTCTGAGATTATCTAGAGGTTATTGGTTCCATTACCTAAAATCACTTGAGAGAAAGGTGTCAAGGGCCAACAACTTTATGGCAAGCAAAAATTGTTTGGTTGCCTAGTAGAAATGTACAACGATTTACTAAGCTCTATTCCTGAAAAGTTGGGACTTATGTCCCATCTTCAACGGAAAAAAGTTGGCACTTATGTCCCGATGGCGTGGGACATAACTCCCAAATCGAAGTTGGGACTTATGTCTCACTTAGATGGGACATAAGTCCCAAAAATAAAAGTTGGGACTTATGTCCCGGGGACTTATGTCCCTGCGCCAAATAATAAACCAATAACTTTTATAAGTCGAACTTTAAGTAAAACCGAAGAAACCTACGCGACAAACGAGAGGGAACTTCTTACCATAATTTGGGCACTGAAAAACCTCCGAAATTATCTTTACGGTGTGAGTGGTATCCGCATATATACAGATCACCAACCATTAACGTTTGCCATTAGTGATAAGAACCCAAACGCGAAAATAAAACGCTGGCGCGCCTTCATAGAAGAATACGCTAAAGAAATCATATATAAACCAGGTAAGGCTACTGTCGTAGCTGACGCTCCCAGCAGACAGGAATTGAATATGATAAATGACGACGAGTCAACAGAAGGAACTGTACATAGTGCAGAGAGTAGTCCCATTCCCGAAATAAAGAGAGTAAACCAGAGAGTTAATAATTTTAGAACCCAACTGATTTGAAATGAATCACTAAACAACGATGTAATTTCAAAAGAAATCCACACAGGTTACTGGAGACATACAGTGCTTTTCAAAGACTTAGGTATTCTAGATAGAATTAAGGGTATAATAAAAGCAGGTCTTACCGTAGGAATCTACAGTACGGAGGAGTTATTTTTCAAAGTTAAAAATAAACTTTTAGAAGAATTTCCTACAGTAAAATTTTTGTTGTGCAACCAAATAGTCGAAGATATTACAGACAAAGCAGAACAATTAGGAATTGCTACTGCCGAACACAATCGAGCTCATAGGCAAGCTAAAGAAGTGTATAAGCAGGTTGTTAATAAATACTACTGGCCAAACGCTTTCAAACAAATTCTTTCAATAAACGCTGCATGTGAAATTTGCAAAAAGAATAAGTATGAAAGACACCCCAATAAGCAACCAATCGGAGAGACTCCAATTTCAGAAGAAGGGGGAGAACGCATCCACGCAGATATATATTACTGTGAAAATGCAACATTTTTAACAATGACAGACCCATTCTCAAAATACTTAATCACAACCCAAGTCAGTTCAAAAACCCAAGCAAAAGAGAGAATGATCGAACTACTACCGGTTTTCGGTAATGTCAAAACTTTGATAACCGACAACGAGGCAGCATTTTGCTCACCTTCTGCACGATGTGCATACAACCTTCTAAACATTACCCATAGAACAACACCACCAGCTCACTCAAAGAGCAATGGAACAATAGAAAGAATTCACTCCACGTTAACAGAACTCATAAGAATAGTTAAAGAGACTACACATATAACAGATATCAAGGAAATAACGACTCTAGCTACAAAGAAATACAACGAAACTATTCACACGGTAACAGACAAACGACCAACAGACATATTCCACAATTATATAGATAATAGGGACACAAGAAAGAGACTACAAACACACCAACAAAAAATGTTAGGATATTGCATTAAAAATAGGAAAAATAAAACATATAAGGTTGGCGAAACAATTTTT
The DNA here is from genome assembly GCA_949752695.1 of Melanostoma scalare. Classification (NCBI taxonomy): domain Eukaryota; kingdom Metazoa; phylum Arthropoda; class Insecta; order Diptera; family Syrphidae; genus Melanostoma; species Melanostoma scalare. The sequence goes on along the minus strand of OX456986.1, from coordinate 73,181,229 downwards.
GTAAACAATGGACAGAGAAAAAGTAAGAATAAACCTTTATTCCAAAAAAAGAAAGTTAAGGAAGACATAGGGAATATAGTTATAGATTCAAATAACCGGAAGATTCATAAAGATAATATTAGAAATTAAAATATATAATTACAGAACTTAGAGAAATAATAAATACTATTAATTTAAGCAAATCAAATATACTCAATACTCTACTGTTAGATTTAAGTGAAATAAAAATTATTATGGAGCAAGAAAAAGTGAATATATCCATAATTGATGTACTTGATGCTTCCACTTTTAAAATTGTTCAAAAAAATAATATTATCATTGTATTTATCAAATACCCCAAAGTAAAAGGGTTAGGTAACCACTATCTGACCAGAAGTAATAATGTAAATGGTGGGAAAATTATAATATTAAGAGAAATAGTTAAGTATCAGAAAAAATTTTATAAATCAGAATGCAAAAAAGAACTCAACCACCACTATTGTAAAATCGATAAAGAAACTAGTTGTTTAACAAACCTTTTAAATAAATACAAAGCAAACTGTACCAAAATCAAAGATCGAAATCAGCCAATATAAATAATTAATGAAGGAAACATTGTTTTAACAGGAAACCACATTGTAAATGAAATAGAATTATCAGGATTCTATTTGATCCAATTTGAAAGGAATGTCTCTACTAATGGAAAAATTTATTTGAACTCAGAGAACCAAATACTAGAACATATTAAGTTAACAAGCCAACTCAAGTCAAAATTCTCGAATACATTGCTTCACAAGACGAGAAACTTATGTATACAAATCTTGATCATATAGAACCATTTATATCAGATCTCAAAGAACATCCCGTATTGTGGGGAATATGTATTAAGTTGTTCCTTGTAATATTGATTTACTCTGCTTACAAAATAATCAAAATAATCCAAGTTAATCGCACAATCAAGATCGAACAGGTCACTTGCCCAAACAAGATCGAGCAAGACACAATAGAAATGGAAGAATTCGTGGAAACCTCAAAATCAAAGGTACAGGAGATGTTAAGCGAAAGATTGGGACAATCTTCTTCCGACTAAGGGGAGAGTTAACACATGGCGATCCCACGCCACGAAAATCCAGAAAACACCAAATAACACATGGCGATCCCACGCCACCAAAAATACCGAGAACACCCATCAAGGGTTCTCTAGTTTACGACAGATGGTCATAAACAGTAATGAGTTAACAGGAACCGAAATAGATAAAGACACATACAAGGACAACCACCAGCATCCCAAGCCGACAAAATGCGAGCACAGGACAGGACTCGGCAGTCCGATTTCAACCCCGAGATAGTCAACAGTTAAAAGTGAAATAAAGTATATATATATATTTTTTTTTTTTTTAAAGAAAATCTGTTTGTCTATTTAGTTTTGTATAGGTACCTCTATATCTGTTCGATGAGCAGCTGCATAGTATCGTAGATCCTATGACTGTTTGCATATTTTGGAATTCTTTGTCACTAAACTCTTTTTTTCTAGTTTTGCATCTCGATGTTTTTATTTTTCATGCAGTTGGTGGTCGACCGATAGAGTCATCACCGCAGTTTTGGACTGCCGTTAGGATCTATTATATTTTCTTTGTTTTTCTTTTATGAGGTCGATCTTCTCATATTGTTAGTGTAAACATGTTGATTTTTTTTCTCTCCGCGTTGGATGGTTGTTCGATCCATTTTAGACTACCGTTACGGTCAGTATTATTTGTTATGAGAGGACTTGAACTTTTTTTTCCATGTTTTTTTTTTTTTAAATAAATTTTTTTTTTATTTTAAATTCATTTTTTTTTTATCACTTATAACTACTTACTTGCTAACAAAAATGCTTAAACTAGCTTATATAATAACTTAATTAACTTACTGACCCTAGGCGGGTACTCTAAATTACACAATAACTTAATTCTAATGCCTTTCGGCCTAAAGATACCGTATATATATTTCAAACTATAACTACTATTAACCCCAAGAAAATTTAAAAAACTTAGTTTTTCTGATCAGTTTTTTTTTGGTTTTTCTTAAAATTGCTTACAACTAATTAAAACTACTTAAAACTAGAGCAAGAAGAAGCCACAGTAGCTTTTTTACTAAATTTTTTTTTTTTGTTTTTTGTGTTTTATAATTTTTTTTTGGATTTTGTTTGTTTGTATTTTTTCTATGTTTTTGGATTTTCGACGCCGCTTTTAGTTTTAAATTTTATTTTTTTTTTTGATTTTATTAGTTTTTTACAACTTTTTTTTGATTTTCGATGCAGCTTACTTTACTTTTAATTTTTTTTTGGTTTTAAAATTTTTTTAGTTGCCACCGTGCCCACCCCCTATACCCTAAGTCTTACACTCAAAACCTTTGCAGGCCAGCCATTGGCGACTCGCTATCAGTAACATTTTCAATATGTTGCTCAGACAACCAACAGAATAGTTTTGACGTTTTAATAACGTACCGTCGATCGCGATCTGAAACCGCCCTACTGAACTCTTCAACTTCTCCGCCCACTGCGGCGACGTCACGGCTGTAAAGGAGCCGTCGTTCTACGGACTTACGGTACACGTGGTAGAATAGCGGAACCACCAACCTATCCTGAATCAAACCTATCATGTCAAAATAGAGAAAAGCCTCCGGTGGGACAAATCCACTGAAACGTGTTCTCTCCATATATTCTATGTTGGGGTAGTAAGCCCCAAATATCAGGCCATTGTTTGAAATCATCGCCCTTGCAGTGTGACCCCAAGTCAGTTTTATCAAGAAGTTGTCGATTCTGTTTATTTGTGCCCCATTGTAAAGGACCCCATTAGGATAATATTTTCTGTACTCCGACTCTGGTGTTCTGTGTAATCCAAGACAGGTACGCAGACACTGTCTCTCAAACACCCGAATCTTTTTCATTTGAGACGCTGTAACATTGAACCACACGGGACACCCATAGACAATCATTGGCCTTATGAGGGCCATGTAGCAAATCACTTTCACCCTGCTGTCAAGTTGTCTGCTGTGAAACAGTCACCTTGTCAGAGCAAAAGCTCCTCTAGCCCTGGCCAGAGCCGCATCCATATGTTTGTTAAAATATATATACTTATCTAGCCAGATGCCGAGGTACTTGACTACTACTTTGTTTGGCAGTGGGTGGCCATGTAGATCAACGATCACCAGCTTGCGCCAGTTCTTTCTCGTATCCCATGAGGCCCGAGCCAACGGGGTCCTAAACACAATTGTTTCCGATTTCTGAAAGTTGATTTTCAACTTCCAGTCATCGCAATATTGCTGAATCTTATCGAAGTCACGCTGCAAGAGTGTTCTGATGTCTTCGATCTTTGGACCTGTTCTGTACACAATGAGATCATCAGCGTACGCTATAGCATGGTGAAGGGAACCAATTAGATCGCCGGCGAAAATGCTAAACAAAATAGGCGAATTCACCGCCCCTTGTTGTAAACCGTTCCGTATTTTAAAAGTTCTGGTAGAAGTTATATTGCAACTTTTGACAACAAACGTTCTACCATGAAGCATGTCATTCAGAATATATAGCAGTGGTTTACTCATGACATACCTGATCAACTTATAGAAAAGACCGTCTAACCAAACGGTATCGAAAGCCTTCTCCAAGTCAACCAGACATGCACCCGTACACTACTTTTTAGCTTTGTTCCATTGAATATCAGATACTAGTTTAGGCGCGGCATGTATGGTATCATGACCCGCCTTAAAACCGAACTGATTATCTGGAATAATATTTTTGTCCTCAGCCCATGTGGACAGAGCTCTATTGAGGACTTTCTCGAATACCTTGCTGATACTCGGAAGAAGACTAATTGACCGGAGATTTACTGGATTGGAACCAACCTTCCCTTTTTTAAGGAGAGGATGGACCACTGCCGTCTTCCAACGCACTGGATAATATGCATTATTCAGCGCATTGTTGAACAACGTGGTGTATATGTCCACCGCTTCCGAAGGGAGGTTTCGCAGCACAACATTGGGTATGCCGTCGACTCCTGCTGACTTCTTTTTCTTTATTTTGTGAAAGATGTCCTCGAGGTCCATCTTAGAAACGAACAGGGTGTTATCCCCGTTTCGCTGAGCGATGGCTGCATTTGCAAGTCGGTCGTCATTGAACCTAGTGAAACCAGGATTCTCGGATCGCCAATGCGAGATATCGTCTCTAAGATAGAAGTGTCCAACGAAGGCTTTGTTCTCAAGCTCGTAATTCGGGGGAATGCACTCATTCACCTTATATATTCGCTCGAAAACTGCACCCACCGTCTCTACCTTCTCTTGAGCATCTTCCACTATAAAGTGGTCATCATCCAAAATGACGCCATCTGGATCTATTCCTATTGTCAAAAGTAAGTTCCTGTTCTCTGTCGTCCTTTGGAGTTTAACACTCTGAAGGTCATTTTGATCTTTTCTCCTAAAGATTTTGTTTATTTCCGGAAACATACTCGGGTTGTTGGACTGTGCAGCCCGAATTTTATTGTTCCAGAAACATTTTTTTTTTACACTATCAGAACAGCTTATTTCAAGCTTGTGAAACAATGTATCTTTTTTTCAAGAGTTTTTTCACCCTTAAGTACTCAGAAATATGTATCACTGTCATCATTTAGCGAGGTGTTAGTTGTTAGTAAGCAAAAATTAAGTCTAACACACTAAAGACAACAGAACTAAGAAATTTTACAAAATTATTGATAAACATATACAAAAACAAATTAGATAGCTACATATGAACGTAAAATTAATTATTAAATATGACAATTATAAAGATATAAGAAACATAAAAAAAAAACATAGTCAAGAGAGTGGAGCTCTGGTTCGAATTAAGGACTTTAACGTAGTTTTACTAATATGAAAATCTATTAAATTTGAGTTTAGGTTCAAAACTTTTATCATACGAGTAATAGGCTCATTCAATCCATAATTAGTTCTATGATAAGGACAGTGAAGTAACTCCAAGTTGCGCAGTTGGTATGAGCCTCCCCGGTAGTTAAAACCTATGCATGCGAGCAAGTCAGGAGCATCAATTTGTCCTGTTATGAGCTGGTGAATAAAGACTAAATCATTATTTATTCGGCGATGCGAAAGCAGTTGCATCTGCAAAAGTTGAATACGATGCTCATACGGTGGAAGGTCATCAGGATCAGTCCAAGGAAGTCCCTTAAGAGCAAATCTAATAAATCTTCGCTGTATACTTTCTATTCTTGAATTGTGGACTGCATAATAAGGAGACCATACTTGAGAAGCATATTCTAGATGGGGTCGAACATGACAGTTATACAGCGAAAGAGTGACGTAGGGGTCCGTAAACTCCTTAGCCCATCTTTTAATAAAGCCAAGCATTGAATTTCCTTTACTAACAATGTAATTGATATGAGATGTAAATTCTAAATTGGAGCTAAAATAAACGCCGAGGTCCTTAATACTGGACACCTTGCATAATATTTGATGAGAAATCGAGTAATTATGCAAAGCCGGTGTACGTTTCTTCGAAAAAGTTATACTTTGACATTTGCTTGGATTGAGAATCAATCCATTTTTATCGCACCATGTGGCAAAATTTTCAACATCAGATTGTAAAATAAGACGATCGGTTGCGCAGTCTATTTTCTTGAAAATTTTCATATCATCCGCGAAGATCAAAATTTCGCTCGAAGACAAGCTAAAAGTAACATCATTAATGGCTAGTATAAAGAGGATAGGGCCAAAGTGACTACCTTGTGGTACTCCTGAGTGCGCCTTAAAGGAGTCTGAAAGAATGCTTCTAAATTTTACCACATATGATCTATCAGTAAGGTACGATCTGATCCAATCAACGAAGGTTGAAGGGAATCCATATGCATTTAGTTTAAACAATATAATATCGTGAGATAGTTTATCGAAAGCCTTTGAAAAGTCAGTATATATACAATCTAACTCTTGCCCGCTTTCAAGCGCGTTTGAGCATTTATGAAGGAAATATACATGGTTTGTTACTGTTGATCTTTTCTGTACAAAAATATGCTGCTGTTTTCAAATTATATTTTTAATATCGAAAGTAAAGCTTTCACAAACAAGCTGTTCAAATAATTTGGGAATACACGAAAGCTTAGATATGGGTCTGTAGTTAAGGATATCTGATTTAATACCTTTTTTAAATACAGGTGTAATAAAAGATCTTTTCCACAGTAAAGGGAATCGACCAGAATCTAACGATAATGAAAACAAATAATGAAGGGGAAATGCAATTTGGGACTTACACTTTTTTAAAATTATTGGAGGGATGCCATCGGGGCCAGCAGAGTAATCATCGTTCAAAGATGAAATATTGTTAAGGACTCTTTCTAGGATAATTGGAACATTATTAAAATTAACTTAAGGACATTTACGTAGAAACTCGAAGTAACTACGATCTATACGAACAGTAGAATCAGAGAACATGAAATGGAAATTCTATAGAGATTTTTGATCTGTGACCTCAGAGTTCTAAGCTCCAAATCGTGTCGGTCAGTAAACCTCCTGTGCAAGAGTTTGAGTCCCGACAGGAGTCTACTTTTTTGTTTGTAGAGTGCGTCTATTGTCGCGTTTCTGTACATGTTCGTTGGATCGTTTTGCCTATACTTAGGAATTGTCCTGTCCATTGTTCTACGGATTGCATCCTTCATACTTTGCAGGTATCCATCGATCTCAACGTTCGACAGATTCCTCTTGCGTGGCGGCGCAATACCGTTCGAACGAAGTTCCCTTGAGACGGCACCGGAAAAGCGCGGCCAACGTGTCTTACCGTAGTTGTAAGAGTGCGTCGGCACGTACTCCTCCAGTTCCACAAGGTCGTTCGGTATTCGGATTCGGATTCGAGCTCTGTTATAAAACATGAGGGTTGAGAAGCCTCCGGCGCATAGATCGCGACCACATACAACCGCCTCCCTTGAAGGAGAGAGATGCATACGATACACGCTTCCAGCAACCGGAATCGGCGTACTTCACCACTATATCGCAACCCCACCCGAAAAAGTTGAGATTGGTCGATCCCTCCTTACGATAATGTAATTGCTATCCGTCAATTTGTGATGCTGGTTTAGCCTAGTTTCGCTAACCATACAGACATCTGGACGTTGGTCTTTTAACAACTCAAGGAAGTTGGCTCTTCGTTCTATTCTTACTAGTGAATTCACATTCACGGATAGGATCTTAAAGGGCCTCTCCGGCAGCGCGCCCGTTAACCTAAAAATTGCGCAAGCGACGGCACTGCAGAGTATATCAAATCCACCCTACGCGCCTGCTCACTTATTTGCCGCGATAGTTCGTTCATTTGTGCCTGAATTACATGCAGAGCGACCATCACTTCTGACTCCCCAGCTGCTGCTGACACAGATGGCTGTGCGGCCGCCTTCTGGGGAGGTTGTACCGTTTTCCCAGCTCCACCCGCCATTTGGGCGTAGGAAACTTCGGGAACGACGGCCCTTGGAATCGGTCTGGCAAATTGCCTTCCCTTGTCCTTAGTTACTGTTGGAGCAGCTTTTTTGACTTTTTAATTACTTGGTATCGAAAACAACCCCCATAGTTAGCAGAGTGTCCATCTCCACCACAGAGTACACATTTCAGCAAGGTCTTATCTTCGACCCTTGCGTCACCGAGCTTACACTCTTTGTCGTTGTGGTTCTCTCCACATTTGACGCACCTCGACTGCAATTGGCAGTTGAATGCGACGTGACCGAACCGTTGGCAACGAGGACATTGTAAAATGTCCCCGTGCCTGTTTATTTTCTCCCATTTTAGCATCTGGTAGTCCAGGACGGAGATACTCCTGAGACTTTCCAGATGACTACTGGGTGACAAGGTGACGAGGAACATCGGCAATAGCTGCTTCTCCCGTCTCGCCTTGGCCTTAGTGAACTACTTGACCCCGATGAACTCGAGATCGTCGCCCGCCAACCTGCGGAGTTCAGCTAAGAGCTCCTCTGGGTCAGAGGTAGGCTCTACCCCTTTTAATAACATACTTTTGGGCTTCTCCTCTTTGGGAGTGTAACTAAAATATTCGGTGGTTGTCTTTGCTAACAACTCCCGAACTACTTTATGGTCACCAATGCTTTTGCATTGGATCGCATGCCTGTCTACCACGAGTCTTTTAATAGTAAAATTATCGCCAATGGCAGACTACATAGATTTTTAGTTTCTTGGAATTCCATTTTCAGGGTATTTATCGGGGGCTCCCTGCTCTTCGGTGTGGTCTTCTTTGGCTGCTGCTGTTGTTGTGCTGGCTGTTGTTGTTTCTTCGGCTGCTTCTCTGCTGGTTGCTTCTTGTTTGTGGTCGATGACGCGGTTTTTTTAGTCGCGGTCCCACGTTGCTGCTCTTTTGTAGCAGTTTTCTTTCCAATTTGCACAGCTATTTTTTTAGCTGTAGTCCCGCTTTGCTGCACGGGCGCAGTTTTCAAGTTTGCAGCCTTTGTTGTTGTAGGCTGCTGTTGTTGGTTGACACGTTTCTCTGCTGCTGGCAATCGTTGTTGCTTGGCAACGGTTGCTTGGATTCGTATTCTGCTTGCCTACGGGCTACTTGCCTTGATTTTATGAATTCTATTTCAACGCACAGCTCCTCCACTGTTTTTTTTAATTTATCGAGGCGCTTATCTTCCTCGTTATCAATATCGTCATCACGGTCTTCGTCAGCAAGTGTAGCAAAGGAGTTGCCGCTCCCGGTGTAATGGCCCTCACCGCCTTTCGACTCATATTCATAAGTCGAATTGAGACTTTCCCTGCTTGTTGACATACACTCGTCGTCGACTACCTTATCGCCCATCGCCTTTTGCTTGCGGGGCATTGTATTTGGCTTCGCTTTGCGCCGCCTCCTCTTAACTGCAATTATTGTTATTGCTGCTGTTGTTGCGGGTGTTCCCGCTGTCGATGTTGCGGTTGTTGCCGCTGCTTTATTTGTTGTTTTTTCGCTGTTGAATCCAACGCTCTTATTAATGTTGATGGACCGGATAGGTCCATCACAACAGCACTATTAAAACCTTCTATATTAAATTTCTTTTAAATTTTTTTTTTTAGAAAAATATGAAACCTCTGAGGTTCTCGTGGGGATCGAACTCGCGTTCTTCCACACCGCACTCGGCTACCTTACTGCTTAAGCTATTGCCTTTTTAAAATTCACTGATTCTAATACTTAATACTGTAAAACTGCTATAGTCGCCAACACTTCTGTGCGCTGTTGCAGTTGCTGAACGACTGATTTTTTTTTCCATGTTATTGTTAACTTATGCAAAGTCATAAAACAACAGCGGCAGGCAAATTTTGGGATTCTTCGTCCCTAAACTCTTTTTTTTTTCTTTCTAGTTTTTTGTCTCGATGTAGATCCTTTTTAGTCCAAGATCCCAGAGCGATATGACATAACTTATTTTCACACGAATAAAGCCTTAAGTTTTCAGTAGTGTATCGTGTACCTTGAATACCTACGCGCTGTTGAAAATTAAATACTATTTCCAAAATTAATTGAAAGTGGCATCACTCAGCTTATTTAAATGAATTATCATGTACATTAATAATTATGCATTTCTCTCTTTTTCTCTTTATTTATTATCTTATTTACAAATTAAAACTGTATTTTCTTAATGTATATAAAGCGATAAGAAATATAAAATATGGACAGTGAACGAATTACTTTTGACCTCTTCTTTTGGGGATAAGAAAATAAACTTGTTATAAATTGGACATTTAATAGTTTTTTATTTTCCCGGACTTTTACAATTTTCTAAATGGTGCCGAAACCAGGGAACGAACCAGGGAGTATTATCGCAGGGGGCAGAAGGGTCGATACGTTGTTTTATTTTAACAAGACGAACTTGAAGCCGCGCAATCATGCCTGCTGCAGCATCTTCATATTCGGCAATTTTTTCGGGATTTTTGTCTTCTAACCTTTTAGTTTGAATATCAACATTTACCGAATTTAAATTAGAGTTTGCTGTAATTAATCGCTGCAAATAAGAAGATAGGTCTTCTTCGATAAGATCTAACTCAGTTAAATCTTTTATTCCGCTCGAATCTTTTCTAAGGTATTCCGTCGCTTCGTTGACAATCTTCGTGATTTGACTGCGAAAACCAGCACGTGTTTGCAGTTCCATTTTTGGATATCGAACGCGATAGAAATTTCGATATTTAAAATTTACACGACAATAACTTTCTTTAAATAAACTTATTAATTCTGTTTTTCCGACACATTCCCGGGTTTCGGCACCATTAGCGGCTAGGTTATGTGCATATTTTAAGAAATGTCATCAGAAATGTTAATTGAAAGTGGCATCACTCAGCTTATTTAAATGAATTATCATGTACATTAATAATTATGCATTTCTCTCTTTTTCTCTTTATTTATTATCTTATTTACAAATTAAAACTGTATTTTCTTAATGTATATAAAGCGATAAGAAATATGAAATATGGACAGTGAACGAATTACTTTTGACCTCTTCTTTTGGGGATAAGAAAATAAACTTGTTATAAATTGGACATTTAATAGTTTTTTATTTTCCCGGACTTTTACAATTTTCTAAATGGTGCCGAAACCAGGGAACGAACCAGGGAGTATTATCGCAGGGGGCAGAAGGGTCGATACGTTGTTTTATTTTAACAAGACGAACTTGAAGCCGCGCAATCATGCCTGCTGCAGCATCTTCATATTCGGCAATTTTTTCGGGATTTTTGTCTTCTAACCTTTTAGTTTGAATATCAACATTTACCGAATTTAAATTAGAGTTTGCTGTAATTAATCGCTGCAAATAAGAAGATAGGTCTTCTTCGATAAGATCTAACTCAGTTAAATCTTTTATTCCGCTCGAATCTTTTCTAAGGTATTCCGTCGCTTCGTTGACAATCTTCGTGATTTGACTGCGAAAACCAGCACGTGTTTGCAGTTCCATTTTTGGATATCGAACGCGATAGAAATTTCGATATTTAAAATTTACACGACAATAACTTTCTTTAAATAAACTTATTAATTCTGTTTTTCCGACACATTCCCGGGTTTCGGCACCATTAGCGGCTAGGTTATGTGCATATTTTAAGAAATGTCATCTTCCATGCCAAAATTATTATTTATGGACCGATTCCCAAATAGCTTTATACTGGATACAGGGAGACGTTCGGCGATGGAAGCCATTTGTGTTTAACCGTGTCAAAGAGATTCAACATCTTACTTCCAAATCGGATTGGAGGCATTGCTCGGGATCCGAAAACCCAGCAGATCTTGTTACAAGGGGGGTATCGTCTCACCAACTTGCTGCGTCATATCTGTGGAAAGAAGGACCTCCTTGGTTGAAATGTGATAAAGCTGAATGGCCTTCATCGAATCTACTGGTTGATCCTGAGAAGTCGATAGCATTGTTTGCGATGAGCGAAGAAACTGTGCTAACACCTCGCAACGAAATTCTGGGTCCCATTCTTGCATTTGAAAAAATAAGTTCATGGAGGAAGCTTTTAAGAGTTACCTGCTACATTTTTCGAACTATTGACATAATAATTTATAAAAATAAAACTGCAGCAAGATTTATAGGGGCTCTTGAAATCAAGAAAGCTGAAGATTACTGGTTGAAATTCATTCAAAACAAATATTTTAATGATGAAATCTTTTCTTTGCAGGTCGGAAAACAAGTTTCTAGTTCTTCGACCCTGCAGAACCTTAATCCGTTCCTGGATGATGCTGGTTTCCTTCGGTTAGCAAGCAGACTACAATAACTTAATGAACCTGTTGATGTCGTGAATCCGTTGATTTTACCAAGAGGCGGTGCTTTGACCCGATTGATAGCTACGCACTTTCACACCCTTACTTTACATGGAGGTGTCAACACAGTCTTGGCGAGGATGCGTGAGAGATTTTGGTTGCCTGGTGGACGTCAGGTCATAAAACGCGTCATCGCGAATTGCCTAGTTTGCAAACGAATAAGAGGAAAACCTGGATCTCAACCTTTTGCTCCATTGCCGTTGGCAAGATTAGTTGCAAGCAAACCCTTTGAAGTAGTTGGAGTTGATTTTGCTGGACCGCTGTATACACCCGTCAACAATGGAGAAAGCACCAAAAAGGTATACATTATGATCTTCACATGTGCCGTTGTTCGGGCTTTACATTTAGAGATGGTTTTCGACCTAACTACGGAAAGGTGCTTGTTAGCTATAAGAAGATTTATAGCTCGAAGAGGTTCACCAAGCGTTATATATTCCGATAACGCAAAAACATTTAAAAAGGCAGCTATTGAAGTAAAAACAATTGGACAAATAATCAACGGTGAAATTTTTCATGGTTTTCTCAGCAATCGTGGGATAATCTGGCGATTTAGTGTGGAAAGAGCTCCTTGGTGGGGCGGATTTTGGGAACGAATGGTAAAAAGCGTTAAAGACATCCTAAAAGTAACTATATGGAAAGCAAAGGTGGACATTGACGAGCTTTACACACTCTTGACGGAAGCTGAGCGAATAATCAATCTGAGACCGCTCACCTATATAAGTAGTGACCCGCTCGACCTTTCCCCGCTTACACCCGAAAGCTTTCTCAATGGTAGTTCTTTGGTGCCTATTAAAAATGACAGCAAAAATCTGATCTCTTCCTCGGAACTTCGGGCAAAATGGATTTCGAGAATCAAGTACACCTCACTTCTCTGGAAAAGATGGAAGACCGAGTATTTGGGCCTGCTACGTTCTGTTCATCATTCAAATAAAACTTTTTCTAAAGAAATTCGACCAGAAGATGTTGTTCTGGTTTACGATGCTGCAACTCCTAGAATACATTGGAAATTGGCTATCGTGGATGTCTGCTTTCCTGGACGTGACGGTAAAGTGAGAGCAGCTGAAGTACGCTTTGGTGATGGTAAGAAACTAAGACGAGCTATCCAACATTTGTACCCATTAGAGATTTGTGACCGCAATCTCGCGCGGGCGGAGGATGTTGAAAATTAAATACTATTTCCAAAATTAATTGAAAGTGGCATCACTCAGCTTATTTAAATGAATTATCATGTACATTAATAATTATGCATTTCTCTCTTTTTCTCTTTATTTATTATCTTATTTACAAATTAAAACTGTATTTTCTTAATGTATATAAAGCGATAAGAAATATGAAATATGGACAGTGAACGAATTACTTTTGACCTCTTCTTTTGGGGATAAGAAAATAAACTTGTTATAAATTGGACATTTAATAGTTTTTTATTTTCCCGGACTTTTACAATTTTCTAAAAGGTGAGAAAGGTAGCTAAAAACGAGAGTTATTTTACTTATTTTCACATGGCTGATTTTTATATATATCATGTAGAACATTATTTTAATGTAACATTATAAGTGTCAGACACTTTCGATGGGCCAGAACTTTTGTCAGACGCTTGAAACCCACCCAAAAAATGGTTGAACTTTACTTATTTTCACATGACTGATTTTTGAATATGTTATTGACGTATTTGTTTAAAAGTTATATTCAATCAGTCAGACAAATCAGAGTGACCAAACATCCCGTAAGACAAAAATTATTCAGCCTGAAGTATGAGGCCGAGATCACTATGTGGTCTATTAATTTTGTCATTTCTTAAGGAACTCGAAATTGAATGGATTTTTATTGCATGAATCGATTAATGGGTTAATTTAGAGAAAAAACCGAAAGTGCTATTAAATTAGAGGGTGCGATTCGGAGATATGGGTTCCAAACCATCATCATTCGTTTTTTCAATATATCTCGAGAACAAAGCAAAATTTTGATGCAGTTCCAAGGACGTTTTTTGTAGAAATCAAATTTTCTCATCGAAATGTATCTTTAAAATAATTATACAAAAATATTTTTTTTCCAAAATAATAAAATTCCCGACAAAAAAAGTAAATTTTTTACCAATTTTTGAGTTTTGTCAGTTTTCTTAATGGCATTTCTTTCTGTTGGCAGATAGGTGTGGGCAATGCTTCATAAAAAAGAAAGTAAGCAAAATTTCCTTTAAAATGCTGCATCAGAGAACTTTATATGTTTGAAATTCACCGAAATATTGTCACTTTAACATAGACATTTATCGTTGTTTTTCATCATTTTTATACTGACAGCGTTTATTTTTATTTTGTTAAAAAAAAACGTTTTTAAGGCAATGGAAAGGTATTTGTTTTAGAAAAAAGTGATTTATATACTTATTTAACATTTTGAAGGTCTATATCGACATCAGCATCTATATCTACAAAAATGTCTTCTTCTCAAATATCGGCTACATACATATTATCGCAATTGACTCCCATACATTCCTTGCAAAATATTGAAATTGAACAAGCAATTTGCAGTTTTCGTCACCCACAGCTTCCATGGCAACCAGTAGTGCAACCACAGCCATTTTTTCAAGCAATATCTCTGGTGCAGGAGGTGCAATTGGGTGAATCCACAATCTCAGTTCAGAGGATTTACATAAGTGGTTTACGTGCCACTGTCGGATTTGGAAAAAAGCTGTATTTTCAAATACGGTAAGGTCAAAGTACTCTATTATACTGTATGACACTGCACGCTCATAATGCTGTATCGTTAATATTCTATATTTCAAAATATTGTATTTCAAAATACTGTATTTCAAAACATTGCTGTATGTACAAAATACTGTATGATCAAAATACTGTAGGTCAAAATTCTGTATTCCAAAACTCTTCATCTCAAAATGCTGTATGAGCTAAACACTGTACCTCAAAAATCTGTTTGTAAGAATACTGTATTTTTGCATAATTCCGATCTTAAACTTCCATTAATAATAAAACAGAACTCGATTAACGTGTTTTTCTTTTACTGAAAATCTTATCACCAGTATACATTAATAGGACAAGTAAAGTACCTATAAAAAGTAGAAACTTATCAACAAAAACAAACTAACGAAAGATGTCAAAAAACACACACAACGAAATCACAAAATTTCTTGTACTGTAAGTCAAAAAAATGTATCTCAAAATTCTACAATAAAATTTTGTTGTTGAACTGCGTTAAATCCGACAATAATTACAATAAAATAACGATCACCTTAAATTGATTTAACCGGACAAGATTAACGTAAAACACTTAAACGAAAATTGCTTTAGATTTACACGTTAACATACCTTGTATGCATTCTGTATTTCAAAATGGTGTAGGTAGGCTGAAATTATTTTGAGAATGTAAGAAAGTGCGCATACAGCATTTTGAAATACAGAATTTTGAGACACAGTATTTTGACACTAACCCGGAAAAAGTTTACGCGTCACGTGTTGGTGGTATTTGTGCCACCGAAAAATTTGTACTTTTTGATAATTTGCAAAAATATTGGAAACTACAGTTGCTTAGGGTCTGGTTCAACTTTGCTACATATAGAGAAACTGCAGTCAGTATAAAAATGATGAAAAACAACGATAAATGTCTATGTTAAAGTGACAATATTTCGGTGAATTTCAAACATATAAAGTTCTCTGATGCAGCATTTTAAAGGAAATTTTGTTTACTTTCTTTTTTATGAAAAATTGCCTATACCTATCTGCAACCAGAAAGAAATGCCATTAAGAAAACTGACAAAACTCAAAAATTGGAAAAAATTGACTTTTTTTGTCGGGAATTTTATTATTTTGGATAAAAAATATTTTTGTATAATTTTTTTAAAGATACATTTCGATGGGAAAATTTGATTTCTACAAAAAACGTCCTTGGAACTGCATCAAAATTTTGCTTTGTTCTCGAGATATATTGAAAAAACGAATGAAGATGGTTTGGAACCCATATCTCCGAATCGCACCCTCTAATTTAATAGAACTTTCGGTTTTTTCTCTAAATTAACCCATTAATCGATTCTTGCAATAAAAATCCATTCAATTTCGAGTTCCTTAAGAAATGACAAAATTAATAGACCGCATAGTGATCTCGGCCTCATACTTCAGGCTGAATAATTTTTGTCTTACGGGATGTTTGGTCACTCTGATTTGTCTGACTGATTGAATATAACTTTTAAACAAATACGTCAATAACATATTCAAAAATCAGTCATGTGAAAATAAGTAAAGTTCAACCATTTTTTGGGTGGGTTTAAAGCGTCTGACAAAAGTTCTGGCCCATCGAAAGTGTCTGACACTTATAATGTTACTTTAAAATAATGTTCTACATGATATATATAAAAATCAGCCATGTGAAAATAAGTAAAATAACTCTCGTTTTTAGCTACCTTTCTCACCTCATACCTGCCCAGGTGTCACTTGTTCAAGTTCCACAAGCGCGTAGGTATTCAAGGTACACGATACACTACTGAAAACTTAAGGTTTTATTCGTGTGAAAATAAGTTATGTCATATCGCTCTGGGATCTTACTCTATTTGTTTTTATTTGTCAAACTGCTGTTGTTCAGTCGAAAGAGTCAACACAGCAGCTTTAGACTGTCGTTAAGGTCTATTATATTTTTTTTGTTAAGCTAAGATAATAGGGCGGCAGTGTTTTTCAGTGAAATGAAAGTCATACAACTTGCAATTTTATTTCTCTCAGAAGCAGTTGCTCACAAGAGTTGACATTTACATGCATAGCAGTTGTCCGCAAGATATATATGCATATATGCATAGCAATTGGTTGCAAAAGGTAATATTTCTATATGAAGCAGTTGTCCGCAAAAGGCAACATATATGCATAACAGTTGGTTGCAAAAGCCAATAATTCTATACGAAGCAGTTGTCCGCAAGAGGCAACGCCAACGTATATGCATAGCAGTTGGTTGCAAAAGCAAATAATTCTATACGAAGCAGTTGTCTGCAAGAGGCAACATATATGCATAGCAATTGGTTGCAAAAGCCAATAATTCTATACGAAGCAGTTGTCCGCAAGAGGCAAGATATATGCATAGCAGTTGGTTGCAAAAGCCAATAATTCTATACGAAGCAGTTGTCCACAAGAGGCAACATATATGCATAGCAGTTGGTTGCAAAAGCCAATAATTCTATACGAAGCAGTTGTCCGCAAGAGGCAACATACATGCATAGCAGTTGGTTGCAAAAGCCAATAATTCTATACGAAGCAGTTGTCCGCAAGAGGCAACATATATGCATAGCAGTTGGTTGCAAAAGCCAATAATTCTATACGAAGCAGTTATCCGCAAGAGGCAACATATATGCATAGCAGTTGGTTGCAAAAGCCAATAATTCTATATGAAGCAGTTGTCCGCAAGAGACAACATATATGCATAGCAGTTGGTTGCAAAAGCCAAAATTCTATACGAAGCAGTTGTCCGCAAGAGGCAACATATATGCATAGCAGTTGGTTGCAAAAGCCAATAATTCTATACGAAGCAGTTGTCCGCAAGAGGCAACATATATGCATAGCAATTGGTTGCAAAAGCCAATAATTCTATACGAAGCAGTTGTCCGCAAGAGGCAACATATATGCATAGCAGTTGGTTGCAAAAGCCAATAATTCTATACGAAGCAGTTGTCCGCGAAAGGCAGCATATATGCATAGCAGTTGGTTGTAAAAGCCAATAATTCTATACGAAGCAGTTGTCCGCAAGAGGCAACATATATGTCAGTCAGTGACTAACTCACATACAGTCAAGTGCTTTGTTTATCGTTCGCTATCAATTTTTCATTTCTTAATTTAATCATGAATTCTAATTGCTCCAAGTGTAAAATCTCCTTAACTACAGGAGTCTCAGTTAATTGCGGAATTTGTATGATTGGGTTTCATTTAGTTTGTACTAAAGTTAATGACTCTGGTTACTCTTTTTTTAAATCTAATGTAAACTTTTTCTGGATGTGCGACACTTGCAAAAAACATAATTTGTTATCGTGTATTGCAAAAGTTAATGACTTATTTTTGTTCTTCTCTGATAATTGCTCTGAATTTTCAAAACTCTCTTCGATTGTCAGTTGTAGTGGAGTTGCATCGGTTAAACCCCCGCGGACCCTCCGCTCGCAAACCAAGCAGCTTAAATCCAATGATCAATGCAAAAATCTTCATCAGTTAGTTGCATTGCATGCATATCTATGCATTCTCTTAAACTTGGCTCAGCTCCCTCACCATTACCATCGTTTCGTAATAAAATCAACGTGAAAAAACTCTTCCAGCCCGAAAAAACCGGTTTTGTCATCAAAATCTAAAATAACAACTACAACTAATACTAATACTCTAATCAATCCCCACTCTTCTAATCAGAGCGGCGAGGTTGTGAACAATGTCGAAGAATCAACTGCATCATGCTCTCATTCCCTTTCTGATAGATCAGAAATTACTGATGAGGGTGATGTCGTTGTGAATGATGCGGATGTTGGTGTTGCTTCGGTTGTTGTTGCTGACGAAGTTGTTAGTCAAGATGGTGTTGATGCTGCAAATCCTACTTTTAGTTTTGCTGCTGCTTATGTTGACGTCAACGCTGAGGTTTTACATGTTGATGTTGATGTTGCTGTGCCTAATCATGAAGCTGATGCTGCCTCCCAGTTGGCTGTAGCAGATGTACCTCTTAACTTCAGAAATAAGAATGATCAAAAAAGTCATCCTGTTTTGATTGGTGCTGATTGTAACTCTGGATTGAATGTTGTTTACAAATCGAAATGGATACATATATCTAAATTTCATCATAATATGGAGCCTGATGACATCATTAATCATATTGCTTCGAAGACTGGCATTCCAGCAAATGTTTTTAAATGTTTCAAGCTGATCATTAAAGGATTGTCGTTGGAAGGTATAAAATTCGTCAATTTTAAAATATGTGTACCAGCTGAACACTTAGAAGTTCTTTTGAATGATTCAGATATTTGGCCTTACGGTGTTAGGGTCAAACAATTTATCGAGTATTCAAAAAACCACAAAGCAGCCTCGATAACTCTAGCCGATACTTAAATCTCTTCGGTGATGACTCTTATGGCGATACTGTATCGAAAACAAGTGATGTACCTAGCGCTGTCGCCGTATCAACTTCATCGAATTTATGTAATTTATCTATTTATTATCAAAATGTTGGTGGTGTAAGAACCAAATTAGATAAATTATTCTTATCACTTTCTTCTGAGCTTTATGATATTGTTATTTTTACTGAAACATGGCTAAACGATAATTTTCTTACTTCTGAAATTTGTAATTCTTCTAATAATGTATTTAGGAAAGATAGATTTCCACATATAACTGGGAAAGAACGTGGAGGGGGAGTTTTGATAGCTATAACATCGAGTTTTTCTTGTAAACATGTAGCTTTAGTATCTGACTCACCTTCCTTTCAGACTACTTTTGATATTGACCAATTAATTATTAATGTTTTGTTGTGCAATAATGAAGAACTTTTTATTATGTGCAGTTATATACCACCAAGAAGTTCTATTGAACTATATGTATATGATATACATCTAAGCAATTGTAAGGATATTCTTGAAAATCTTTCCAGTCTCCAGCATGTTTTTTATGCTGGTGATTTCAATTTAGGTGATATTAATTGGACTTTTGATCATGAAGAAAAATATTTAGTTCCTTTCGATATAACTACTGAAACCGAAGCATTGGTAGTGGATTTTTTTAGTCAATTTGATATTATTCAAACAAGTGATTGTAAAAATGATCAGGATCGGATACTTGATTTAATTTTTGTCGATAAGCAATTCAAAGCTGCAATTGAAAAATGTTTGCTAACAATGCTCCAGAACTCAATCTTTCATTGTGCCTTGGTGGGTAGTCTTAGTTTATATAGTTATTTCAAAAAGAATAGTTCGAAAAATTTAAAACTTGTTCATTGTTTTGAGAATGCTGATGATGTTATTAACGCTCATCTTGCCTCGTTGCCTTGGGGGAATATTTTGAATCAACCTGATTTAAATCTTGCGTACAATGATTTAAAAAGTGTTATTAATTGCCCAATTGAACGATTTGTTCCTAAAAAATCCATATCGTGTAATTCGAATCCAATTTGGTTTAATTGAAGGTTGTCACGTCTTAAAAACCAGAAAAATAAAGCATATAAGAGATACAAATTCAATAAAAGTAACCAAAATCTGCTAAATACATATTTAATGTTGCATCGAGAGTTTGAATCCCTTAATACAGTTTTATACAGGAATTATATTACTTCAACTGAGAATAAAATAAAAACCGATAGTGGCCACTTCTGGAATTTTATTAACTCTAAGCGAAAAAATACAGGTCTTCCAAATTGTATGACTCACCTAGACACTACTTCAAGTAATTTACCAGAAATATGTAATCTATTTGCTAAATACTTTGAATCAGTTTATAGTTAGGAGTTGCACTCTCAAAATCTTCCGGATGTATCCGAGAGATTTAGTTTGGGTTCCCTTCGAATAAACGTAGATGAAATCTTAGATGCTTTAAAGCAAATAGATACTTCAAAATTAGCTGGGCCGGATGGATTCTCATCCCAATTTCTTAAAAATGCAGCAAATTCTATTGCCGAACCTCTTTTGATTTTATTTAATAGATCATTGGAGAATGGTTTGTTTCTGAGTGAATGGAAAGTTTCGTTTCTTACACCTATATTTAAGGCAGGTTCTAGACAAATTGTTTCCAATTATAGGCCCATTTGCAAAATCTCTACAATTCCAAAAATTTTTGAGAAAATCGTAAGTGGAAAAATCCTTTTTGTTGTCCGAGAGCACATATCAGTCTTTCAACATGGTTTTATGCCTGGCAGATCAACGGCTACTAATTTGTCTATCTTTGTCAACGCTGTTATCTCAAATTTCGAAAATAACTCGCAAACAGATATAATTTTCACAGACTTTGCCAAAGCATTTGACAGAGTGAAACATACAATTCTAGTTCATAGACTCGCTTGCCTTGGTTTCCATTCTAATTTACTAAAATGGATTGAATCTTATTTAACTGGGCGTGTTCAGATCGTAAAAATTGATAAATTCATATGAAATTCAGAAATTAAATTGAAATTTTTCGAATATCTCACCAAAAACTTTTAAAATCCGTACACATAAAAGTTTGATGATGAAGAACTTTGGAACGGTTAATTTCAGCGCTAAAACTTCAAAGACTTTTTTTATAAAGCAGTAAATTTCCAACAAAAATTTGTATTGCGCATTTTGTAAAATTCATTTATTGTCGAGTTATAAAATTCATAAACAAAAATGAAATTTGTCCTAAAGTAATCAAAATTAAATCCTTAATATCTTTCAAATGGTGAGGTTTACGGGAAAAACACAAGATACCTTTTTTGTAGACCGTTAAATTTCCTAAAAGATTCTTTTGGAACATTTTTCTGTTCAGTCGATAAATGATGAGGTATGAATTTTTTTCTATTGGACTGAGGAAAATATACAAAACTGCGATGCGGAGGACCTAAATATTAAAATTAAGAGCTCATAATTTTTGAGAATTTTTTTAAGGAGTCTAGCAACCAATTTTTCCGTAGCATTTGTAAAAAAAAAAATTATCGATTTTTTTGACCCACTCTAATATGCATAGCAGCTGGTTGTAAAAGCCAATATTTCTATACGAAGCAGTTGCCCGCAAGAGGCAACATATATGCATAGCAGTCGGCTGCAAGGCCAATATTTCTATACGAAGCAGTTGCCCGCAAGAGGCAACATATGCATAGCAGTTGGTCGCAAGGCTAATATTTTTAAAATCCAAGCAGTTGCCCACACGAGGTAACGTTCCGAGCAGTTCCCCACACGAGGTAACATTCGGATATGCGTTCGCAGGATGAAGCACTCAGTCAACAGACAGTGTTCAGTCCAAACGCATATTCGTATTTAAGACCTAAGCAGTTGCCTACACGAGGTAACGTTCCAAGCAGTTGCACACACGAGGTAACATTCGGATATGCGTTCGCAGGATGAAGCACATTGTCGAAAGACAGTGTTCAGTCCAAACGCATATCGATATTTGCTTTCTTACGGGAATGTCCTTAAACCAAAACATATTGGCTTAACATTTTACTTACTTTTCTTTCATGTTGAAACTTTTCCGAGGACAAATGGCCAAAATGGAACAATCGGAAACTTCCGCGTGCGCAACAATCAGAAGCAGATGTTTAGAAAGAACACTTTCACTATCCTCGTCATGGTCTTGACTCTTCTGAGTCAAAGTGGGCAGGATAAACACCTTACGTCCAGCGGTTCGTACGTCTGTTCTGCGACAGGTGGTCGATGCGCAATAAATATAAAATAATTATTTATATATATATAAATTTACGCACATCAATGCTTAAACTTATTAAGAAATGCGTTACTTGTACCCGTTATCGGCAAAAGATTACAAATCTGCTGATGGCCGACCTTACAGCCGCTCAAGTTGAAAGATCTGGACCATTCAAACACGGTGGAGTGGACTTTGCCGGTCCGTGTAGAACTCGGTCATATTCAGGACGGGGTGTTCCAGTGACATCGAATGCCTACCTATGCCTCTTTATTGGTTTTTCCCATTAAAGCTGTTCATTTGGAGTTAGTCAGCGACCTCAGCGCGAAGGCATTTCTAGCAGCATTGGACCGTTTAGTTGCACGACAAGAAAATCATTTAAATGAGAAGGAACTTGAGGATGAGGTGGCTAAGCGTAAAATTACGTGGCATTTTAATACTCCTTTGACTGCTATTATACGGTGAAATTTGTTGCACGAAACTACTTCGAATTCTTCTTTGTTCTGTCATCCCGTGTCGCAAGTGTTATTACATGATGAAATCCAGTTTCATGAAACTAGTTTCACATTTCTCTTTATTTTTCATTAGGTGTTTTTATTTTTGGGGAAAAATAGTTAGCTAGTAGTGCCTGGTTGCTTCAAAACCTCTTTTATTGGCAATTGAAAAACAAAAAAGTCATTATTATTAGTATTATTATTTATTATTGAACCAAATGAAACAGAAACACGAACAAAGACAAAGGGGGCGTTCAAGAATCGTATCCGGATAGCTTGTTGTTGTTGTTTACGTGTTAAACTTTTAACACAGTCACACACCCATTTCAACTAAAAAGCTATCTAAAGGTATCCGAGTATTTTTGGTATACCTTTCTATTCAAGTGATCAGCTGATACAAAATTTATTTTTATTTCTTTTCATGTTGATTTTTTGTTTTGGTGTGCATTTACTTCAGCATAAGAGTCTTTTAAAACGCATGGGAAATCGAAAAAAAATAAGTTATAATCGTCTAGCAATGATATTTTGAATGTTTTTCTATTTTCAAAAGTCGAATTTTAATATTTCACAGCTGTTGTCTGCAGCAATCTGGAAAAAGGTATCCAAGATACGGCTATCCGAAATAGGCTATCCGATAGACTCTCGAACGCGCCCAAAGAGAAACGTCAAAGCTGTTTCACGAAACCATAACCCATGCGACACACGGTAGCACATTGTCCATCTCTGTTTTTCGAACTTTCGTTCTCTTTTGCACTTATGGTGTTCGAACAGTTTCGTGCAACAAATTGCACCGTATAATAGCAGTCTTTGGCACCACATCACGGTGGGCGGTGGGAAGCGAGTTTGATACGCGTAAAGTACCACCTAAACAGAGAAATTGGTACTCGCAGCCTTACGTTTGAAGACCTCTACACTGCCTTCGTACGCATAGAGGCTTGCCTCAATTCGCAACCTCTATGTGCTTTAAATGCCCTCACAGCCCTTGCACCAGGCCATTTTATTCCTGGCTGCCAAATAATTCGTCCTCTGGGTCCAGATGTCAAGGAGGTAGCATCCCATCGCCTAGATAGTTGGGACAAAATTCATCAATTGGAACAAAATGTTTGAAGATTATTTGAGTGAGCTAAAACTGCGTACGAAGTAGAAACAGCCCAAGCGCAATTTGAAGTCGGCGATCTCGTTTTTCTCAAGGAAGATAATCAACCACCAGGCATTTGGAAACGGGCCCGCATCACAAAGGTGTATCCCGACAAAAATGGACGAGTACGGAGTGCTCGCATTCGTTGTAACGGCCGGATGTATAGTTATTCCTTTCTCTCTTGAGGACAAAAGAGTAGGAATGTATTGTGTTCAAACTCGTTTTTTTCTTTTTCACACACACTCACATTGCACGCCAGTCAACAAGTCGAGGAGATAAACACAGTGGAAAAATAAATTCACAAACGAATATACCTATAACAATTGCTAGAAAGCTGAGAAGTGTTCATAGACACAGTAAAAATTTATTCACAAACCAATATATAAAGGGCTTTCCAATAGGTATTATATGATTTTGCAGTGGCGTTTCGGCCATTAGTATGTCATTATCTGCCATTTGTTTTTTATTGCATTCAGAAGTGTTTACAATTTCACTATGGACCACTGTTAACGTCGTGAACTTTCTGATTTTGCCTTGGAACAACTTGAAATCGATAACGATTTTTTTAAGAAAATCATCTTTTCCGAAGAGCCTTTCTTTTATTTGACTAGTGCGTTAAATAATACAAAGTGGCGATGAGAATCCACAAAATTTTCATGAAAAACAATTACTTCTTCTTCTTCTTTCCATTTCCGGCGTTACGAGTAGTGATCTTGAAGCGATCCCAGCTCTTCCACTTTTCTGCTTCACACTAGTGATCCGCCTGTGGGGTACGCCGCGTTGACCTCAGAAAGCGTCGGCAAGCCTCCCGGTTTTGGATTGTTCCATGTCTGAGGCCAACCAAATGCTACTGTTTTTGCATTTGTTTGTACCAGGAGTGTTTTGGCCTGCCTTTTCTTTTTCGTCGCGAATTTGTTAAAACGTTGTACGATATTGCCTTTTGGACGGGGTTCTGCGGATCTATCCTTTGAACATGACAATACCAACTGAGCCGGTCGTGCTGAATTTTGTACAAGATGATACTTTTGACATGAAGGCTTCCACGGATCTTAGTACTTCTAATTCGATCAAGCTTTGTTACTCCTGTTGTCATCCGAAGCATCTTCATTTCGGCTGCCGTCAATTTGCTCTCATACTTTTTGTACATTGTCCAACATTGTGAACCGTATGTCAGAGCTGGACGGACAACTGCTGTGTAGAGTCTTCCCTTCAGCTTAGGGGGCATTTTTCGATCAGAGAAGATAGCGGAGTTTTCTCGCCACTTCATCCACCCTACGCTTACTCGAAGATTGATGTCGTCATCACAAGTTGCTTCACTATTGATCATAGATCCCAGATATTTAAACTTTTCACACTTGGGAAGCACATTTCCATTCAAATAAATGTCTTGAATAGGCTTGTCTGGATCAGAAAAAGGGCAGCACAGGTATTCAGTCTTTTTAGCGCTAATACGATACCCATTTCCTTCCAGAACATCAATCCAAACGTCAAGTGCTCGTTGCAGGGATGTAGGATCTTCGCTTATGATGGCTCCATCATAAGCAAAGAATAATTGTTGTACTTTATTGTCCGTTACTTTTCCCTCGAGCAAATAATCCAGAACAGCAATAAAGAGCAGTGGACTCAAGACACTTCCCTGATGTACACCTGCTGTTATTTGGAATTCTTCGGTGACTCCAGCTGGGCATCTCACTTTTGTAACTGCTCCATCGTACATGTCCATAATTATTCGCACATAGGCTTCAGGAACTCCTCGGTGTCTCGTCATGAAAAACAATTACATTCACCTAAATTGACAGTTTAGTGGTTTTTGGGCTTGTGGAATCATCCGGTCCGTACTTCTTTCAAAATGACGCTGGCAACACCATTACTGTCAATGAAGAGCGGTATAGATCGATGATAACCAACTTTTCATGGCCGAAATTGGAACAAGTTGATCTTGAAAACATTAATATTTTCAACAAGATGGGGCTTCGTGCCACACAGCAAATGCAACAATTGAATTATTGCGAGAAAAATTTTGAGATTCGATTATTTCAAGAAATGGTGATATTGAATGGCCTCAAAGAAGTCGTGATTTAACACCATTGGACTACTTCTTGTAGGCTTATTTGAAGTCATTGGTCTTTCAAAATAAACCAGATTCTTTTCAAGCTTGAAAAAGTCAATATTGAACGTGCCATTCATGATGATGCTATGAAGGATAACGAATTTTTCCAGAGAATTATGAGCGGATGGATGTTCAGCGCGAACACAGAGATGCCATGACCGCTAGCATTAATTGTACAAAAGAACATTTTTTTGCGTCTTCTTTCAACATGAACCTAGGAAGATTCTGTGCAAAGTGTTCTCTATTTTCCTTGAAGACAAGGGGGAATAGTTGGGAGAATATTTTTTTTGAAATGATTTATAAATTTTCAAGAGAAAATGGAAATTTAAATGTATTAGTCAAAGGAAATGTAACTTGAATGATTGATTTATTTTGTACCCACATAAACACATATAAATGCGTTGATTTCTATTATATCTGAGGCAGGAAAATTTTTCAGGTTCAGTTTTTTCGATCCACAAAAAAGCAAACGGAAAGAAAGAGCAGGCCGCTCCAGCAACCAGCGAGTCAGGAGACAAACAATTGATATCGCTCAAACGGGCAATTAAAAGATCGCTGAATCGGAGGATTTGAGTTCAGTGTCTCAGGAAGGGCTACTGATTCGAACGAATAGATTCCTACAAAATGTGGAGAAGGCCAACCAACTTTTCATAGAAAAAACAGCTAAGGGGACTAGCGAGGCATGAGCAAACGCCGGCATCAACGAATCAGGAGGACCCAAAATATAAAATTTATGTCAGCCAGACGCTTCCTGGACACTGTACAGCAGCACTGCAGCACGACATTAAAATAACGTAGCGAAAGATTTGGAACCCAGTGGATCGATGCAAAGGATCCAATCCAGCTTGGAAACAACAGCAGGAGCTAGGTCTCTAGGTGACTATAGGAGATCGGTACAGTCGTCACGGCCAGGAGGGTCATCAAGGCCATTGCCACCACAAGGACCTTGCGAAGCATGCGGGATAGAGACGCATCCGCTGTTCCACTGCCCGGAGTTCAGTGCCTTGAATTATAATGAAAGGAGGGATTTTGTGTTCCGACGCAACATCTGCCCTAATTGTTTGAAAAAAAGGGCATCGGAAAGAACGATGCACTGCTATAAAGTGCAGGAACGAGCAATGCCGGAAGGATCCAAACCACAACAGCATGCTGTGTCCAAGTAAGCAGCAAACGAGCAACATTCTGGCTCTAGGGATGGAGCAAGCTAGAGTAGACAACATGCAGGGGAAAAGGGAACCCTGACTCATCGAAGGATCGACAAAATGCAGGAGGCTGCAGGAAGCAGAACCGGAAGACAAAATTCAAGCTATTCTCGGAAAAACGAAGAAATAGGGATATTGAAATTTGGAAATCATTTTTTTTCTCTATACACGCAACATTATTCCTACTTTTCTATTTTTATTTTTATAATTTCTTTTTGATCCTTTAGGTACAAGGCTAGGTATTATGCCAATTGTTGCAGTAGGTTTTTGAGGTAGAAGGAGTTAGATATGGCCCAATAAGAGGTTCTTTTGATACTGGGTCACAGCCAAATATCTTAAGTCACTAGAAACAGGATAGTATAGTAGTACAAGCTCTAAACGTTGTCCACTGGCAGGAAGGCTGTGGGTATCAACGGGGCACCTTTTAAAATTACGGAAAGGATCAAACTTAAGACAATTCTTTGGTATAACTCACAAGGACATGAGGACATGGAAGGAATTTTTTGTGTTTTACCCAAACATTGTAATTGGGAACCAATTGTACCATCCCTATTTTTAGATCCCGAGTTGGTTCATAGTCCAACTGACATTCCTTGGGCGGATCCAGAATTTTG
Organism: Melanostoma scalare; assembly: GCA_949752695.1. Classification (NCBI taxonomy): domain Eukaryota; kingdom Metazoa; phylum Arthropoda; class Insecta; order Diptera; family Syrphidae; genus Melanostoma; species Melanostoma scalare. Next base: position 73,153,594 of record OX456986.1, on the reverse strand, counting down.
AAAACCAAATCCGATTCAATTACTCTTTGGCGTGGGATTTTTTTGCAAAGGTGGTATCGTCAGTTATGTCGAGGGATATGAGGGGTATAACGTTAAGGGAAACTCAGGTAGGGGTTATAATTTTTGGAACTCAAACGGATCAGGTGAATGATCTGACTGGACATTCAATATCATGTATCCAATATAAAGAAGAACATCAACTGGATAAACTCTTGGAGGACCAAATAAATTTATATCCACAATGAACAGAGGAGAAATGCTAGTTGAAAGCCATTTGAAAAATACTTTCAAACGGAATGAATCAGGAAGATTTGTCATTCAAATTCCATTGAGAGAAGGAATCAGAGAGCTAGGAAGTTCTAGAGAAATTGCTTTAAGACGCTTTTTGTATTTAGAAAGAAGTTATTTAGTTATCTCAACTAAAAACTCATCAAAGAAGTCTTGCTAAAAATCAGGAGGTAAAAGATATCTATGATGATGAAATGAGAGAGCGTTGCAAATCGTTGCCAAGATCAATGGAAATGGTATATTACATGCTAGAGGTCTACATGAATACATTCACTTACCTTTTCGATTCAAGCACAGTAGTTCAGTGTATTCTGTTCGTAGAATGCTTAGAAATTAGTGTACACTAAAAATTAATACACTATTCCAAAAAAGCAAATGCTGCACACCATTCGATCTCTTCGTAATAGAACGAATACACTGTTTGGTTTCTCTCCTGGGCTTGAATGCTTGATTTAAACAGAACAGAACAAGACTAACAGTTATCAAAACACCGAATACAACAATTCAAAAAATACAAATAGAACATTTACAAGCACACTGAGTGCAGCGAGTGGCTTGAACTGATGCAAATGAATTATGTGATGCTCCGCTTTGTTCGCTATTCTTTGTTTCTCATTGCCGATCCCGTGGGCATATGCGGACGAGTAAGAGTTTTTTACTCGTGGATGGTGTAGCATTCTAACGGTGAAAGAATTTTTCCCATTTGCGTTTCCGTTCCCGTGGGAATATAGGGATAACATATTTAGCCTATGTTCTTCCTCAGGTTCAAGACTATCTCTGTACCAAATGTAATTTAAATCGGTTTAGTGGTTTGGGCGGGAGATGGATACAAAAAAAGAAGCGAACAGACAGAGTAACATTTGCATTTATAACATTAGTAAAAATTTTGAATAGCAAAACTGATAATAGTTTATAAATTTTTCTTACATATGTACATATTCCTTGAAAATGAAATATGTTCAAAGAAAATATACTAAGACTCTCTTTATTGATTGTTCACTCTTTCATTTCTTAGTAATTGAAAATTCTCAGTTCGCTTGGTGTGTATAGTGTATTATTTGGTGTATTCGATGTGTTCGATATAAACTCGGTGTATTCGATGCATTTGAGAAAAAAACCAAATGGTGTATTCATTTGGAATGAATACACGATTCTATTGTTTTGGTTTGGGGCAATGAGTCATTTGTTTTGTTTTGAAATAACCAAAACCAGCGAGTAGTGTATTTGAAAAAATATAGAATGGTTCGGAATTGGTTTCAAGCCACTCGTTGTAGATGTCTATATACATGCCTCATCATTATATTCCGAAGGATAATCTGATTGTTTTCTACGAAAGTTGTTAAACAAAGAAAGGTTTGTCACTTAATGATATTCAAATGCTGTGACCGACACGCTTCAAAGAGATTTACACGAAACTATTATGCGATTCCATAGGCATAAAGTTGCTATATATGCCGACTCTTAAAAGATGTTTAATCAGGTTGGGCTGGATTGGAGTCAATGGAACTTGCAAAGGATTTTTTGGAGAGAGGACTCTTTACAAAGATTACAGGAGTATTGGCTTACAGTAGTCACTTTTGGATTAACGGCATCACCATTTCTTGCCGTCAGGTCGGTCACAGAAACTGCCAGGAGGGCAAAAGAAGAATATCTAAAAATCAGGAGGTATTGCTGCTAAGGCAATAGAAGAGGATTTTTACGTGGATGACTGTGTGACAGTATCTCACGCAGCAGGAGCAAAGACTGTAAAGTTTGAGTTGCGCAAATGAAAATCAAGCAATCAGGATGTTGTTAAGGCAATGGATGCTACATCTGAAAAATCTTTGATATTTTCAGAGGGGGAAGATACAACCATTTTAGAACTGAAATGGTTGATAGATGAGGACATGTTTACTTTTGTTGTCAAAAACCCTAAATTTGATGGCAAAATAACAAAAAGGAGGATTGTGAGTCATGTGGCACAATTATATGACCCTAATGGATATATTTCTCCGGTAACAATTATTAGGAAAATTTTAATTCAAGAGTTATGGAAATTAAAAATTGATTGATTAATGGAATTTATTAACTCTATCGTTTATTTAGAAAATTTTAAAATAGACAGATGGCTGGGGACAGCAAGGAATCCAAGGATTCAAATCCCCGCATTTTTGGATAACTATGCTGCAAAATAAATGGTCAAAAAGCAAAGCTATGGAGAACATTAAGTAGGAGGTTAGAAATGAAATGAAAATATTTTCTTTCTCATCTTTTGAGAATATAATACACATAAGACACTAGTGTACCTATACTGGGTTACAGAAATCAATTACAGAGAATAGTTAACATTCTTAGCTATGTCGGGAGATATATGGTAAATTGGATTAAATGGAGAAAGGAACGAAACCAAAAATCTAAAGAATTAACGAGGATATCTTAAAGAGGAAAGATCCAAGCGGAAGTGTCGCCACCTACTTAAACGGAACAAGTGACGGCTATGAAATATTTCACCCAGAAAAATCAACAGGAATACTACAATCAGGAAATTACGGCTTTAAATGCTGGAAGGCGTTTGACAGATAAAAGTTCGTTGATAGGCTTACAACCTATAATGGATGAGCAGGGACCGCTGAGGTTAGGGGGAAGATAAGGTAGGTCGGAAATCGATTACGAGATGAGACATCCAGAAATCATTGCAAATGGATAAAGGTTATCAGAGCTGGTAATTTATTATGCTCATATGGAGGCGACGCATGGAGGCGTCCAAGTAATGATGCGATTTATTAGACAATTATATTATATACCAAAACTACGTGGGGGACTACGAAATCACATTCATAAATGTGTAGTTTGCATGCGTCTGAAAGCAAAGATGGAAGGGCAGCTGATGGCGGTGTTGCCATCCGATAGAGTCCAGGTTGGGAAACCAGTTTGGCCACAGGAGTGGATTACGCGGGTCACTTTGAATTAAAGGTGTCAAGAGGAATTGAATGTAAAAATAGGAGAAAGTGTTGAGTGGCAATATTTGTTTGTCTCAAAACCAGGGTGGTTCATATTGATCTTGTATCAGATTTGTCCTCAATGGTCTTTATAGCTTGTTTTGAAAGGTTAATCGCCAGGAGGGGTAGATGTGAAAAAATGTTAAGTGACAACGGAACCGCATTCGTTGAAGCTTCAAGAGAACCAACTAATTAAGCATATTTTCAGATAAAGAAGCAGTACATCATTAACATCTAAAATGAGCGGAGTGACATTTTATTGCCCTTGCAGCACCTCATAAAGGAGGGTTATATGAGGCTGCTGTCAAATCGATGAAGTTTCATCTGAAAAGAATAGTGGGCAAAGGAAGCTGCCCTACGAGGAGTTTATGGAACATTACTCACCCAGATAGAGGCCATCCTCAATTCTCGTCCTCTATACCTTTTGAGTGACGATCCTTTGGACGTTCAGGCACTGACGCCGGGACATGTTTTGGTAGGTGAACCATTAATTTTATCTCTTAATTTCAGATTTGACTGAAGGTCAAAGAAGAAAGGAGTTCAACTCAAACTATTCGTGTTTTGAAGAGTCCTAGAATTATGCAGTAGCTAGGAGTGAAGTTCACTATAACTTTTCATTTTTGACTTAAAAATCATTACAGTCCGCTGTAAATAATAAATTTTTTTATTATTTTTACTTTTTTCAATAAATATCGGCCAGACCACGGGCAAACTAGGTGCATGAATGTAACCACATTCCCCTAGAAATATAAAGTTAACAGTGTATTTGCACTTTAAGCTTTATATATGTATGTGTCGACAAACATCGACCAAACATTGCGTCTTTGAAAGGGTACAACAACATCTAACTGATGAGCCCATTGTTGTACCCCGGGCGAAACGCATAGGAGTGAAGGTAACTAGAACTTTTCTTTTTTGATTTAAAAATCATTACACTCCGCTGTAAATAATAAATTCTTTTATTACTTTAACTATTTTTAGTAGCTATTAATGGTTCTCTTTGAATTATATACTTAAGAATAAGAGACAAGGGCAGTTCTTTAGTCTTGTTCTGTCCAGCAGATAGGCAAGTCATGTTTTTCTTTCTTTTAAACCGGAGAAAATAAATTGTGTGTTTTTTATATATATTTTTCACACAACAAAAATCGTACCGTGTTTTGTTTTTAATGAAAGTTATATACAGAGTGGGAGTGAAAATATCCAAAGGTGAATGGAGCCAAAATCTAAGAGAAAAAGAAAGAAATAAAAGATAAACTAGAAAGTATAGAAGAGAATGAATTTTGTTGGTTTGGTATCGCTCACACCGTCTTACATTCAGCTTGGGAAATGTATGGTTCTTCTCGCTCTTACTCAGCTTAAGAACCGAATCAGAATCGTAGCTAATTTTATGAAATTTATTGAACTTTAAAAGCCAAAACACATGAAGGTGTTGCGCCGCGTCCACATCACGTTACATGAAAAGTCCTCAAAGCGCCCTACTAGTACTGTCATTCATTCGTCTAAGCTTGTGCGAAATAAAGGAAATATATCGATTAAAATTACGAACGACCATCGTCGTTATCAGTAACTATCGATAGTAAAAATCGATTTTTAAATAATTCTTCTTTTGTATCTATAAACCGATTTATAATTTGTTAATTACATCTGATAAAGTGATCAATGGGGGGCTTAGTAGAATGTGTAATGTTATCAATTGAGCTTAGTATAATGTGCGTAGCTGCATTTCCATACTGTGTTATCGTATGCAATCTAGTTTGTTATAACATTTGCTGTTTAAAATGAAAACCTTGTCGATTTTTCAACCTACGGAAGCGGATTTCTATCACTTTTACATGATTTACGTTCGAATTCATTCCAGTCGATAACATTTTTGACTTTCCACTTACAAAAATTAAATATTCATGCAGCAACATTTCATTGAATAACTAGTCTCCAAATTCTTTAATCGACTTTATATTCACACAAATATCGGAAATGTTATCGCAATATAGGTATGAACTTACTGCATTAAGTATTGGTCGATTTTGAAAAGCACCTTTACAAAATTTAAATGCTTCAATGATACCCATATTGGGCCATCTGACAAAAATCAGGATAAAATAAGTTTTAAAAATAAGAATTAAAAATACCTATTTAGTATTTTAATCGATAAAATTCAGCTTAAGCATACTTCAAGCACAAGTACGAAGTACAATTTGTTCGATTTGTTAGCCGCAAAAGTCTATAATCGACTTTATACTCACTCATATATAAATAAAAAGATTAATATAATTTTCAACAGTTAAAAACACTTATTATATTTCCTCAAATGCACATTTCAGAAGCAATGCTTCCATCGTCAGTGAGATGAAAGCATTGCTTCTGAAATGTGCATTTGAGGAAATAAAACACTTATTATATTTCCTCAAATGCACATTTCAGAAGCAATGCTTCCATCGTCAGTGAGATGAAAGCATTGCTTCTGAAATGTGCATTTGAGGAAATATAATTAGTGTTTTTAACTGTTATAGTTTGATATTAAATCATCAAGAACCAGTCCACTTGAGAAATGAGTTTCGGACACCAGACAAATATCTATGTGTTCAATGTTTAATAAGATTTTTAATTCTGAGACCGTTTACATTTCGTATAGTTGAACTTTTGATTGTTCTCTCAAATGAGGTCGACGCAAGGCAAACGCGCTATTGTGTCTTCACTTTTAAGTAAAATTGTTGTTATTCCTAAAAATAAATAATGCTCAATGAGTTGCTGGTCAAACTATTAAGTCCTTGGTCGTTGATTTAAGAGAGCCTCATGTTGAAGTAATGTTCTTTTGTGCAAAGGGGAAAGACGAAAAGTGATATCGCAGTAAGTCGTATGACTTGTATGCAATAGTGCAGTAAGACTCGTCTTGCTATAAATTGGGGGTTATTGAAATTAATTTCTGAGTGGCTCAATAACCAAAGAGTTTTGTGGATTGCTTTCGGGACACTTCGAAACAGTGGGAGGGATGCACTCCGGGTTCCAAAAAAAAAACACCTAGGGTTTTATTTATTTATTTATTTAACTATAACTACAGATACACAATTGTTCACAGTTATTTTGCATAAGTATAATTAAAAGATTATAATTAATGCCTAAGGCGATTATAAAGTAATAATTCCTTTTTGAATTTATAAGAACTGAGATTAAAGTCCACAAAAGAAGTATAAGTATTAAATTGTTTACATAATTGAGAAAAAGCTTCATTACTCTAATAATTTAATGTTGATTCATTAGTTCGCAAAATCTTAAAATTTCGACTTTGCCGAAGTGGCACATTTATTTTTAGTAACGAAAGCAGATGAGGTGAACTTATTTCACCCTTCAAAAGTTTGAATATAAAGGTGGCGTTAAGTGATGACCTCCTGTCCTCAAGGGTATTAAGACCAATCAGCATAAGTCTCGAGCGATATGGAGGAAGATGAAGACGATTATCCCAGTTAAGATGACGCAGAGCAAATATGAGAAACTGTTTTTGAACGGATTCAATTCGAGCAATGTGACAAGCATAATACGGGCACCACACTTGACATCCATATTCCAAGACCGAACGAACCAGCCCAATGAATAACCTTTTTGTGACATATGGGTCACTGAACTCTTTAGACCAACGTTTAATCATTCCCAGACGAATCGAAGCTTTTGCAGTTATGGAATCGATATGCATTCTGAAGTCAAGTTTCGGATCAAATATAACTCCCAAATCAACAAAATAATTTACTCTTTCCAGCTTCGAGTTACTTATAAAGTAATCATTTTTGAAAGTATTCTTTATTCTAGCAAATGTCATTACTTTGCATTTCTTAGAGTTCAGTGTGAGACTGTTGTTATTGCACCATTGAAGTAAATGATCGATATCAGATTGCAGTTGAATGTGATCAGCATTATTTTTGTATGAAAACGAGATTTTCGCATCGTCAGCATATAGATGTATATCACAGTATCTTATCACAGAGGGTAGGTCATTAATAAATATCACAAATAATAGTGGACCCAGGTGGCTTCCTTGTGGAACCCCGGATTTAACTTCTATTGCGCAGGAAACTTGAGATTTGAACTTAACATATTGAGTGCGAGATGATAAGTAACTTTCAATCCACTGAACAAGTTTTGGAGACCAACCGAAATTTGAAAGTTTTTTAACTAGCAGCTGGTGATTAAGTTGGTCAAAAGCTTTCGAAAAATCAGTGTATACCACATCCGTTTGAAGTCCATTCATAAATCCTTTTGTGATGCAAGATAAAATTTCCAAAAGATTTGTAATGGTAGACTTGCCCTTGACGAATGTTGTCGATCGGATATGTGCGATTTTGTTCCGTGAATCAACTCTTCGATTATTATGGATTCCATCATCTAAGGAATAACGCTGATTTTTGAAATTCCTCTATAATCACGCATGTTGCATCGGCTTCCTGATTTGAACAATGGTGTAATAAATGAAGACTTCCACGCTCGTGGGAAAACAGAAGACGATAGGGATAAGTTAAATAAATAACATAAAACAGGAACCATGTACTGACAGCAGTTTATTAATATGCACGACGGGACATTATCCGGTCCAGATGAAAATGAGCTGATTAGGTTCCCAATAGCCTTTAGAACACCACTTTCATCAATACATGGTAAATCGTTTATTATGTTGATGCCAGAACTAATTTCATGCTGTGCAGTCAAACCATTATCACATTTGTAAATACTTTTAAACATTTCTGCAAACATATCACAGATTTCTACACTATTATTTGAAGATTTTTGATCCAAATCCATGTAAGATGGAAATTCCGAAACTTTTTTTTATTTTTGACCAATTTCCAAAAAGAAGAAGGATTCTGCAGCAAATCATTTTTTATGGAACTAATATAGTTTCTATAAGCAGCCGCAGATTGCATTTGGAACTCCCTTCTTAATCTGCTGAACTCCTGAGCAATGGGAACAGTAAACTTGAGTTTTAGCTTGTTGTGTAGTCTATTTTTTTTTATTTTTAAGCCTCTTTAGGAAAGGTGTGAGCCATGGAAGACAGTTATCAACAATTTTGATGCGACGAACAGGTACTGTTATCGAAAAGCAGTTATGTAAAATGTCATAGAAAGTATCTGTTGCTTTGTTGACATCCATATCATGGAAAACAAGATCCCATTGAAATTGAGAAAGTTCCTTATTCAGTTTTACAAAATCAGTTTTTTTAAAGTCCAATTCATATCCATGGGTGTATTGACTTGCACAAGCATTGCTAGGTATTTCCAATAAAACTTCAAAGCATGGGTGGAACCTAACATCATCCAATAAAGGGCACGACCTTTGCACAGTTAATCCGTTAACATCATCCGAAAACACTAGGTCGAGAAAGATGCCTACTTCATTTTTAAACGGGTTTATTTGATTTAGGGCTAAAGAACTCGTTGAGTCGACGAAAGAAGTACTTTCTTCAGAGGTAACGGATGTTGCTGATAAAAATTTGTCGTCTACTTCAAGTACCTCCCATTTAATTTCAGGTAGATTAAAGTCACCAATAAGTACTAAGCGATCGTTGGGCTTCATCACAGAAACGATATATTCAATGTTTACTGTAGGTACATTGGTCGTAAAGTTCAGAACTCATTTTTGGTGGAATGTAGATGCAGACAGTAAATAGATGAAAACCACAGTCATCGGCTGACCTTCCAACCGTACAGACCTAGCTGTCGAGATAAGAACAACAGTTTGCGTTTTCTCTTATTCTCTCCATCCCACAACCGGTTTTCTCATTTACATTAGTTCTGAACTAGTGACTAGTGTAGTAATTTTCTATACAAGTGTTTAAAAACTTCTCGGCATGGCTAAAAAGCCTGCCCGCAATTCGGGCAACCGATACGGCATTCTCGATGAATGTGCGCTTTCCGATCCTCCAGACCCCCCTCCCCCACCGCCACAAAAAAGATTCAAGCAATCGAGCAGTGTTTTCGGTGAGTACCCACCCCTCCCAATAAGCATAAAATCTAAAAATCCACGCTTCGTGCATATAACCTCAAAAGACGACTCCAAGCCCTTATCTTCTATCAGTGTTTTCATTTTGAAAAAAACAATCGATTCTATCAGTACGCAATACGAAAAGATCTCACAACTAAGAGACGGCTCTATTTTGATCCTCACCAAAGATCAATTTATTGCCGATAAATTCATCATGTCTAAGGCTCTAGACAACATCTGTCCAGTCAAAATAAAACTTCACGCAAACCTTAACTCGTCTAAGGGAATTGCTTATGCACCTTGCCTGATAAACGTCCCCGAGTCAGAAATAGTGTCTGAATTGAAAAGTGAAAATGTAACCGATGTATACAAATTCACAAAACTTCAAGAAGGCAAAAGAATACCAACAGGTCTCATGATTTTCACCTTCGACTTATTTGCAATTCCAAACACCATTGAAATCGGTTGGTACAAGACCAAAGTTACAGAATATGTTCCCAACCCAATGCGTTGTAGACAATGCCAATTACTTGGACACACAATGAAATGGTGCAAGCGCGCCGCTGCTTGCGATACATGCAATTACCCCCCTCATGACGGCACAAGCTGCACCCGCACTCTATGCGCAAATTGTTCCGGACCTCACCCCGCTTCTGCTAAAACATGTCCAAAGTATGTTCAAAGTAAAGAGACCATCGAAATTAAAACCAAAAATAAATGCACTCTGGCCGAAGCTAGACGCATTCACAAAGAGCGAAACCCGTTTCGCACTTCGCCATCATCCGATCTCTACTCAGAGAAACTAAAACAAAATAACCTAAATAAAGAGAATGAAGTTGACCCCAAACCGCAAAAAACAAATCCAACACCCACCCACAGCACAGAAAATTGTGCATCATCGTCCACGGCCACACAGACACACAAAAAAATCCACGCAGAAAATTTAAAATCTCCCGAAAGAGTAAACTCTCCACAAGTCTACAAACCAGAATCTGAAAATGTAAAAGCTCAATCCACAAATACTCAAACAAGATCTGAACTCCAACAAATTTCAAATGATAACAAGTTAAATCTAATCGAAAAAGCTCTTAATACACATACAACTAACCCAAATAATATATATTCAAACAACTCTCTTTTGAATTTTTCTCGTCTGTCAGACAATCGAAACGCAATGAATATCGATGAAAATGACAGCTCTTAATAAAAACAATTTTCCCACCTTAACCCGCGCCCCTGTTCGTGATGATGGTATCCACCTTAACGGTGGAGACCACCATCACCGGCGGAGGCGCGGGAATCTCACTTTAACACCAGGTGGATGCCTGCCTTCTGCCTGTACATGGTACAGTACAGGTACCAAGTCAACCTCCACCATCTCTAATGATCTCAAAATTATGCAATGGAACATGAATGGTTATTCAAATAACTATCATGGACTCCAATTGCTTATAAAAGAACTAAATCCACATACCATTTCTCTTCAAGAAACTCATGTTAAAAACAACCTACAACCATTTCCTCCAAAAGAATACTCTTCTGTTTTTCACAATCTAACTTGCAATACAACTTCAAAACAAGGTACATGTATTCTTGTTCACAAAGCGATCCCTCACAAATTTGTTACAATAGACTCCAATATATCTGCCATCGCAGTGGAAATCGAGTTAAAGTTTAAGCTAACCATTGTTTCATTATACATTCCACCAGACCAAATGTTCACAAATAGTGACCTCGAATCTATACTTAACAACATCCGTACCCCTGTCGTAATCACTGGTGATTTTAACTCTTGGTCTCCCTCTTGGGGCTCCCCAAAGATTAATAGTCGTGGTAAGCTAGTCGAAAACTTTATAGCTAATAATGGATTTGCGATACTGAATGATGGACGACCCACCCACCTTTCGACTCACGGAACACTGTCTCATGTTGATCTTACCCTCCTATCCCCACATCTTACCCAAAAATCATCTTGGGAGGTCTCCGATGACTTAAATGGTAGCGACCATTTCCCAATTCTCACAACAATCTCCTCAGGGAGCAAAGATAGTCTACCAAGGCCACAATCTAAATTCCTAACGGATTTCGCTAGGTGGGACATTTTTCAGGCTGAAATCTCGAATCAGATATCAGCCAGAGCAACTTCCAATAACATTAATAAAGAAGCCGCCAGTGTCCTTAAGTCAATTCGCTCCGCAGCAAACGTTTCGATCCCTCAGACAACAAATAAGTACCACTCTAGAACAGTTCCCTGGTGGAATCAAAGCCTGGACAACCTTCGCCAAAAAAAACAAAATGCATGGAAAGCGTTTAAGAGATCACCATCTGACTCAAATTTAATTGCATATCGCAAAGCTAATGCACAGTTTCGAAAAGCCGCAAGAACAGAAAAAGCCTCTTGTTTTTACCAATTTACCAGTGAAATAAATCAGAATTCAACCCCTAAAAAAATGTGGTCAGATATTAGAAGCCTAACTGGTAATTTTGTGCCCCACACTATCAAACTTATAAAAACGGATTCAATTAACCTTACCAGCCCCAAAGAAATAAACGAGTTCTTTGCTAGTTCTTGGGGCAGAAGCCAAGATGACTCAAACTTCCACCCGAAGTATATTGTAGAAAAATACAATTGTTTAAACAAAACTACACTGCAATACGATACATCTCCTTCAACTAAATTAATTGAAACCCCAATCAATCTCTTAGAGTTTGAAAATAGTTTAAGATCCACCAAAGGTAAGACCCCTGGTTTTGATAGGATATCTTATGTAATGCTGAAAAATGGCCCTATTTCTTTGAAAACAAAATTACTATCCCTTTTCAACAACATTTTTGAAAGTGGAATAATTCCTCAATCATGGAAAGTGGCCACAATTGTACCTATTCTAAAACCCAATAAAGACAGCACTTCTATTAAAGGGTATCGTCCGATATCACTTCTCCCCTGCATCGCAAAAATAATGGAAAAAATAATATCAGTGCGTTTAGCTTGGTGGCTAGAAAAAAACAAACTCATAGACCAAAACCAGACGGCCTTCAAGAAGGGTATTGGCACCAAAGACTCGCTTCTACACATTGATACATTCATATCTTCCGCTCTTTCAGAGAAAAACCACGTATCGATTCTTTCAATCGACTTCGAACAAGCTTTCGATAGAATTGGTCCGCACATCATTTTAAACCAACTAACACAATGGTAAATCGGTAAGAAAATCTTCAACTTTGTAAAAGCTTTTCTTACCAGTCGCAAATTTCGCATTAAAACTAACAACACTCACTCTTCTATTCAAAATTTAAATAACGGCATCCCCCAAGGATCGCCATTGTCAGTAACCTTATTCATAATAGCTTTTAATGAAATAAGTAGAATATCCCGAATAAACTCACAAATAAGACACATTCTTTATGCTGATGACTTAATCTTGTTTTCCAAATTAAAAGACTTAGAAAGTCTAGCAACTATCTTTTCAAAAATAATTAAAAATCTATCCGAATGGGGCGAGAAATCGGGCCCAAATATTTCATTTGATAAATGTGAAATCTTACATATTTGCAAAAAACATAAATGTCAAAAAAATATTCAAGAAGTGAAGTTCAACAATAATATTATCAAAAATGTAAATTACTCTAAGATCCTAGGCATTATATTTGATACCAAATATAGTTTTAAGGAACATTGTATTAGTCTAAGAAAAAGCCTCACTACCAGGGTCAACTTAGTAAAGTATCTTTCCTCAAAAAAAAAGCAATTGCAATGTTAACACTACCCTTAGTATCGTTAAATCAATCATACTATCTAAAATCGATTACGGCCTACCTATCTACGGGAAATGTTCAAAACCATCTCTGCAACTAATTTCAACACCTTACCACACCGCCGTTAGAACCTGTCTAGGAGCTTTCCGAACAACACCAATTAAAAACATCCTAACAGAAGCAGGACTTCCTAATTTAACAGACAGAATTGAATATTTAACCTGGCAAATCATCCCGAAAGCATTTTCACCCTTCACATCACCTGTTGACAGCGATATTAAAAACTTATTAAAACGCAAAAAAATACCGAAATACCCCTCAGCCCTACATAAATCATTGCGCTCGGCAGTAAATTTAAACATACCTATCAAAAGTAATAGGCCAAGAATCAACCTTCCTCCATGGAATCTTCCAAATAATTCCACAATCACCCATCTCGAAAAACTCAAAAAAGCATCAACCAACAATACGATATACAACACAATGTTCTTAGACATAAAGGAAGACCATGAAAGGCAAGGATGGCAACTTCTATTTACCGATGCTTCAAAAACAATCGACGGAACTTCATTCGCTGTTGTCAACGAACTGGGTTCTATCATCAGCAAGGGCTTGCTTCACCCCTCCTCGTCAATTTTTACCGCCGAAGCGTTCGCTATACTCAAAGCTATTGAAGCCGCGAAAAACGTAAAAACTATTATTTTTACAGACAGCTTGTCTTCTATAAAAGCAATTAGAAACATTAGCAACTGCTCAAATATAGTTTTAGTCATCCGTGACCAAATCATTGCGAAGAAAAATAATCTAAAAATAGCATGGGTACCTGGGCACGCAGGCATCGGTGGAAATGAAAAAGCGGATGCAGAAGCTAAATTGGCACTCAACGAGCCCCTGATATCATTTTACCAATTCAACAAAAAAGATCTGACAAAACATCTGAAAGCTTGTATGAACAGTAAAAAAATGAATGATTGGTCTGAATACCAACACATCTACTCGACACTCAATCCAACCTCTGCTAAGCCAATATTTCCGTCTAACCTACCAAGATCAATGATCAGAACTTACACAAGGCTGAGAATGGGACACACCAACACAACCCATAAACATCTTATCACCAAGGATCCTCCGGCTCTTTGCCATTTTTGCGACGATAGGCCAACAATTACAGTACAACACATTCTGCAGTGCGAAACAATAAACTCAATATCCAACACTATTTCTGGTAAAAACATTCAAGAATTACTTACAGATATATCGCATGACAATATAAAATACGTGAATGAAATTTTCTTAAGACTAGGTTTACTTATTTAGTTACTACAATCTTAACTAGCCGAAAGCCCTGGTAGCTAGTGCTTTATTTTTAATTATTGATTATGTAATTGACTTATGTATCAATAAAGTTATAATAATAATAAAAAAAAAGATGAAAACCATTGAGTAAAGTTGTTACACATACCATTTCCACGCATGTAGAGGGTAATGAAATAATTTTAGAGTTGTAGCAATTTTTAATGGCAATTAGGACTCCACCACCAGATTTCTTACTGCTTGTAAGATGAGAGCGATCCACCCGATAGGTTTGGTGCGAACTGCAGAGTATTTCATTGTCTAGAATAGATTTATCTAGCCATGTTTCAGTTAGAAAAATAGCATCATAATTAAGTCCAAGACTTGAAGAAAAAATTGATTTTAGCTTTGTCTTCAAGCCTCCAATATTTTGATAAAACATTGAGAAATAACTCATTGAGTTTCTCGAGCATTTGATCTTTTTTTGGCTGTAGTGCGTCGTTTCCGAAAAGGATGAACTATAGAGTTTAGTGGCCAGAATTTCTCCTCAACTAACAATTTGTATACATCATTGTTACGTTTCACATCAATAATGAAGAAAGAGTAATTACGATCAGCATTCAGTTTCATTTTACGAATGCTAAGACAAGATGGGTCTAAATTTGGCGATTGTTTTATAATATATGACTGTATAATTGATTCAGTTGTTGTTCGTGGGAAATTTTAAATGAAAATTGGTAAAGGTCTCTCCATAGCAACGAGATCGAAATCATCAGCGCTTATTTCATTCACCACTGTCGAAACTGAGGGTACGCGTTCATTGTTGTCAGATAAGCAAACTGCCGGGTCAGAAATCCTCTCATCCGTAATGGAAGCTATTGAAGAATCCGGTGGACCGCCAGTTGGCTCACTAACAGAATGAATTTGCAGTCTCCTTTGAGGTTTCTTTGCTAAGGCTACTACCACCTTAGCGTTTTCAGTTTGACTTCTTTGGCCTGATCGAAGAAGTCTAGAAGAAGATTCCTCAAGCTCTTGAAGCTGAGGATTTTGTGATACCAAAAGTTGGGTTTGTTTTTGGTGAGCTACCTCCATTCTAGTTTGAGAACGATCTGGTTCATTTTCCCTTGAATGCGGTGTGGGTGTCAGCAAAATCAGCGGTGTCTGATTTGCAGGACCAGTTGATAGGCCTTCAATTGCATTAAAGCCTTCGCCTATTGTCTCAGAAGGAAGTACATCAAAATCAAATGCTTTTTGAATGTCCGAAAAAATTGCAGAAACATTGTTGAACAGTTTTTGGAGTTTAAAAATTTTCCAATGTATTCTATCAACCGAGATTTTATCATGTTTGGTGCAATAGTAACGTAATCCAGCAATTGAAACAAGTTTATCGACATCCTTACCTTTCATACCTATGCATTTAGCATGCACTTGTTGCAGGCATACGGCACAAGAAACTGTCACTTCATTGGAAGTTTTCTTACAAACGAGACAGATTAAGGAATCCATGTCACAATTTTTTAAAGGCGTTTTAAGTGAGCTACACAAAAAAAAAAAAGTTGGCAACCGTGCAAAAAAGCGTTCCAACCGTCGAACTAAGTGATTTTTCACAATAATTACTATAACTATTGAAAAAAGAAAAGCACAAAAAATGTTCACCACTTATTTGAGAGCTGTTGCAATTGACTATTTAGTTTTTATTTTTAGTATAGGGTTCCCAACAACAACAACGAAAAAGGTAATATTTTTAAAAACAAGTTTCTTTTGAACGAAATCACTATTAATAGGGGAAGAATATCTGATAGTAAAATTTGATTCAGAGTGGAGAATTTTAATCGGCATGAATGAGGTGCGGTAAGTCTTGTGGTATTTCCACATTCCAATCCCACGGGCAACTAAGTTGTTCAATTGACACCACGCACGTTCTGCTTAGTCAATAAACGAGCAGCTTATTTGCCCTTCATTCGAAACCACAATGTTCCATTGGGAATATTCAATGTGTAGTCATAATCTAGTAATAAAATGTTATTAAGATATTTCAGTAGTAATAAAGCATTCAAACTTAAAACATCAATCATTTTGTGTGTTTACATATCATGGCGAACCTGCCAGTTTGTGTCGGAATACGTGAGTGTCGTCGAAATGAAAGTATTTAATTCCCTGTTAGAATAATAAAGATGCGAAAAGCATATTTTAAGAACCCGAAATCGTGAGTGTCGTCAAATTGAAAGTATTTAATCCCCAGTTCGAATAATAAAGATGCGAAAAGCACAGTTTAAGAACCCGAAAAAATCAGAACGAAACATTCTGGACCGTCAATTCTTGATGACATGCCTACATTAGGCAACACAAAGGAGAATATTGAAGATGCAGTGAAAACTCTTAACATAAGACAGTATTTGACAAACTGTCATTACATCTAGGATGAGCTCACCACTCGAATAATATTTGTTAACGCTTCTATTTGTGACATCAACTACCTGCCAAACAATCCACCCATCGTATTTGATATATCGCTACCCAAAGGATTTTCCAAAGACGTTTAGTAAATGGACAACCGCATTGCTGTAAGCTTTTAATATATTTTGTTATTATTATAACATCTCTGAACCGTGATTAGAGTATGAAGAGTTTGTTTTAATTTTAATGAAAATTATTCTAGTAATGACTTGTAGTGCCATGAATATTTAGCAAATGATAGTCACACACACACACAGTCAATTGCAATAGCCGTAAGTTCATTAGTAAAAAAAAAAAAAGTATGTAATCCAAACATTGATGAACATACATATTAATACAAAAATCCCAAGATGTTTTTTCAAATATGTTAAAAGAACGTATAACTTTAAATTTTAGCTGTAACTTTAATGAACGTTGTTTTAATGTTGTCCAAGTAAGAGAGAAGTAACTTTTGTTATTGAACGACATGCACACATGTTAGATTCGTAAAAAATCTTTTGTATTCGATCATTTTTTTTTTATTTTTCTAATCAAATTAAATTAGATAATGGCACTGTTAAAGAAATTGCCAAGCGCCATTTTAATGTCTTTATCAGGATATGAAATTGGTTAAGATAGGCAGGAAGAAAAGATAGAAAAGCTTAGAGATATCCAAAACAAATTTTACGAACAGATCAATAACAACAACAACCAGCCAACCCAAGACAATAACCAAACATTAATGATCTTAGTAGCCGTATTTATACATAATCGTTGCAATTTTGTTTTGGTCAGTTAAACTTTTCCTGTTAATCAAGAATAATAAGACAGTCCAAAGAACAGGAATCTAATTATCTAAACCTATTTTTATGGCCCAACCGCCCAACAAATAAAATGGGAAAGCTTAACACAGAAATTAAAAGAAATAAAAACCGAATTTGACAAATCATACAAATGTTTGAACAGATTGCCTATTCCAAAAAAAACAACGCAGATTAAACATCTGAATATTTTACAATGTCTACACAATACCATAACAGGTATTTTTAATTCAGTAGACGCAGATTAAACCACAGAACATCGAGCAGATTCACTATACATTTCACAACAATAAAATCAAAACTTGAATCATTATTTGATTTACTTCAAATTCCTCAAGAGGTCCCAAAAGACTTCAAGAAATTTCTAAATATAGACTTCGAAATCTTTTTTGATCCCGAACTCGATACAGAAATAAACAATATAAAGATAACTTTAGTTTAGACCAGAGAGAAGCAAGTACCAGTAGTAATACCCTAATTTCAAACAAAATGCCAAAAACGGCTTTAGAATTTTTAAGCATTGCATAAGCTTCTTAGTTGCGTTAGAGTAAATTAACAGCATAAACGACTTAAGACTAAGCTAAAAGGAACCGCAATAAATCTGATTTCTGGCACAGAGAAAACAGTTGCTGGGGTAATTAGTCAATTAAAAGTTTCGGTAAAAGGTGAATCTGTAGACGTAATCACTGCAAAGTTGATGAACGTCCGCCAAAATTCCAAACCGGCAAATGCATACGCAAAAGAGGTTGAAGACCTCACAAAAAAACTTCAAAGTGCTTACATTTCCGACGGGCTAATGCCTCAATCAGCTGAAACATATTCCACCAAGGCCGCCATTAAAACCATGATCAAGAACTCCAACAATGATAAGGTTACACTTATTATGGAGTCCGGTCAATTCAAAAACATTAATGAAGTAATGGCTAAATTCGTAAACTGTTGTACTGAAAACTGAAGCTTATGGCCAGCCAAATGCAATATTGCACGTTAAAAACAATCGAGATAGAAAAAACTATTATAACAGTAATAAAAGTCAAAATAATTACTTCCGTGGAAGCGTACGAGGTCGCGGAATGAGACGCGGAAACTATAATAACCGTTATAATAGCAATAATTATAACAGATTTAGAAATATTAGTAACATTGCAAACAACAGCAATAGAAACGTTAGAATAACTCAACATATTGCGGAAAACGATCCAACCCCAAGTACTCATTAGAAAACAAGAAAAGATGCAGTAAAATTTATAACATTAGATTAACCTTAACATCATTCATAACATTAAGGACTTCAGCAATTAATGATATAACATCATTCTTAGTAGACACGGGCGCAGACATTTCTATTGTAAAGCGGGGACAAATAGATTAATTCAAAACCATAAACACTTATAAAACGACAAGCCTACACGGCATTGGTGAAGGAGCAACTTATACAATAGGAAAGGTTCACATTGATTTAAAATTCGAAAACCTACTAATAGGTCATGAGTTTCATGTCGTAAGTGATGATTTTCCAATACCTTCCGATGGAATAATTGGACTTGATTTTATCAAGAGCCTTAATTGTACACTTAACTATGACAAAAATCAAGATCTCCTAGTACTTAGCCCTCTGCGACTGACGTGACTTTTTTGTTACAATTCCACTGACGTGGTAGTCCACCAGACACCATTTGGAAAGCTTGTATTTCAAAAACTAGACTTCTGATTATATTTTTAATCATTCCATTTTGAAGCTTAGAGTATTCTTTACCAAATTAAATAGCTCATATTATGTTAAGTAAAAAAGCACATGTAAGGTAATAATTTTTATTTATAACATAAATATCTCTTCAGAACGTACCGCTTTTATAAAAAAAAGTTTAAAATATCAAAATAAATATTTTTTTCATTCAAATTATTAAATTCTCAAAGTTAACACTCATAAAAATAATAATAATAAAATAAAATTTGAATCCATCGGTTGAAAAAAATAAAAATTAAAAATAAAAATCACAAATTTTTTTGGCAGTTTTTACAAATTGGCTTCGAGCATTGAACATAGATAAGCTTCAAACAATCACAGCAATCATTTTTAAACATTGCGACTCATTATTGATATTTAAGTGAGCCATTTAAAAAGAAAACACATAAATTATACTCTACCAATCAGTTTTACTGACGTGTGGTCTGGGAGACACTATGAAAATAAATAATAACTTTGAGGTGGTGGTCTCACAGACACTATGAAAATAAAACAATAACACTGAGGTGGTGGTCTCACAGACACCTACCTTAATGCTGACGTGGTGGTCTCGTAGACACCCTACCTTATAAAATACACCATGAGCACGCAAAGACAGCTGACTTTACACTTACGCATGCTCTAACATACAATTGTAAGGTACTGAGAATGCACCGGTCAAATTTCAAAAATTAAGGGCGATATAACAGATTTTACATTTTGTGGTGTCTGTCAGACCACCACGTCAGTCGCAGAGGGTTAGACCAGATAAGTTTAACCAAATTGAAATACCAATGTCATGTTCACCAAATAATAACGCAATAGTAATACCCGCAAGATCCGAAGTTATCAGACAGGTAAACGTCAAATGTCAGGAAGAAGATGTGTTTATACCACAACAACAGCTTAAAGAGGGTATATATGTGGCAAAACACAATTGCAAAAAGCACTAGAGCATTTGTCCGTGTAATAAACACAACGATTGAGGATATATTAATATACAATGTAGAATTCAAAACAGAAAGTGTGAAAATGTATCAAAACAAAGGTCCCAAAACAATCATGTTAAATTACAAAAACAGTCCAAAAATTTTCCCTCCTTCATAAAGACTGATTTACGTAAACTCTGCTCGGTGTATATTGACATATTTGCACTCGAAAGAGATAAGATAACGTATAATAACTTTTATAAACAAAAACTTCGTTTAAAAACCGACGAGCCAACTTATATTAAAAACTATAGAATACCGCACGCTCAGAAAAGTGAAATTACAAAACAGGTTGAAAAATTGATAAAAGACGATATAGTGGAACCTTCGGCGTCTGAGTACAACAGTCCTATACTGTTGGTACCGAAAAAATCTTTACCAGGGAATCACCAAAAACGGTGGAGATTAGTAGTGGATTACAGAAGTATAAACAAAAAGTTTATTGCAGATAAATTTCCTTTGCCAAGAATAGACGATTTTCTTGACCAACTAGGCAAAACTAAATATTTCTCTTGCCTTGATTTAACGTCCGGCTTCCATCAAATTGAATTAGATGAAAATTCGAGAGACAACGTCATTCTCAACTGACAATGGTTCATACCGATTCAAGCGACTTCACTTTTCCTTTAGGCCTAAGGATAGCACCAAATTCATTTCAAAGAATGCTTTCTCTGGTTTATGTCCGACACAAGCATTCTTATATGTTATACCGTTCAATAATAGGCTTGGGTTAATTCAGATATATATAATATATATTGTACTTGTATGTGCAAAGTATAAAGTAGATAATTACAACTAGGTAATAATATGAAATTATGAAGTAGACGATGTATAGTGGGTGAGCTCCAACGAACGACTGACTGCTGTCAGAACTTCGTGCGAGAGCAACATTGCTGTGTGTGTGATTGTTACCGAATTTACTACGCGAACCGAACTTTGAACTAATGATTTAAAACGTTGGAAATCGTTTCCAAATACCGCGAGCAAAATTAAAACGTAAACGATACAAAAGAATATATTTCCGCGAAACTAAATTGGGATGTAAATAATCCCGACGTGCGCGCAACTTGTCTAAAAAACGAAATGTCAAAGTGACACAGGTTCGTGTTCGGCAACCAACAACACTTCAGTGCTGTCTCCCGTAGCTCAGTCTGATGGGTGGGTTCGATTTGATATTCCTTTTTAATCCGATTTGATTAAAAGGGAATATCAAATAATTATAAAATAATATCACGTACTAATAAAACTCTGATGAGTGAGAGTACCAGGGCGGACTAACTCACTTTTAATATGGGCGCCAGGAAACCTTTTAAGATGGTGGTTTGCCTTAACCAAAGCAGAAATAGTAGCGAAAGACGAAAGAAAGACTAGGTGTTGAACCATCCAAAAAAAAAACCCAAACCAATCAGCAACATTAGAAGCATCTAAAAACATCAATCCAACTAGCAACCTAAAAAGCATCAAAACAATTGAATAATCTAAACCAATTTGTAACACAATGAATTTTAATAAAATAAACTAAATGAATATACTACAAAATTGTTTACATACTTATATCTAGACAAAAGAACATAAATACACAATCACTTTAACTAACTTAAACATAATTAAAGCAAGCATCACATTTAATCCGAAGAAATAACATCTGAAAAGAAAAATAAACCATTAGATTGTTTTCAAATCAAAATACATTATCTACTTAGCTAATCGACCGATGGATACAGAACTCCGTTTGCCCAGTGCAGCACCTACCCATCAGCTCGCGTACCTAAAAAAAAAAAAAAAATATAAAAGTAAACTAACGAGCAAATGCATGCGAATATACGTGTATATACTTACATACTGCGTACGCTAATTGGGCAGCGGAGTCTCGGGAAATAACTTACGATGCAGCAATCATCTCTTGCATTGAATTAGTCCACAACATGAAAAACATAAGAAATAAAAGAAAATTTCAAGAATTAACTCAGTGAAGTTAGCAAAAATAACACAAATTACACAGAAAATGCAAATGGATTCTAACCTCCAACTAGGTTGAAGATTAGTTTGCACATTTAGCATATTAAGAACACACGAATTACCGAACAAACACATGAAATTACTTATTTATCGGATTTAAAACAACTTTTAACAAATTTGCAAACGATTAAATGAATTCAACTCGTGATATCACGAAACGTCAAACAGTAGACATGCGCGAACTTTTAAAGTCAATTTGACGTCTTACCTTTATGAACAGAAAGTACAAGGTACATTAAGTAAAGAAAATATGAAATGATAAGTTCAAAAATTTCATTATTTTTGCGAAATATTATTTCATTTAGTAAAAATTCAATAATTCATAAACAATAACGAGAAAAAAAGAGATAGGGAATAATTATGGCAACCAGAGGGAGAAGTAAAACCTCGGGCAAAGGAGCACGAGAAAAGCAAATGTCGTGCAACGGCACTGCCAAGTGCGAATAATTCTTGAGTATAAAATTTATGTAGTATACTTACCACAGTCAATGAAAGGATATTTATAATAAAATTAACATAAGTTAAAACAATTTTTTTTGGTAAAAGGGTTTGATTCAGTGGAAAGTCAGTAGTGTTGAGCAAATTATTACTCAAGGCATTATGACAAGCTTTAAATTTCATTTTTTTTATTTTTTATGAATTCACCACATCTCCACATGAAATGAAACAATCCAAATGGCAATGATGCAACCACGTGAAAAAACGGAATACAACTGCGCGAAAGCAACTATAAAAGGAGAGGAACCAGCAGTCCAAAATCACTTCAAGTTCCTGAATCATTGAAGTAGCAGCAAGTGAACCAGCTTTTTTTTAAATTAATCAAGCGAATAATTATCAAGTGAACCAGTTTTTTTTTCAAATAAATAACTTAACTTAAATTAACAATCTCATCATTAAATTAATAATCTCATCAAGGGTAAATCATAATTGAAATCGATCTAGTTCGATCGAATATAATTTTTGATAAACTTGTCAAACTTGTCTATAATTGTTGTAGTGTAGTTTGATCAAACTCGAAATCGTTCAGCGCACATAAACGCTGTGCGAATATAATTTGATTATAACTGCAAAGTAGTAGCCTGTGTGTATAGTTAAAAATTATATATATATAGAAAATAAAGTGGAAATCGTTTAGCGAACATATACGCTACCCGAACATAACTTGATTTAGGCAATTGAGCAGATTGAAACCATTTAACGAGCTTATACGTTGTGTGAACATAATCTGACATCGAATGTATAGGCTAAGCGTTTTTAAACAAATAAAGACTAAAAACCAGTTAATGAAAATATACACAAATCCAATTCAGCGAGTGCAGCTGAGACTACAGGCTATTAAGGCTAGCCACAATGTAGTCGAAAGCAATATGTTCGTGTTGAAAACAATAACGGACTCACTACCAGCGAAGGAAATAACGTTTCGAAGCTGGAAACATATTCAAAATCTCGAGTTAGCAGACCCGATGTTTTGGAAACCCAACTCCATCGACGCCTTACTCGGAGCGGATGTATATTGTATATGGTCATATCATCCGTGAGGGCGTACGTTACGGCCCTGAAGGGGCTCCTGTAGCGATTAATACCATGTTTGGGTGGATCATCATTGGCAAAATTGCGAACCCATGCACCTCGTCAGTGAGGATATTCACCGCCACGATACAACAGGCAACAAAGGAGCTCAATTTCGAAATGCAGAAATTTTGGGAATTAGAAGAAGTGCAAGGCTTCAATAAATACACCCCAGAAGAGAAAAAATGTGAGGAGCTATACCAGACAAACTACGAACGATTACCGAATAAACAATATATGGTAAGACTACCGTTCAGTGAACCAAATGGTCCAACGTTAGGCATGTCTAGAGGACTTGCACTTAAACGTTATGAGTACCTCCAAAGAAAATTGGAAAAAGATCAACAGCTTAAAGAAGCTTACGAATCGTGTCTCGATGAGTATATAACCATGGGTCATATGGAAGCATGCAACCAGCCCACAGAAAATGAATCAAACTACTATTTACCACATCATGCAGTATTTAAACAAAGTACAACCACTAAATTACGTGTAGTGTTTGACGCTTCTGTAAAGTGGGAGGTCCTTAAACGAGCAACTGCTCAATGGACCTACGTTGCAACCTAAACTGTTTTCAACGGTCCTAAATTGGAGAAAATATAGGGTTGTAATAACCGCAGATCTTAAAAAAATGTACCGAATGATTTGGATGCATCCAGAGCATCGTACTTTTCAATGCATCTTGTGGAGGGACCCCAAAACAAAGGCACTTCAAGATTACTGTCTAAAGACCGTTACCTTCGGAGTAGCACCCGCACAATATTTATCCGTACGAACGGTGCAACAATTGGCAGAGGATGAGCGATGTGAATATCCATTAGCCGCGAGGGGTACGCTGTCTGATTTCTATGTCGATGATTTGCTAAGCGGAGCGGAAACAATCATAGAATGTCTCGAATTACAAGGACAATTTATAGAGATGTTTAAGAAGGGTGGCTTCAAGCTCCGAAAATGGGCTAGCAACAAGTTGGAGCTCATTGAGCAAATTTCAATAGAAGATAGGGAAGTTAAGGGTTCACTAGAACTACAGGAAAAGGAAACCATAAAAACTTTAGGTATCCGTTGGTACCCAGCAGAAGACTATTTTACATTTAATGTTCAAGGTCTGGCAAATACCAAGGTGACTACCAAACGATCGATATTGTCGGAAATAGCATCGCTGTACGATCCAGTAGGATGGATCTCTCCAATCATAATAACACCCAAAATCTTGATCCAAACGCTTTGGGTAGCTGGATATTCTTGGGACAGTAAGGTCTCTCAGGAAATAATTACGCAATGGCAATCTTGCAAGGAAGACTTGGAAAACCTAAATAAAATCAAAATACCACGATGGGTTGGATTGTCAAGAGACAATCCAGTCCAGGAGATTCATGGGTTTTGTGACGCATCCATCAAAGCATATGCTGCAGTACTTTACGTGCGTGTTCAAGATAGCATGAATAATAAAAGGATCGAGCTACTTACAGCTAAATCAAAGGTAGCACCGGTAAAGCCAGTTACACTACCCCGGCTAGGATTAAACGGAGCGTTGTTACTAGCCAAACTCTTAAAAGCTACAATGCAAGACATGCAATTGCAAAATTCTCCAATATACTTATGGACGGATGCAACAATTGTCCTACAATGGATACGTGAGCACCCATCCAAGTGGAAAACCTATGTAGCCAATCGAGTTGCGGAAATACAAGACGTATTACCTGCGGAGCAATGGCATCATGTTCGCAAAAATGACAACCCAGCCGACTTAGCCTCTCGAGGAATAACCGCTAAACAATTATTTAACTACAACCTATGGTGGCATGGGCCTGAATGGCTAGCTAAAACCCGAAACATGTGGCCTGATGACCCAATTCAGCGTACCTGCACCAATTTGGAAGCTAAACAACCAAAAATCACCAGCTTGTTTGCACAACCAGTTAACGACATATTATCTGCGTATTCCTCCTACATTAAACTCAATCGAGTCGTCGCTATGATCCTGCGTTTCATACGAAACTGCCGTTATCCTGCACTAAAGGAAACAAATGCCTTATCAACTCAAGAGTTAAAGGTTGCAAACATCTCAATTTTAAAAAATGTTCAGAGGATATCATTTCCAAAGGATCTGGAATCCCTCCAAGCAAACCAACCTGTGCCGAGAAAAAGCCAACTACTAACTCTGAACCCCTTTTTAGATCAAGATGGTTTAATCAGGGTAAGTCGCAGATTGGAAAATGCAAATATTTCATATGATATGAAGCACCCAATCATTCTGCCACAGGACCATCACATCAGTAACTTAATCATCATCAAAACACACAAAGAAACATTACACGGAGGCACGTCACTGGTATTAAATACGATACGTAGCCAATATTGGATCCTCAACGGTAAACGAACCGTCACCA
Source organism: Melanostoma scalare (assembly GCA_949752695.1). Classification (NCBI taxonomy): domain Eukaryota; kingdom Metazoa; phylum Arthropoda; class Insecta; order Diptera; family Syrphidae; genus Melanostoma; species Melanostoma scalare. The sequence goes on along the minus strand of OX456986.1, from coordinate 73,127,362 downwards.
GACAAATTCGAAATGTGTGATTTGCGCCAAACAGCGAGCAGATACAGCACACCAATTAATGGGTACATTACCGGCTCCAAGAGTCAATATCACAAAGGCATTCACACATGTAGGTGTCGACTACGCAGGGCCAATACAACTAAAGATGTCAAACCATCGAAAGGCTAGGCTCTATAAGGGATATTTTTGTATATTTATCTGTCTAGCAACGAAAGCTATACATATAGAGGCTGTATCTGATCTAACCGCGATGGCATTTCTGGCCGCGTTAAAAAGATTTGTGTCACGTCGAGGTTTATGCTCCGACATATACTCCGATTGCGGGACAAATTTCAAGGGAGGAAAGGCCATAGTAGATAAAGATATAGAGCAAGCTCTAAAGGAAGCAACACCAGACATCAAAAATTTCCTAGCCAATCAACATATTAACTGGCATTTTAATCCGCCGGCTGCCCCGCATCACGGAGGATTATGGGAAGCTGGTGTAAAATCCATTAAATATCACCTACGGCGCGTTATCGGAACTGCCTTATGTACCTTTGAAGAAATAACAACACTGCTCGCTCAAATTGAAGCATGTTTGAACTCCAGACCCTTGTGTCCATTGACAAACGACGTCAACGACCTTGCGGTTCTAACACCAGGCCACTTTCTTATAGGCCAAGCCCTGAATGCTGTTACTGAACCAGACCTTCTAAGCTCCAATATCACAGCTAACCGCCGATGGAAATTGATTCAGCAAATGAGTCAGCATTTTTGGAGGAAATGGTCAAAGGAATACTTCAACCGTCTGCAACAGCGTCCTAAGTGGTTATCAAAGGAACCCAATTTAAAGGCTGATGACATAGTACTTGTAAAGGATGACAATACCCCACCCACAATGTGGCCACTTGGAATAATTGAGAAGGTCCACCCTGGCAAGGATCAAATGGTCAGGGTAGTAACGGTCCGAACTCGCAATACCCTATGCCTAAGACCCGTCGTCAAAATATGCCGTCTTCCGATAGACACAGCAGAAACTAAAACGACAACATGAAAACTTATTTGTAATAACATCTGTCCATGTGTTGTTCGTCGTAGTTCTGTATATGTTTATGTTTATTAAATTCAAGCATTAAATTTATCCTTGCAGGCAGCAATAATGGACGACTATATCACAATTTTAGAAGATATCCGATTTTCTCCACCAGCCAGCCCAGGGTTGCAAGCACTTATAGACTCCAACCTTAAGTTAGAAGCCATGAGAAAAAAGGAGAGCGAAGATCGAATCGTAACAGAAGGATACCCGATATGCGTGACAATCAACGGCAGAACCGTTGATAAATTAGAGAATCTAAGACCATCCACCAGAGTTGAAGAGATACGAATGCGCCTCGATAACGACATACAACGCTTCACCACAAGAGAAGGGGAAGACATCTTCATAAATCGAGAGACGTTGCGCCGGATTGATTTCGAGCGAGTTCAATTTAGCAAAAGGAAGCAATTTACAGTCAATCTTCCTGATGGATACCAGGTAAAAATGAACGTTAACTTGGCCGGAAAGGTTGTATTTCTTCACCACCATAAAAGAGGTATTGAAAAGATTAAGGCAAGGATCGTTGAACGCAACCGTTCAAAGGGGGGAGTATGTTGAACCATCCAAAAAAAACCCCAAACCAATCAGCAACATTAGAAGCATCTAAAAACATCAATCCAACTAGCAACCTAAAAAGCATCAAAACAATTGAATAATCTAAACCAATTTGTAACACAATGAGTTTTAATAAAATAAACTAAATGAATATACTACAAAATTGTTTACATACTTATATCTAGACAAAAGAACATAAATACACAATCACTTTAACTAACTTAAACATAATTAAAGCAAGCATCACATTTAATCCGAAGAAATAACATCTGAAAAGAAAAATAAACCATTAGATTGTTTTCAAATCAAAATACATTATCTACTTAGCTAATCGACCGATGGATACAGAACTCCGTTTGCCCAGTGCAGCACCTACCCATCAGCTCGCGTACCTAAAAAAAAAAAAAAATATAAAAGTAAACTAACGAGCAAATGCATGCGAATATACGTGTATATACTTACATACTGCGTACGCTAATTGGGCAGCGGAGTCTCGGGAAATAACTTACAATGCAGCAATCATCTCTTGCATTGAATTAGTCCACAACATGAAAAACATAAGAAATAAAAGAAAATTTCAAGAATTAACTCAGTGAAGTTAGCAAAAATAACACAAATTACACAGAAAATGCAAATGGATTCTAACCTCCAACTAGGTTGAAGATTAGTTTGCACATTTAGCATATTAAGAACACACGAATTACCGAACAAACACATGAAATTACTTATTTATCGGATTTAAAACAATTTTTAACAAATTTGCAAACGATTAAATGAATTCAACTCGCGATATCACGAAACGTCAAACAGTAGACATGCGCGAACTTTTAAAGTCAATTTGACGTCTTACCTTTATGAACAGAAAGTACAAGGTACATTAAGTAAAGAAAATATGAAATGATAAGTTCAAAAATTTCATAATTTTTGCGAAATATTATTTCATTTAGTAAAAATACAATAATTTAGTTAGCTTCATAAACAATAACGAGAAAAAAAGAGATAGGGAATAATTATGGCAACCAGAGGAGTAGTAAAACCTCGGGCAAAGGAGCACGAAAAAAGCAAATGTCGTGCAACGGCACTGCCAAGTGCGAATAATTCTTGAGTATAAAATTTATGTAGTATATTTACCACAGTCAAGGAAAGGATATTTATAATAAAATTAACATAAGTTAAAACAGTTTTTTTTGGTAAAAGGGTTTGATTCAGGGGAAAGTCAGTAGTGTTGAGCAAATTATTACTCAAGGCATTATGACAAGCTTTAAATTTCATTTTTTCTATTTTTCATGAATTCACCACATCTCCACATGAAATGAAACAATCCAAATGGCAATGATGCAACCACGAGAAAAAACGGAATACAACTGCGCGAAAGCAACTATAAAAGGAGAGGAACCAGCAGTCCAAAATCACTTCAAGTTCCTGAATCATCGAAGTAGCAGCAAGTGAACCAGTTTTTTTTTTAAATTAATCAAGAGAATAATTATCAAGTGAACCAGTTTTTTTTTTTTCAAATAAATAACTTAACTTAAATTAACAGCGAATAATCTCATCAAGGGTAAATCATAATTGAAATCGATCTAGTTCGATCGAATATAATTTTTGATAAACTTGTCAAACTTGTCTATAATTGTTGTTGTGTAGTTTGATCAAACTCGAAATCGTTCAGCGCACATAAACGCTGTGCGAATATAATTTGATTATAACTGCAAAGTAGTAGCCTGTGTGTATAGTTAAAAATTATATATACAGGGTGTCCCGTAATTCGTTTTACATACTTTGGGATATGATTCTTGGTCATATTCTAAGAAAAAAATTGTTCTACAAAAAAGTCCGTTTCTCAAGTTTGACATCACTTTTTGACAATTTAAAAAAAGTCTAACTTTGGTGTACCCCAACCTGTGTTAAACTCGATATCTCTGTCAATACAGATGATAGAGACCTTATCTTAGACTTAATTTTTTGTAGAAATAACAATCTTTAAGACTGTATTTAAGTTGAGCTTTCATAGGTTAAGGGTTGCCAGATTTTCAATTTTAAGTGGTGTCCAAATTTTCTTCCCCAAACAAAGTTTTGACTTTGAGGTCATTTTTTCGCAGAAAGTACCTGATAAACATAGAGTTTCTTTATTTTTTACAGATGAAAAAAACAATAATAAAAAAAAAAACTTAGCAATAAGTGCACTCAAAAACCCATACATTTGATGATACTTGGAAAAAACTAAAACAGGTAAAAATTCTAATTTTGTCTTTTTTACGGTTTTTTATTGCAACAACTTGCAAAGGGAGCAGTTTTCCAAGAACTTTTAGTAGTTTCTTATGTATTTTATACAAATACAATTATAAGAAGTGCTCAAAGTGCCCTCCTTCGTTTTGAACGCATGCCAGAGCCCGTTTTTGGATTTCATTGTGGATGTTTGCTCTCGATAGCTCTTGTCTTACTTGTAGTGATCCTTCGTAAATACGTTGTTCTAATTCGGTTAAAGTTGTTATTTCAGATGAGTAAACAATTTCTTTCATTCGTCCCCATATAAAAAAATCCAGTACAGTGAGATCGGGAGATCTTGCAGGCCAGTGAATTAGTACATTTCTGCCTATCCATCTACCACCGTATTTTTCATCCAGCCAATCCTTAACTTCACGACCATAGTGGGCGGGAGCACCATCTTGTTGGAAATATGATGAAACTCGCTGATGCAGTGGAACATCCTCCAATAGGCCTGGTAGATCATTTTGTAAAAACTCCAGGTAATTTGTAGAATTAAGTCGGGGTGGTAATTTGAAAGGTCCGATTAATCTATTACCAATTACACCTGCCCACATATTGACACAAAATCTGCGCTGAAACGATCTTTGCCGTCTTGAATGTGGATTGCTTGAGGCCCATGTATGGAGGTTTTGAAAATTGATACCGTCTCTTGTGAACTGGGATTCGTCTGTCCAAAGAATTCTGTTTATAAAGTGGTTGTCATCCAAGCTTCTCTCTAGCAACCAGTTACAAAATTCGATTCTCATTACAAAATCATTCGGAAGTAGTTCCTGTACAGGTGTATGGTGATATGGATGCATATTTTCGCCATGCAGTATTCTGGAGATTCTTTGTCTGGAAACATTATACTGTAGAGCCAAGCGTCTTATGCTAGTAGAAGGATCGATTTCAACAGCTGCCAGTATTCTTTCATCAACCGAAACTCTTCTTATGACTCCAGCTCCTGCGTTAGGTCTTTCAGTTAATAGTGATCCAGTTTCTCGAAGCCTCCGAAAGGTATTTCCAAAAACATATGGAGAAGGAAGTCGTCTGTTGGGATAAAGTTCCTGGTATCTTCGTTGTGCTCTTCTTGAATTTCCATTGCAAAACCCGTATACGAATAAAATGTCTGCGTATTCTTCTTTCGTAAATGAAGGCATTTCAAAAAATTCTCTGGTCAAACTGCCATCGTGACTTGTTTTGATAAACTGATGAACAAATTTGTTTTCTTATCCTTTTATACGACCCATTGAACATTCATGCCCCAAAAATTTCCCTGAGAAGAGGTAAGTCAATTAGTGTTTTGGTAGCAGGTCAAATACACTTTCAACCCATTTCATCAGTGCAAAGTCATAAAAATTGTCTTAAAACAATCAATTCTTGGAAAACTGCCCCCTTTGCAAGTTGTTGCAATAAAAAACCGTAAAAAAGACAAAATTAGAATTCTTACCTGTTTTAGTTTTTTCCAAGTATCATCAAATGTATGGGTTTTTGAGTGCACTTATTTCTAAGTTTTTTTTTTATTATTGTTTTGTTCATCTGTAAAAAAAATAAAGAAATTCTATGTTTATCAGGTATTTTCTGCGAAAAAATGACCTCAAAGTCAAAACTTTGTTTGGGGAAGAAAATTTGGACACCACTTAAAATTGAAAATCTGGCAACCCTTAACCTATGAAAGCTCAACTTAAATACAGTCTTAAAGATTGTTATTTCTACAAAAAGTTAAGTCTAAGATAAGGTCTCTATCATCTGTATTGACAGAGATATCGAATTTAACACAGGTTGGGGTACACCAAAGTTAGACTTTTTTTAAATTGTCAAAAAGTGATGTCAAACTTGAGAAACGGACTTTTTTGTAGAACAATTTTTTTCTTAGAATATGACCAAGAATCATATCCCAAAGTATGTAAAACGAATTACGGGACACCCTGTATAGAAAATCAAGTGGAAATCGTTTAGCGAACATATACGCTACCCGAACATAACTTGATATAGGCAATTGAGCAGATTGAAACCATTCAACGAGCTTATACGTTGTGTGAACATAATCTGACATCGAATGTATAGGCTAAGCGTTTTTAAACAAATAAAGACTAAAAACCAGTTAATGAAAATATACACAAATCCAAGTCTTTTTAATTATAAATTTTTGGAAGTATCTGTACTCTACAGATATTGTAAGTATTAGTTGCGCCAGAAACACTAGGATAGAAAAGAAATAAAACAGTATGAAATTTCTGAAGGAAATTAAAGATTTTTATTATATTTTTAGGGTGTCTGGGAAACCGTGGCTGAAACCTGGATAAAAACCCAGAATCTTTTCGGTATAAAAGAAAATGTACAGAGTTGTTTTTGAGAGTTAAGAAAATTAAGAAAGCTAAGCAAAAAAGAACAGACTAGTGTGTCGTTGAACACAAGGTAGAATCACGAAGTAAAGTTTCCGAGAAAAGAAAAGTAATGATAGAGTAAAGAAAAACGATCACGAGTCCCGCAATCTCGGGATAGCAAAACGTTAGGTCAACGAAGGCCTAGCGGATCTAAGTTTTCCCGCAAATAAGGCGACTCTAAATTCGTTCGAAAAATCCTTGAACAAGAAGGATTCTTCGATAAGTAGGATTTAAAACAAAGAGAAAAGAAATACTTAGCTCTTCTATTATACCACTCCTCCTGCACTCGTTGAGAAAATACCCTCTCTGGATTCCTCAATTTCCACAGTTAAATTCCCAACTGGATTTTGCCGCAAAGTCTGCTTCACAAAATATCTCCAAAAAAAATTGCAATAAAAACGCAAAATATTCGCAATAATTTTTCTGACGCTTTCTTCTATATCTTCACACTTTCGTAGCCAAAAGTCAAGAGACCATCAAGATGGCGAGTTTTTCTTTTCCATCCGGCATCGGCCAAGCAGCCATCATCCTCGTCAGACCTTTAAGCGTGGTGTTGTTCGGTCTCACTTTTACTGCAGCATTCCGCCATTAGGCTGGGATGTGCAAGTGAGATGTCACGAATCAACTACCCGCGGTCCTTTGCGTTCAGGTGATGTGATCACCAGTAGCCGAGTGGACGAGTTCAACCTCTTTCAGAAAGACTTACTCCGAAAAATTATTTTACTCGCGCAAAGTCCCCAGCCCAAACCGGCCCAAACTAAAATACAGAGAAGATATTTTCCAAGAGAACGAAGAACAAAAGATGCTAAGTCTAAAAGCTCGACGAATACTTTCCGTATACATTCGTTCAGATAGTTAGAAAAGAAGAAAGGGGGGATAAAAACGGAAACACGTCTATTAGTGATTCTTCCTTGATGTTGACGATACTCAATTTAATTTTAATTGAAATTTACTAGAAAATTTAGGTTGGTGTGAATATAGTTCACACATTGTGGGACATGGATCTCGATCTTCATGCCTTTCACCTTTTATCAATGTTTGCGTAGGCCACCTGCCGTACGACTATTGTGGACCGACCGTCACACAAGAAAAGTGTCTTCTACTGTGCAATCTTGTGCATCGAGGAACAATGTGACCTGAAAATGGCATTTCGAAAGTTTTAGAAGAACAGGTTTCTGGCTGATGGACCAGGTTTCAACTGAACTCTTCTACTACTTCCGAGCAGCTATGGATAAAGTTTATTAGCGGGAGAAGAACGGCGGATAGAACTTACTGTGGTAAATTTTACCGCAACATGATGACATGATGCTAAGTAGGGAGTTGCCATACAGAAAGTACCAACTCTTATACTGGATACTCCATTTCCTCCCCAACAATTTTAGAACTACTTTAATGTACGACCTGGAAGCAGACCACGGGGTTTCTTGTCCGGGCAGAACGTCTCAAGGTAGGTGTGTCTGGAGGATGATCCTGTTTTGGAATCACGTTTTCTGAACTGGTTGCTTGAGGAACTTCCAAAGCTCTAGAAGTATATGGAGAGCTATTAGTACTACTTGTTTGTAAACTTGCTTTGTCCTTTTCGATTCGTAATGGGCTATCATCACTTTGCTGATTCGAAAGTCTCTGTGTAACTTTTACTACAGGTTCTCAATTGGTTCTGGTGCCGACGCCAAGTTCCAAACTGTGTTGACACTAGGTACATCATTCGTCCTAATTTCTTCGAAATTGATCCTCGTACCCAAACTGGACCCCTTGAGAAGTTGTTTACGAAAACCTGTTGTTTGTTGTTGAAACGGCCTACTGAAACACTTTTCTTTCTATGATGGCGTAGTACTGGTAACATCAACGAGAGAGGAATTCTGGGTTGCCGTCCATGTAGGATCTCCGCTGGAGACTTTTCGGTGGATGGGTTCGGAGTCGAGCGGAAAGTGCTGAGAATACTGAATAAGCCTGACTCTTTATTTTCTCCTCCAGCCACTGCTTTTTTTATTGCTGTTTAGAATGTTCTTACAAATCGCTCTGCTTCTCCATTCGAAGCTGGGTGAAACGGTGCAGATGTAAGATGCTTTATTCCGATTAGTTTACAAAACTCATTAAATTCAGAAGAGACGAATTGTCTTCCATTGTCCGTAACAATGGTCTCTGGTAATCCTTCGAGAGCAAAAATACTTTGTAGTGCACTTATGGTCATCTGTGATGCAATTGAAGACATTTTTACTATAAAGGGGAACTTGGAATATGCATCAACGCAAATCATCCACATGTCTCCGAGAAAAGGACCAGCAAAATCAAAATGTATTCGTTCCCATGGCTGTGATGGGGCAGGCCAGGACGAAAATTCTTTGTGTGGATTGTTTTTCAGTTGTTGACATTGTTGAAATTTCGTGGTACGTTCTGCGATACACTTATCTATTGTTGGCCACCAGCAATACCGTCTGGAAAGCATTCTTCATTCTTGCAGTACCCCAATGGCCACTGTGAAGTAAGTCAAGTACTTTTGTTTGTAGAGTTGAAGGGATGATAACTCTGGTAAACTCTGTATGTAAGAGTAGCACATTGTTTTCCTGTGTTAAGGCGAATCGACGGTCGAAAAATGGTTTAAAATACTTGTCTTTTTCGTTCAGCTTCTCTGGCCATCCATGTAGGACAAATTTTGTAACGTGTTTTAACACTGGATCACGTTGTGTTTCCCGGTCAATGTAATTGGCATCTATCGGAAAATCCTCCAAAAGGTGTTGGGAATTTATTTGCATGCACGCGTGTTCGCTAGTGTCGAACGTTTCATCGGGACCCATGGGCAAACGTGATAGAGCATCGTCGTTTCCATGTTGCTTTGTTGGTTTATACCGTATATCAAATTGATAACCCATAAGGTGTAAGGCCCATCGTTGGAGGCGTTGTGCTGTTAAAACGGGCAAGTGTTTGTTCGGGCCGAAAATGGTTACTAGGGGCTTGTGATCGGTGTACAAAATAAATCGACGGCCATATAAATACTGGTTAAACTTTTGAATGCCGTAAATTATGGAAAGGGCCTCCTTCTCGATTCGGCTGTAACGTTTTAGGTGAGCATTCAATGTTTTCGAAGCGTGCGCTATCGGGATTTCTGAACCATCTGGATGAATGTGAGACATAACGGCCCCCATGCCATGCGATGAAGCGTCAGTAGCTAGAATGATAGGTAAATCGTCATTAAAATACGAAAGTAATGTAGCGTCTACTAATTGGCCTTTTAAAGTTTGAAAAGCTGACTCCTCTTATACCCTAGGTATTGGGTACTGGTCCACGTTGAGTTGCGCATTAACTGCCTTGAAGTCGCCACAAATTCTAAGACGACTATTAGCTTCGGAACAATGACCACAGGAGCTGCCCAATCGTTAAATTTTATTGGCTTCCAAATGTTTGCTTTTACGAGTCGATCAGCTTCTTGCTTAAAAGCATTAATTTGCGAATATGGAATTGGGCTGGCTTTGAAAAATTTTGGATGTGCACCCGATTTCAATTCAAGGTGTGCTTTGTGCGGCACGCAGCACCCTACAGCTTCCTCGAAAATAGAGCTAAACTCAGTACAAAGGTCATTTACTTTTATTTCTGCTTCTTTTATGGTATTGGTGTCTATGGAGTTTACTACCTCCTGTTTTAAACTCATTCCGAGCATATCTAACCAATCAATACCTAGAATATTATTTGCACCCTTCACATTTGTAATGATTATGGGAAGCACCTTCTGAGCTCCCCCATATTTAACGTTGACATGCGTTTTTCCCAATACCGGTACTCTTACGCCACCATAAGCTTTCAAAATAAGATTTGGAGGTTCTAACTCACTACATTTCAACTTTTTGTATTCAACCACACCAATCATTGAACAAGAAGCTCCCGTATCTACTTGGAATTTCATGGGTATGCTATTCACTTCCATTTGCACAATAATTTTATTCCCTTCGCGGTATGGTTGCTTTTTCAATTCATTGTTAACCTGTAATACAGTGGATACGTTGGCTTCTGAAACTCTTGCATGTCCAACCGCGTGGCTTGAAATCGACATGACGTTAATTGTGTCAATGTTCTCTACCCTTTGTTTAGAGTGCAACGGAAATTTGTTGCGATATCGAGATCTGTTGTTCCCGTTACCCTTGCTGTTATTAATTTTTGATGTTGTCATGCTCATACATACGGCTGCAATGTGACCACTCCGATTACATTTGTAGCACACACTTTTAACTTTTTCTCAACTGACTTTTGTGCCCCCTTACTAACAAACCTATCGTGCCGTGCCCTGTTCTGCAGATGGAACACCTATGCTGTTGATGATGATGCTGGTGTTAAGGATTTATCGTTTTTTATAACTTTCACTGTATTTCGCGTTGCCTCATAACGTTCCGCTATTACTAGCACTTCTTCTAGAGAAGGATTAGTTTTTTGTAGTGCTGAAGACCGCACCGTATCATGCGGTGTGTTGATCACAATCGTATCGCGGAGAAGCTCGTCTACGAATTCCTTCTTGCAATTTGGATTAGCACAAACATACTTGCAATTGCGAGCTAATCCCCTTAACTCTGCCACCCACTCAGCGTAACTTTGCCCCTCCGCCATTTTAGCCTGCAGAAATACGTACCTCGCTGCTAGAATGTGTACGTTCCGTTTGAAATGTTCCGTTAATTTTTCCGCTACTTGATCGAACGTTTTGTCGTCTACCTCATTACCGAATATTTTGTTATTTTTTTGACAAAAAAAATGCTTTCTGTTTTTCTTTGTCGTTGACACTATAAGCTGAAAAGTGCTGCTGCAGTTGCTTAAAGTACGTGTCCCACTGGTGCCTGCTTTTCTCAAACGGATAAAACGGTGGTATAGCAGATACGTGTAAACCACCTGTGAGACCACCTTCCTTCTTAACCTGCCCTTCTATCCATACCTTATGATTTGTAACCAACCCTTTAAAAAATTCCTTTTGTTGGTCTAGTAGTTCTGCCAAAACTGCTTTGTCCATTGTCTTTCTCTAATATGTATTCGAGAATTTATTGAAAAAAAAAAATACCTCGTCGCCAAATGCTATACCGTTCAATAATAGGCTTGGGTTAATTCAGATATATATAATATATATTGTACTTGTATGTACTAAGTTTAAAGTAGATAATTACAACTAGGTAATAATATGAAACTATGAAGTAGACGATGTATAGTGGGTGAGCTCCAACGAACGACTGACTGCTGTCAGAACTTCGTGCGAGAGCAACATTGCAGTGTGTGTGATGTCATGATGCTTAGTAGGGAGTTGCCATACAGAAAGTACCAACTCTTATACTGGATACTACATTATATATGGATGATTTAGTTGTATTGGGCCGTTCAGAACCACATATGATCAAAAATTTAACTTTTGTATTTAAAACGTGTCGAAAATACAATCTAAAGCTACATCCGGATAAGTGTACACTTTTCGGATCCGAAGTGACATACTTAGGTCATAAATGCACAGACCAAGGCATTCTTCCAGATGATAGCAAATTTCAAATTATATTAAACTATCCAGCTCCCAAAAATGCCGATGAAGTTAAGCGATTTGTTGCATTCTGCAACTATTACAGACGATTTTTTCCTAATTTTGCTGAACATTCAAGGCTCTTTACAAGGCTCTGTAAGAAAAATTTCTCTTTTGAATGGACCATAGTTCCATAGAATGCGACAATGCATTCAAACACTTAAAAAAGTCAATATTAAGCCCAAACATTCTCAAGTATCCAGACTTCCAAAAACAATTCTGCATAACAACCGATGCAAGCAAATACGCATGTGGTGCTGTGCTAAGTCAAGAATACGAGGGATACCAACTCCCAGTAGCATATGCTTCCAGATCGTTCACCAAAGGTGAAAGCAACAAATCCACTATCGAACAAGAACTAGCTGCCATTCATTGGGCAATACAACAATTTAGACCTACGTATATGGTACTAAGTTCTTAGTAAAAACCGACCATAGACCGCTATCATATCTATTTGCTATGAAAAACACTTCCTCTAAATTAACACGCATGAGACTAGATCCTGAGGAATACGATTTTACTGTAGAGTACTTGAGGGGAAAAGATAGTCATACAGCGGACGCATTGTCTCGCATTGATTTTAAAGAAATTCAAAGTATAAGAGTTTCAGCCAACAAAATATTAAAAGTCACAACTAGATTGCAATCTAATAAATATAATGTCGAATCAACTGCAGACCAAATAGAAGTCATCTGCTAAGTTAAATATATATGAGGCGTTAAGGAGCAGAAGTAAGAAAAACAGTGCCCGGTTAGCTATTAATGGCGACTGTATAAAAATTATTAAGAATAAAAAAGTGATCACTATAAAAATCAATAACCTTATCACTAATGGAAAATTGACTTGGATCAATTATTTCTACTGCTTGAAAAAATAGCAAGTGATAAGGGATTGAAAAAGCTACAACAGTCACTAAGTGACGATATTTTTGAAAAGTTCCGGATCAATGAATATAAAGAACAAGGAAATAGAGCTCTAACAAATCTTCGAATTGCACTAACGCCTTCAATTATAAAAATAATCAATGATGACGAGAGAAAAATAATTATGCAAAAGTACCATGATGATGATCCAATCTGTGGTGGCCACGCAGGGATCACATGTACTTTAAAAAAGATACAACAAAATTATTTTTGGAAAAATATGACCAGAGATATTATAAAATACGTCAAAGGATGCGACAAATGTCAAAAAAATAAGTCTCAGAAAAACATTATAGAACCAATGATCATAACTGAGACTCCAACAACCGCATTTGATGTAGTACTGATAGATACTATTGGACCATTACCAAGATCAGAAAATGGCAATGCATATGCAGTCACAATTATATGTGATCTTACCAAATACCTGGTATCAATACCTATCGGTGATAAAAGTGCAAAAACAATTGCGAAAGCAATTTTTGACCATTTTATACTAATTTACGGCCCAATGAAAAAATTAATTACAGACATGGGCACCTAGTACAACAATCAAACATTTAATGAAATTTGTAAGCTGTTAAAAATAGAAAATGTTACTTCAACTGCATACCATCACCAAACATTAGGAACTGTAGAAAGAAACCACAGGACATTTAATGAGTATGTTCGATCATACATTTCGGTAGATAAAACAGACTGGGACGAGTGATGAAAATATTTCACGTATTGCTATAATACTACACCATCAGTGGTGCATGACTATTGTCCATTTGAATTAGTGTTTGGCAAGTCTCCGAATAATTACGATTTTCTTTTAAATGCTAAAGTAGACCCCATTTAAAATTTGGACGCGTATGAAAAATAAATAAAATTAAGACTTCAATTGGCTCACAAAAGGGCCATGGAAATTATAAAAAACAAAAAAGTTATGGCAAAGCCTTATTTAAAGCCTTAATTCAAAGTTATCACGAGTTCCCTACAAAATCTCTTGATATTTCGAACTAAATCAGTACATTTTTATACACTTGGTAATTCGAACGAAAAAATCATTGCTATATAATAAAACGACGCGGTAATTCGAACTCATCGGCGTCCAACACTCGACAATTCGAAGTTGCAGAGAGAAAGAGGTCGAATGATTGTATCTTCCAATACTTATGGATTATGAAGAATCAGCAGTAGAACCATTAGTAGACATCAGCGGTGTGAGTTTTTCTGACTTTGTTCAAGTGGATGACGATGTTGCTGTCTCAGGTGCACTAACCGAAGGCGAAATCTTAACTGCGACAGATACGAATGAAAAAGCAACGGTGAAGATGAGGACGATACATCAGAACCCTTAACAGAAGTGTCAGTTAAGGAAGCACGATCATCATTCGATACATTACAACGCTTCTGTCTACAAAACGAAAGTAATGAAAACGCATTTCAGGCACTTTTTCTCTTAAAAAAAGTTATTGAGCAGTCTGAGCAGCAGCAATGTGTTTTGAAGCAAACGAGTATTACAGAGTTCTTTCAAAAACATTAACTAGTTCACATTATGAATAAGTTTATTTATGTTTACGAATGTACATGTTTGTACACCTTATTTTTTTTTTTTTCATAGCTATAGAATAGCAGTTAATAAATAATATGTAATTTCTTGATCAATACCTAGTAATTCGAAGTTTTATTTATTTTCTCTCACAAATTTCGAACCATTTGATATTTCGAACATTCGATAATTCGAAGTATTTTAAGAGTCCCTCCAGTTTCGAATTATCGAGAGTCGACTGTAGCAGAGGAGATTTAGTTCTAGTAAAGCAAGTAGGACATAAGTTAGATAAGATTTATAAGGGACCATTTAAAATAGTGACCATAGAAAATAGAAATAATGTAGTCATAAAAGATGACAACGACAAGACGACAACCGTGCACAAAGACCGACTTAGACATTACCATTAAAAAAAAAGTTATAAACTGAAGAGAGAATTAAAGAAAAAAAAAAATAATTGAATACAGAAATATTAAATAAATATAAGAAAAACACAATGTAATTTAGATTTTAAGAATAAACTTATGTGAAAAAATCTGATATAAAAAAAAATAAAATTTATAATTTAAGAATAATTTATATGAAATAAATTAATTCATGTGAAAAGGGAGGTGTGGTATTTTCACATTCCAATCCCACGGGCAACTAAGCTGTTCAATTGACACCACGCACGTTCTGCTTAGTCAATCCACGAGCAGCTTATTTGCCCGTCATTCGAAACCACACTCAATGAGTGTGGGAATATTCAATGTGTAGTCATAAGCGGGTAATAAAATATTATTATGATATTTCAGTAGTAATAAAGCATTCAAACTTAAAACATCAATCATTTTGTGTGTTTACATATCAGTCTATTGGCGGATACAAGTTCCCACCCCACCGACGAGCTGGTCATTGGTCAAAGCAAGCATGCCGAACCGTACCCAGCCAACTAGACAGCTTATTTGAGCAGTTCTGGTTTTTTTGAGAATCCTGTGGTTTCGAAAGACTAAAATTTATAAGAAAATTCTTTTGGTCAAATAAGAACATCATAAATCCGTTACATGGCTTAAGTGAGATTGATCACCTTTCACTTAAAACTCAGGAGGAATTTACTGAGCTTTTGGTTGACTCAAACTAAAAACTCCAATTTCTGAATCGGAACTAGATATGTATATCCTACAATCGCTTATATGGCTTTAAATGCTCTCCTGCCATTCAACACCACATATTTATATGAAATAACATTCTCAGCTTTAACTTTAACACATATTAAATCCGAATATCGTTCACCGCTAAAAAAATGTTGAAATGAAGAGGTCTTACGTCTAGCAGTGTCAAACATTCCACTAAGATTCAATTTGATATGCAATAAAAAACATGCACATCCGTCTCATTAAACTGGCTCCTTTAATTTAAAATTAATACTTACCACTCAACGACTGCGTTCAAATATATTCGAGCGACGCGACGCGACGGTCAGAAGTCCATATTATTATTTTTTTTGTATGTTTCTAAATGAATTCTAGAACTATATATTTTCATACATGTGTATGCACATTCGAATAGTTACCTAGTAAACAAATAAACAGAAAATATTTATTTATCTTTCTTTCTTATTTACATGGGGTCGCCAGGAAACTCGCAATCATAAATGGGGTTGTGAATGAAAAAAGTTTAAGAATCCGTGGCTTAGATGATGCAAAGTATACAGCAAGCTTATTTTTAGGTAAAACAAGGGCATTTGATATGGTCAACCACAAAATTTTAGTTGAAAAGCTGAAGTGAGCAGGCCTTACGGGTTCAATACTTTCATGGTTTACGTCTTATCTGAAGAATCGATCTGAAAAGGGAAAAATTAATTAGATTAGAAGAAGTAAGGAATATACTTAAATGGGCGTGTCACAAGGATCTGTCATTGGACCTCTACTGTTTCTAGTCTATATTAAATCTGTGTTTGATATGACTTCCAAGGGTGCGTTAACAGCTTTTGCAGATGACATAGGATTCGCATACGGGCAGTGGCGTAGCGAGGGGGGGTGGTCCGTCCCGGGCGGCAGTGTTTAGGGGGCGGCAAAATTTAACAATAAGTAATAAAAATATTTTGTAAATACTTGAACTATTTTATATTTTTATCGCAACTACAAATTCGGACCGATTGAAAAGAGCACGGCACGGAGTTTTCAATTACTTATTTTGTGACGAATTCGACACACAATTGTTGCCTCAACATTATTAGCGTTTGGCTACAGAACTACATTACCTGCATGTATCTGGCTATTTGTTTCCTGCTTAAGTCGAATTATTATATCATTTCACAGATGAGAAATTAATTAGATGCCCAACTTTACACACACATTGAAACCTGCCTTCAAGCAGATTTACGAATATATCTACCGAAATTTACCCCTTCTACTATAAGTACAGCTTCCACCATTTACTTTACACAAAATCTCACTACCACTTTGAATACAGCTTCCACCACTGATTCTTATGAAATTCCACCTTAAGGCCACGTCTGGCTGACTATTTGAATTTTGAAAGTGTTTCAAAACTTTTTGTGAAAAATTTTGTTTTCATTTTCGAAATTCCACTTTTCAATATTCTTTTCTTTAAAATATCAGATCAACAAATGTTCGTTTGATTATAAAAGATTCAATAAGAATAGGGAGTGTATTCTAGCACTGCAGTTATCATTTAGTCTTCATTGCATTTTATTTTAAACAAACAACCTGTTGGCAACAGTGAATTAAACTAATAGTTTTCTCTTAGAATTGTGTTAAATAGGTATGCCAAAGCTAAAATAAGAGTAATTATTATTATTATTATTATTATTTGCATTCCTAGAGAGCTGTTACAAAACACGAAAAAGTAGCATTAATCAAAAATCAAAACAGTAACAGTTAAGTTCTGTGCATAAAAAGCATTGACATATACAACACATATGCACTGACTGCCAGTACCCAAATTCATGCCTTTTCAAAAATTTAACAAACATTTCGAAATTAATTTAAATTCCACTTTGGCATACAAGCTTTGATTCATAGCTTTGAAATAAGTTCATGAATAAGGCTGTTAGATTGATTGAAAAGAAAAAGTACGAATAAAAATCTTAATACAGCAATAATATTAAGTTAAAAATCAAAAACTGTAACTCCCAGTTTCGAAAAACTACGGGAGCGAATTTTTCAGTTTTTCACAGAAGCTAACTAATGTCTAGCTCTACCTTTAGCTTTTGCTTTTACAGCCATTTTTTATCCGAATATTGGTATGTGTAATCTCACTAATACTTATTTTTATTCAATATTCCAAGCTGGAAGATACTCTGCCCAATATTTTAATAATGTTCCGAATATTTTTCACAGTTGCCTAAGCAATGCCAGCTGTGAGAGAAGTTTTTCAAAATTGAAATTGATTAAAAATTATTTAAGATCGACAATGAGTTGTCTAAGACTAACTCACTTGGCTATTTTGTCTATTGAGCAAGAGGTGTGTGATGCGATAGACATTGACCGGGCAATAAAAGACTTTGCTCTTAAAAAAAGTAGACGTGTAAATTTTTAATTTAATAAATTTTAATTCAATTCTAACAAATACTCATATTACTTTTCAGTAAAAATAAGAATATAACATTTAAGTATACTTCTTGTTCTAATCAAAAAATGATTTTATTTAATCTTGTCGATCCGATTTACCTAAGTTTTAAGTTATATCAATTAGTGGTTAAAGTAAAAGAACTTTGAATTAATAAACGTGATTGTTAAACTTAGATAAACTTTTTTATTTAAAATCTAATCTGTATACAGCGCTCCTGCGAAAAGTATTTCTTAGGTTTTGCTATCTTTTATGTACAATTAGCCGGGAAAGTTAGTTTATCTTAAAAGCGTTCGTAACCGAGGAAGTATGTAGTATTGTTTGTGTTTTTGTTGGACATTGATGACATTTCAATTGCTGTGAAGTCAGTTCTGCTCCTGTGCTGATTTTGAAACAAAATAAGGAAAATTTTATTTAAGTTAAGCGGGTTGGGTAAATATCCAATAAGTATTTAACAGGGTTAATTTGTGAGCAATATCAAACAAAATAACAAGCGTAGAAGAAGATTGCTTACATAAACGGGTTGTGCATCAAAGCGGGGAGGTAAATAAACGGGAACTACTGTAATGCAAAATAATGATGACTGCTCTCATCGAAAAGTTCTCTATAATTAATGTATGTAATTTATAGTATACAATAAATAAAAGGGCGGCAAAATTGTCTTCCGCCCCGGGCGGCAGACACTCACGCTACGCCACTGCATACGGGACAAAAAGCCTATTAGACTTAACATCTGATGTTAACTGAGACCTTAGTAGTCTTAGAGTCTTACTAATGTTATTTAATTTGTCTTATTTTAAAAGCCCTCTAGTTGACGTGTTTTAACACTCTACCGATTCAGCGTATTAAATTGGATCACTGTAAGTGTGAACATCAATCAGCATAGAGAATACTTTTTATAACAGTTCACTTTGTAGTATGACCTGCTTTAAAATAGAAAATGTAGCTTTACATCTCGACTCGAAAATGAACTTCTCTACCCATACGGAGAAGTTGAGGCAGTACTTTCGTTCCAATCACAGACATTTTTTAAATTACGGTCTGTTTGTAGGGACGAACTCTTAAAAGACATAAATTCAGTGCCGAATTAAGCCAGCGCAAGCCCTGTAGCAAATTCTGTCAAGGGGTCTTTGGTTTGCTTCAGGTTATTGAGTTAAGGGTATTAAACAAAACAAAATTATTACCATTAAACATTTCTAAATCTTATATGTTCAGATTTAGAGTTTAGATTTAATATGTTCAAATTAGAGAATTTTGATTTCTGTAAGCAAATTAGGCTCAATATTCATCAATGTGAGATGATTAAGACTTTCCGGTCCCTTAATTCATTTTTAATACGTTTCAATGTTGAAAAAGCAGCTAGTGATCATGAAAGATACGTAAATGCGCAAGGCAATTTCAAAGTTAGGGAAACACGATTCAAAAGAATTGTGTAATAAAAGTTTATAATATTGCTGTTCCAGAGGCTCCATTATCTTGTTGTTAATAACCGACCCACATCTGTTTTCTGCAGCTCTGCGAACTACACTAACCCACAGCCTGGGCTGCTCTCCAAATAAGCATACTTGAGGAATTTTTGAAGATCTTTTCTGTTTTAAAAGATTTTAGCTATCCAAACACTTCAAAAAAAAAAAAAAAAAAACAGGTTTAGTTAAAACAGACAGTACGATATCAATAATGGCAATAAGCACCTCAAATTCGAAATGTTGTCCAGGTATTTGATTTTCAAAAAAGCCATCGAGCTTACTAGAGTCACTGAAATGGTCGTGCTTTGTTTTTCGCTTGATTCGTCTTGATGTCAGTTACTGGTATTCTTTACAGTCGGCCAGATCTTGGGCTCTTCCCTCAATATCTGAAAATGCGAATCGCATTGCTTGGATGTAGCCATATTATGATTTTTAAAGGGCGTATCCAGCATTAAGGTCTTGATCAGACGACTGCAGCGATTCACTAGTCAGAGTGCTGCCAGAAATAATTTTTTTAAATCGGGAGATTTCCTCTTTGAAAATCGTTGTAAATCGTATTGTATTATTATTATGTTTAAATATCATTTCTTATTTAATTTTTTAAATTTTCAACTCATATTACACCTGTCAACAGCATTTTTGCGCATATTGGGTTTAACCCAATATATTTTGAATATATAAGAAAATCTGTATAAAATGTTGCGATTACAGAACGAAAATATTTGCTTTTTGAGAAGTAAAGGGGGCGGCGGGGGGGGGGCGGAGCGGAGTAGGGTTTCAGAGTAAAAAAAAAGAAAATTTTTTTTGCGAATTTTTCTCTTAAATTTGGATTGAGTAATTTTATTTGGACCTCTCGTACATTATTAAGCATACTTTCGACAATATAGGGTAATTTTTTCATGCAGAAATATTGAAGCATAAGCCGGTAACAGAGCTTCCTTCAGAACGTCTTGAGAAGAAAAAACAATTTGCGGTGTTTTTGGTTCAAAGAAAGGATACAAAGTGTTGGAACTTGGAAGTAAAGTAAATGTGTTTTATAGGGACGCTTTGTGTGATAATTATAGCTACTGGTTCCTCTATATTCCTTCCAACAATGATGTTTAAGATCTCCCGCAAACTGCAGACTTTAATAAATTGGCCCATAGCTCGATTGGGTTGGTAACTGGTGCGTTCACCGCATCAACTTTGGATTGGTTGTGAGTGCTCATGCCAATAATTTAGTTGGAAGGAAGTCGTGAATCCCATAAAATTTACACCGGTCAACAAAAAAAGAAGTTATGGTGAACACCGCAAAATGTTTTTTCTCAAGACGTTCTGGGGGAAGCTCTGTTACCGGCTTATGCTTCAATATTTCTGCATGAAAAACTACCCGATATTGTCGAAAGTATGCTCAATAATGAATATGAATATGATCAGGCTTACTTACACACTTTCTTCAAAAACTTTTCCATTCTTTTTAAAAAATTTGATTTCGCCCAACGATTCAAAAAAAAAAACACAAAAATGAAAGTTATTGAATGTTTTTCCAGAAAAAAGAAAATGCGAGGTTATGTATGGTGGGTGTATCAGGACCAACTTTCTGTCCGCTGTAATGGCTGCTTTTTCTATTGTAAAAAAAAAAGAGAACACCGTTCTTATGTTGGTATTTGCGAAATTTCAAATAAGGCACTGCCAGAATATGAAAGAAATATACCTAGGTCTCCGTTCCTTTTTTCATCAATTGAAAATCGGGAGAAAAGTCTGATTTCGTTTCAAAAATCGGTGCATCGTATTAAGCTTTAAAAATCGGGAGATTTACGATAAATCGTTGTTTCTGGCAGCCCTCCACTAGTCACTTGCAAGCGATATAGGATTCGGTTCCGCGGAATTGTCATTGTACCTAGACACAAAAACTCTTATATTGTGTTTTGAAAAAGATAATTGAATAAATTGCACCTAACGCTACGTCAGGCTTGACAATGTCAAAACAACTTTTCTCTAGAATGGCTAACATATAAATTGATTTCAAAAGTTTTTACGTTCTGAAAAAAGTAAAGATATGTTACACAACCGACAATAAATAGCCCACGCACATAATCATCGAGTTGAGTAGTCGACGCGTCTTACACCCCATAACACTTGTACATACTGTAACGTGCGCTTAGTGCGAAATAATAAAACTTTTCCTTTCACTTTAATTCTATAATTTTATTCGATATCTACTTTTCAATATACAACTCGACTAATAATCACATTAACTCCGTGTTTTCACTATTAGTTTATAATCAAAACTGACTGACTGTGTCTGGTCACATCAGCAGCCCCTTTTTATAAAGTAAACCATATGCAATCGAGAGCTTTCCAGTAATTTCCAACATCGAAATCCTTCCAGTACTTTCCTGTAAAGCATTTCCCCTCCTGGTATATCTCTACACACACACACACACACTGACTCACAAGCAACGCAATCTATTAAATGAACATTACAGCGATGCCACTTTGTTGTTTCAGTTGAACGTATTCGTTTAGGCAATTAGTATTAAATGTTGTGTGTACATTACAATACCATTTGTACATGCTTGAATAATAATAATAAAAAAAACTGTTCTAAACAACTGGTTCTTCTTTGATTTAACAAAATCAGAAGTGGGATAAAGAACCCAACAGTCGCAGGGTATCGGTTTTTTTCCGCTCTGCTCTTGTGTTTTCTCTCACTGGATGAGCGATTAGCTCGTTGTACATAAAATACTCTCGTCGCAGAAAGGCATACGGTATTCTATTTGGCAATGGGTGTCGTCTACCTAATTTTGGCGGTCAAATAACTGATAAGAAGCCGTGAATGCTACTGTTATTCAGCCGGTCAGTTATTTTCGATTTCGCTGTCGGTAGCAAAACAGCACAAGACCAAAGCGATAGTTTTGCCACTGGTAGAAAGCAACAGGGAACTGGGGCTTAAATACGCTTCAAGAACAACTGCTCGTTTAATTTTCCCATCGAAGACGTACCTCTTAAAGCCCGTGAAATGAAAAGGAAAGCACGCGAGTAGAAGTATGGTGCCTTAACTCGGGATGAGTTGCGAGATGAGCTGAAGGCGAGAGGCTTAGACAAGAACGGACTGAAGGAAGAGCTACTGTTACGGCTGCTAAAGGCAACAAACGGAGAGGAGGAACGTATTAAGACACAACGAGGTAAAGCTGTCGAGGTTGTAGAGCTTGAAACTCTACGCAAGGAGTTGGCCCGCGTTCAGGTTCAGTTAGCATCACACACATCTTATGCAGCAGAAAACAATAGGGTGAATGATAGTGCACCATTACTTTATGGTTAAGGACATTGTGGAAATGATCCCGGAGTTTCAACCAAAGAGCAGATTAGGGCTCTCGTCATTGGCCTGGGCTAGGAAAGTTCTGTTAAGAGAAAGGCTCCAAAGGCATGGGGAGGATATTGAAGAATATGTATTTGAGATGAAGAGGAATCAGCTGCCGTCAAATCTCAAATACATTGTGTTAGGTATGGTAGTGTTGAATGTAGACCAAACATCACACTCAGCAAAACTACTTAGTTTTAATTCACTATAATAATTTATGAAAATATATTTTACTTATTTGATTTTCATTAATTTTCTAGAGCTCAATCTTAAAACATTAAACTTCGAACATAGATTAAT
This sequence comes from Melanostoma scalare, assembly GCA_949752695.1. Taxonomy (NCBI): domain Eukaryota; kingdom Metazoa; phylum Arthropoda; class Insecta; order Diptera; family Syrphidae; genus Melanostoma; species Melanostoma scalare. The sequence continues at coordinate 73,104,414 of OX456986.1, read as the reverse complement.
TTCAAAATATATGATCCATTGTTTTATTTCAAGAGAAAAGTTACAAGGTCAAATTCAAGATAATATTCAGGTAGAGGCTGCACGTTTAGAAGCATGCCGAGCGTCTCCATTGCGAGAAAATCCTGAACTGATCGAAAGGGTCAGATGGGTTGGAGGCCTGAACCCAAACACATCAGTCACTGATCGGATAAACACTCCAGCGCATCAGGTAGGGAACTATTCAGGGGGTCAAATGAAGTGTTAGAGATTGCCCAGTACCGCAACAGAAGCCTCAAGGTAGGGAACAAAGGAGGATATTCTTTCGGCGCGAGGGTGACCAAACGAAGTAATTAGTAAGGGAAGAAAGTAGCGAATATAAGAAAATAGCTAAGGTAAATGGATTTCCGGTTGAGGCTTTCATTGATGAAGTGCTCTCATTGCTGTCGGGGAAGTCAGTGTTCACAATCCTAGACCTGGCATCAGGGTACTATTAGATTCCAATGGAGGAACAAAGCAAACATTGCACCGCATTCACCACAGATGAGGGGTTGTATGAATTTAACAGGATGCCTTTCTGGCTTCCAACGCCCCAGGACATTTCCAAGCGTGCATGAACACCATGAAATCATTAACGCGAAAAGGCAATGTTTTGGTGTACTTAGACGCAAGCGAGACAGGGGACGTGGAGGATGTTCTAGAGTAGCTGGGGAGGTTTCTGGAAGCACTACGGAGATGTGACCTGACACTTAATGTAAGTAAATGTATTTTCCTTAAAATTAACATTGACTTTTCAGGATATACGGTTCCTCTCTCGGAATCGCATTTCGGATGCTAAATCAGGCTCTGAGCAGTTCACCAGTCCTCACTATATACGACCCCAAGTGCAGACACGAAGTTCACACCAACCCATCATTGCAGGAATATTTTTCAAAGAGGAAAAAAGGATTCGGTGTTTCGCCCAGTGATGTTTTATAGTCGTAAGCTATCGAGTGACGAGAAGAAATTCCACTCTTACAAGCTAGAAGTATTGGCAATTGTCGACAGTCTCGACCGTTTCCAGGTGTACCTATTCGGAAGGGAGTTCAAAGTGATCACGGACTGCGAAGCTATTGCAGCGACCAAGAGTAAGCCAAAAATTGTCCCACGTGTGGGACGATGGTGGCTCAAACTCCAGGAGTTTTCTTTTCAAACCGTGCACCTACCGGGAACGAATGCATCATATCTGGATGCTTTAAGTCGACAGCCGGTTGAAGAGGAGAAAGCGATGGAAGAAGCATTTTTGTTCGTGCTTAACTTGCAAAATACGGATGATGACTGGATGGCTACCATGCCGTGGAAGGATAAGAAGCTCCGTAGAATAATTAAGGAAATGATGGGTTCCGAATCAACGGACAGTAAACGTAAGCTAAAGAAGGACTTCAAACTCCGAAGAAAGTGGCTGTTCCGCTTGGTTGGTGGCACTGAGAGTGCTTAGGGATTGCAATCCCAAAAAGTTTTTTCAATCCCGGGATCTCGGGATTCAAATATGTTAATCCCGGAATCCCGGGGCTAGTCCCAGGATTGGCTTGATATTGTTCTCAGGGATTTATTGTCAAAAAAATTCTTTGTTGATGGCTGATTGCTATCGGATTTCGACGACAAAGAGGTTTGCAAACTTTTTATTGATATCTACCTTCTATTTTTTCAGGACATTTGGGTTTCGGTAGTAATTTTAGTAGCTTCAAACAGATTTTTATCATCGTCATTTCTATAAGTTTAGATCATTAGATTCAGACAATTTTAAATACTAAACAGGAAACGACAAAAAATTTAGTGGTTTTTTTTTCTAAAATTAAGTTTAAATTTAGACCAACCTTAAACACAGCGATATTAGCATTCAAAAATACAAAAAAAAAAAAACAAGGGACTAAAGGGTTTACAAAACGAGAAAGGATACCCAAAAACTAGTTTCGTTCTTTTAATAGCCGATTTTTCATTCTCAAAATAAACTAACTGGTTATTATCTGAAGAAACAAAATATCCGAAAAATAAACAGACAATATTCAATGAATTTCCAAAATACGTTAAGCAAAATATGTCCGCAAAATTGATTCATAAAAATAATTTGTTTGGCAATTTGTTTATTCCTAAGAAAATTTGTTTATTCTTCTCTTGTAACTTGAAACCTTCGTTCAAAGTCTTCAGGAGCAAGTAAAAAGACTCGAAGAAAAGGTGTCCCTATTTGACAAGGAACACAAGTCTACGGTCCAGACAAGTCAACAAGATACTGTTACTGTCTATCAAAAACTTTTATTTAAAACTGAAAGAAAAAGAAATATGCACACTGCTTAAAACGAAAAGCGGAAGGTAGCCCCGAATTGCATACAAAGCAAACCTCGAAAACTGAAAATAAAAAAGACTTGGGTACTACAAAGAATAATTCAAATAATGTGCTATCTAATGCTAAACCGAAGTCTTTGTCTAAAGGCAACAGAAAAACTGTACCACCACCAATTATGATCACAGGATTCCCAAATTTTGGAGATCTAAAGAAAATTATTGAGAAATGTACTAAAAAAGCATGCAAATATACATCGTATAACAAAGACAATTGGAAAGCCAATGACGAAGAAGATGATGACTATAGACTGGTCACTGAGGAACTAAGCAAACATAAAATTCAGTGGCACTCGTATGAAAACAAATCCACAAGACCAATAAAAGTAGTAGCCAGAGGCCTACATTCCTCATGTTCTCCAAAAGAATTAATAGAATACCTTGTTCAAGCAGGCTTCCAAGCCCTTGATGCAGTCAATCTTATTAAGAATGAGACTACTAAGAACTCTGCTGGGGAATCAATAATAATAAAGAGATCCCTGCCTTTTTTCATGTTATTTTTCGACAGCAAACAAAATCTTGAAAATGTCTATAGTATTTGATCAATCTTGGGCTTGAGTCAAAATTGAACCACTGCGAAAATCAAAAATTGTTCCGCAATGTAAACGATGCCAAGCATTTGGCCACACCCAAAAATATTGCAACCGCGAGTTTGCTTGTGTTAAGTGTGAAGGAAAACACGCAACTAAAAACTGTCCATCAAGCAAAGAACAGAAAGCAAAATGTGTAAACTGTTAAGGTAATCACCCTGCAAGCTATAGAGGCTGTCCAGTTGCTAAAAGATTTCAAAAATCCAAAAGCAAAATGAAATCCGGTGAAATAAAGCCAAGCAATTCAGCAAACAGAAAAAGAACTAATGAAGCTGAAGATAAAGGTAAGAAAGAACTCCCGAAGGAAGCTGTTAAAAGCAAAAGCGATGAAAATAAATCCTATTAAGATTCACAGATTGTTAAAAACGTGAGGAAGAATGAAGAAACTTCCATTAAAGAAATTCTCGAACTTATTCTTAAAAGAATTGACAATCAGGATTTGAACATCAAACGGCTAAGTGAAGAAGTCACTCTTAAAAAACAATGATGGACAGAACACTAAAAATTGGAACATGGAATTCAAACGGTCTTTTACACCATTTATCAGAATTAAAAATCTTCTTAGACATCGAACACATAGATATTTGTCTGGTGTCCGAAACTCATTTCTCAAGTGGACTGGTTCTTGATGATTTAATATCAAGCTATATTTGCTACCACGCTCCTCATCCAGCTGATAAGGCTAGAGGTGGATCGGCAGTCCTGATAAAAAAGGGCTTAAAACACCATGAAGAAGCTATGTTTACAAACGAGAATATGCAAGTAACAATAATTAGTATTGGTATGAAAAAGAAAGACTTCAAGTTGGCATCAATATACTGTCCGCCAAGGCGTTCCCCGACTGAAGATGATTATACAGAACTGCTAAATCTACTAGGACATAACTACCTTGTTGACGGTGACTTCAATGCTAAGCACACCCATTGGGGATCCAGACTTATTACAACAAAGGGCAGAAGGTTTTACAAAGCATGCCTCAAATACAATTGCTAGTCTTATTCTTCCAGATCACCAACTTACTGGCCATCGGATACTAGTAAAATACCAGACCTTGTTGACTTTTTCATAGTTAAAGGAATCAAACGAACCCATATAAGAGTCGAAGGTAATTATGACTTATCCTCACATCATACACCGGTGATTTTATCACTTAATGAATCAGAGATAATGGAAAAAAGTAATCCTAAGCTTGTAAATAATAAAACAAACTGGAGTGAATTCAGAGAAAAGCTTGAAAGCTATATAAATCTCAGATCCCCTTTGGAAACAAAAGAGCACATCGACCTTGAAGTAGAACAATTCATTGCGGATGTTCAACAAGCTGCAGAAGAAAGTACACCAACTTACTCGAGTAGGAAGCAAACTGAAACAAAATACCCTGCCGAGATAAGAGAGTTGATATTGGAGAAGAGAAGAGCTCGAAGAAAATGGCAAAATACTAGATTTATAGACGACAAAACAGCGTTTAACCGGCTAAGCAACGAACTGAAAAAACAAGTCTACGAATTCAAAAATGATTCATTAAGTAGATTCCTGTAAAATTTAACGACTGATGCTCTTGCAAATGTTTTTAAACCATTCCCAGCAAATGCATCTGAAAACAGCTTACAGTTTATTGATAAAGTCGATGAAGTTGACATACCAATTGTTACACTCAAAGAAATAAAAAGTATGTGTCGAAATCAACTATCGAACAAAAAATCACCTGGGTACGATCTAATAACTGCTCAGGTTATGAAAAAAATGCCATCAAAAGCCTTCATAAAACTCCAATTCATAATAAATGCATGCCTAAAGACCCAATATGTCACACATCTTTGGAAAATTGCTGAAGTAATTTATATACCAAAGCAAGGTAAGCCACCAACAGAGGTGACGTCTTACAGACCAATATCGCTTATACCAATAATGGCAAAAGTCTTTGAAAAATTGCTACAGAAAAGACTAAGCAAAGTCATAGAAGAAAGGAATCTAATCCCAAATCATCAGTTTGGATTTAGAAATAAACATTCCACGATAGACCAAGTTCATAGAATAACGGGTGCAGTTGAAAAAGCATTAGAAGAAAAACAAGTATGTTCCGCTATATTTTTAGATGTTGCTCAAGCATTCGACAAGGTAGTACTACATTTTAGTATTTCGTAGTACAAGGCAGTACTACGAAATACTAAAATCTTATATCTCAAACCGGCTCTTCAGAGTACGGTATGATCAAGAATATTCAAAGCTGAGTAAAATACAAGCCGGTGTTACACAAGGAAGCGTCCTAGGACCTACCCTGTATTTGCTATATACAAGGGATATTCCAGTGGATAACAACACCATTATGGCTACTTTTGCAGATGATACTGCAATAATCTCGAAACAGTCGATATGATAATCGATTCAAAAAACCTTAGCTATATTCACGAATAAAATTACACTTTATCATCACTACATAGTATAAAACAAAGTAGCTTTCTCTGTCCCTATGTCCCTATGTTAGTCAAAGCCATATAAATTGAGTTTCCATACTCATCATCAAATAATGTAAACAACATCATTCGGCGACTGCGACACAGTCATCTTTCGAATCATGGGAAGCGCAGCGTCAGCAATAGTGTTGAACTTTTATTTTAAACAACAGAATGTAAACACTTTGTGACTTGAGTAACATTTCAAATGACTTTGTGTGTTATATTAAGTTCAGTTATTAAGAAACCGTTCGATGGAAAACATCGCTTAATAAACAAGATCTTTTTTAAAACACTCAATTCAATTAAGATACTGGCGCCCAACTAATGTGGCTTGTGTTAGTGAGAGAAGTTAACAGTTTAAAAGAAAAGTGCATAAGTTAACGTTAAGTACCTCGCCGTGCGTTTCAAAAACTAAAAGTGCATAAGTCGACGTTAAATACTTCGCCATGTGTTTCAAAAATTAAAAGTGCATAAGTTGACGTTAAGTACCTCGCAGTGCATTGCATAAAAATTTCTTAAAAGAACATAAGACGACGTTAAGTACCTAGACGTGCGATTCACAATTTTTCCTTTCAAAGTGTGTAATTCGACGTTTATAACCTCACGGTGCTTTTTTAAAGAAAAAAAAAAAACAAAAGTCACGAACCCACAAATCCAACCAATATTCATGAGGAGTCTATGGACCTTGAGGCCCACGAGCAGTGAACGAAAAACACCCCAGTAAGAAGCGAAAAGGATAATGTTTAGCATTCCAGCGTGGGATATGATGAGGTTGGCCTATACTAATCTTATTATATAAAACAAGCACGGGTTTGTTACAACACTTATAACTCGAGATCTGCTAAACCAATATTCATGGTATTGATTCGTTGGATTTGTCTCCGCCCCGAATAGCATAATACATCTAAAAGACAATGAAAACTCGATATGTGTAATGAATACTTATCTAACTATATCTATATTTATATATATACATTATACATATTATATAAAAGAAGGTCGTGTTAGTTACACTATTTATAATATTTATAACGGCTGAACGGTTTTGTCTGAAAATTGGTGGGGAGGTAGTTTAGGAACAGGAGACGGACATAGGATACTTTTTATCCCTATATTCCTATGGGAACGGGAATGTAAACGGGAACCTAGAAACTACTGAACCGATTTCAAAAATTCTTTCCCCGTTCGAAAGCTACACTATCACCGAGTAACATTAATTTTAATTCATCCCCATATTCAGACGGGAACGGGATTGGGAACGCAAACTTCGAAACTACTGGACAGATTTAAAAATTCTTTCTGCTCTAGGATGCTACATTATCCCTCAATAACATAGACTATATTTCATCCATATATTCCCGCGGGAACAGAAATGGGAACTAGAACGAGAACCTTAAAACCGCAAGACCGATTTCAAAAATGTTTTCAACTTTAAGATGGTGCATTATCAATATCCCACATTTACATAAATTATTTCATCCTCATATTCCCACGGGGCCCGGGCAACGCCAGAAGGTTCAGCTATATATTTTTTTTTATCCAGGATTGGGATCGGAAACCTAGATACTACTGGAAAGATTTCACAAAATCTTAAACATTTTTATCAAGCCACAGACATAAAATGCAAACGGAATGCTTAAAATCAGAACAGGAAAAGTAAACAGTAAAAGAAAAAACCGACATTGGGCATTGACTATCGTTTCATTGACTCAAATAAAAATAAAGCAGCTTGCAACAGAGACGACATAAATGCAATGCGTTAGCTTTCGTTATAAGCAAAACACTGTTCTATAAAAAAAAAAAAAAAAAGAAAAGAAAAGCTGACTTATCGTGTCAGACTAAAGGCCCCGGCCCATAGAACGCGGTGCGTGCGGTAGAAGCGGCGCGGCAACTGATGCGGTTGGTTTTGCCGCGCGCAACTGATAGGGGTGACCCATAGAATCCGTTGCGGTGTTTTGACAGATAAATTTAGTCAAAATGGGGGCGTTCAAGAATCGCATCCGGATAGCTTGTTGTTGTTGTTTACGTGTGAGAAATCGAAAAAAATAAGTTATAATCGTCTAGCAATGATATTTTGAATGTTTTTCTGTTTTCAAAAGTCGAATTTTAATATTTCACAGCTGTTGTCTGTTGTCGATCGTTCAAAAAGGTATCTAGACACGGCTATCCAAGATAGGCTATCCGATAGGTTCTTGAACGCGCCCATTGTCATTCTTTCCATATAAGAGAAAACTTCAAATTGGTTGTGACTGCGCATGTCTCTCTTCTGTCACCGCGTGAGAGCCGCGGCAAAATAGAAGTTCGGCTACTCGGCGCGTGCGGTGCGTTGCTCGCGGTGCTTATGGGTCACCTCTCATAAGAACGTGTGTATTTAATCGAGCTGTCAGTTGAAAGCGGTGCCGCACGCACGCACCGCGTTCTATGGGCCGGGGCCTTAAGCGTGCATAGTCCAAATATCAGCAAGTTAATGAGTCAGCGGAGATCTTCGCTCAACACCCTGGGCTGCTTTAAACATACTCATATACCCTTTATCCCTCGACATTCACGGTGTTGTTGAGGTCTGTATTTTTAAGGTTCCCATCTTTCTGTTCCCGTGGGAATATGCGGATAAAATATAGTACATGTTATATAGTACCTACATGTTCCCTCCGAAATGTTTCATCTAAAATTCAAAAGAAGCTTAAAGTTATTAAACCGATTTCAAAAATTCTTTCAACTCTAGGATGTTACAATATCTCTCAGTGACAAAGATTTACATTTCATTCACATATTTGCATGGGAACGGAAGATCCCACAGGAACAGGGTTGGGAACGGAAACTTAGAAGCTACTAGACAGATTTCTAAAATTCTTTCAGATCTGGGATGCCACATAATCCCTCAGTAGCTTAGCGTAGATTTCATCGCTATAGCCCCACGGGAACAGAAACAGGAACGAGAACGGGAATTTTCAAGTTACTTGACCGATTTAAAAAATTCTTTCAACTCTAGGATGTAACATTATCTCTCAGTGACAAAGACTTATAATTAATTCACATATTTCTATGGGAACGGAAAATTCCCACAGGTGCGGGGTTGGGAACGGAAACTTAGAGACTACTAGACTGATTTCAAATATTCTTTCAGCACTGGGATGCCACATAATTCCTCAGTAACTAAGCAAAGATTTCATCCCTATAATCCCATAGGAACAGAAACAGGAACGAGAACGGGAACCTTAAAACTATAGACCCGAGGAACGCGCGGCGGCTCAGCTAGTGTAAGATATTTTATTAAGTTATTATTAAGGAAATCATTATAAAAAGAAAGTAACGAAAGAAAAAAATAAGTAACGAAAATTAAAATAAAGAATTGTAAGAAATTTTTTTACTTGGAAAAATAAGAAAAAAAAAGAAAATTAGTTTACAACTAAAGAAAAAAATTAACAGTAAAAAAAAAATTTCTACAAATCCAAATCCAACCGAGCAACCAACTGCCGGTCCGGCCTTACAGAATTATATCGCTTCTTTGATAAACCAAACTTTTCAAAGAGAAGGTAGACAATTAGCATTGAATAATTATATATAGAAGTGACACCGAAATAAATCGCCACCATTAGTTCTTGTGCCGCTAGTATCGATTTTGGAGCTAGCTGGTTCACCAAACTTTTTGCAAATTTAGTCCCAAAGGATAATTTTTTATTATTGTTTCGCTGGTTACCGAAGAGTATGTTAAGATTAAAAATGGGTTTGAAATGATGATGCGGGTTGAGTATTATTTATTTGATTATAATCAATTATAATAAATCCTTTAAAGTTCCTCAGGGTACATATTTTAAAATCAAAATTTCCTTCATTTGAAAATGGTATGTGTATGAAACTAGCAAAGCAAGCTTCATCATATGCCGTCTTTGAGAAAGTCGTATAGGTCGGGTGTCAGCTTCTATATGTAATTATTCAATGCAATTAGTCTATTCAGTGCTCAATCCGAATTCAGATCAATTCGCAGGAGTTGATCAAACAATAAATTTAGAACAATAAGCTAATGTTGGTGAACTGGATAAAATTCCAGACATGGTTAAAAGCCTACGGGAATTCTCTGGGCAACCAGATGAATTTAGTTCATGGCGGAAAAGTGTTGAGAAAGAACTTCGAATCTATGATTCAATCAGGGGATCTCCGAAATATTTCGGAATCATCAATATTATAAGAAATAAAGTTGTTGGTCAAGCTGATCATGTTTTGGAATCGTACAATACTCCCTTGAACTGGGATAATATTTCAAGAAGCTTAACGCTTCGTTATACTGACAAGAGAGATTTAGGAACTCTCGAATATCAAATGACTACCCTAATGCAAGGTAGTCAGTCGGTGCAAGAATTCTACCATCAGGTATATGCACGCCTTTTGTTGATGCTAAATAAAATTTCAGCAATGGAAATTATTGTAGATGCAATCAATATTTTAATGCATTGCTATAGACAAAAGGCTTAAGATACCTTTATACGATGTCTCAGAGGTTATCTGCCCCGACTTCTAGGAGTAAGAGAGCCTGCCGATTTACCACAAGCCCTACATCTATGCTTGAAACTTGAAAATCAAACATTCCGAACGCAATATGCAGTTGCAACTAACAATAATGCTAGGAAAATTAATCCTCTACCCCCTCCTATTCCAGAAAGACGTTATCTTCAACATATAAATCCTACACAATTTAAGGTAAAGGTGTAGATAATGACCTCACCCCCGGAGGTTACACCCCCCATTTCATGAAATTTGATGTATTTGATGAATTTTATAAAATTTACAGGAGGTCCATCGGCGTGGGGAAAAGTTAGAGAGGGTAGAGGATGTCCCCCACAACATCCTCATAGTGCAAACACGTTGCATTTACCCACACCCTTCGAAAAAGTTATACCCCATCATATCAGAAAAATTGCTGAATTTAATAAAATTGAATTCATCAGCACAGGATTTGTTTGGGGATGGGAGAAACATGGTGTTGTTGGAGGGTGCCCCTCAACAACTTCAAAGTGCAAACAGGTGGCGCTCAACCCCTTCAAAATTTTTTTTTTAATAATAATAGCCAAAAATTCGCGCGAAATTTTTCTGACATTTGGGGGTATAACTTTTTCGAAGGGGGTGGGTAAATACAACGTTTTTGCGCTATGAGGATGACCTTTACCCAATTTAATCAATTTCAACCAAGACCAAATCATCTATAATTTAGCCGATTCCAACCAAGACCAAATCCTCCACAATTTAATCAATTTCAAGCACAGCAAAACTTACAAAACAGATTCCAACAACCATCTAATTCATTCAATCGTCCACAATTTACATTTAATCCTAAAACTCAACCACTCCTATTCCCATGGAAACTTCAACTATCCATACAAATAAGGTTAACTATATGAATAGACCCCAACAAAGAAATTGGCCACCAGCACCAAAAAGAACAAATGATCCACCATCACATCAGGTACATCCCCCTAAAATACAAACAAACTTTCATAACAATACTTCTGAGGAAGTTAAATCCGAAGATAATTTATGAGCAAAGCGCTCAATATATCGATCAATACTGTGATAAAACACTTGAAGGGCACATAGATTCTCTTCCACAAGAGCCTTCAAATTCACAAGTCAATTTTGATTTTTTATCTGACTCAAAAAATGATCAAGGCATTGAATTTAATGACATTCATTTTTTTAACTAAGCTCTTCCTCTCCTCCATATTTCGAATGTGAGACAATAGTCCAGTCATTTTAGTCAAAATTATGCAAGAATCTCGAAATGTGAGATACCCAGCTGTAAATTCTATTTTGACATCCTTAAAGTTGACTCAAAACAAAACATACTGTAGGATGTCAGTGTCTATTTAAACTAAAGGTCAAAGGTCACAAAAATCCTTTTTTCGCAAATATCTCGTTTCTGCTATTTGTATCTATTATCAATATTGTAGGAGATTGAGTTCTCTACAACTTTTGTTTTAAAAGTTTTTTTATACGTTGAACCGTTTTCGAGATAGAAAGCAGAGAGCGCACGGTTAGAGCACAATTTTTTTTCAGCGCCTACCATGCCGCATGACAGCCAAAAGCTAAACCTTTGGCTTCGGACGATTTTGGCCGAAGCCGAAGGCTTAACCGATTGTAGTTTTCTTAGCCGAATGTGGCCGAAGCCAAAGCCGAAGCTCCGGTCGGACACTAATGGCACTTTCCATTGGTTTCACTCGGGGAAGCACTCATTTTAAAAACCAATGGAACACCCAAAATAATTTCTGTTCAGTTTAACGTAATTGCCTTTGTGTGAGTCAAACACCTATGGCTTATAAAAAATATTCCTTGAAGAAAATTTTCTTTTTGACATTTGAGTAACATGTGTTAGTGCTTCTTGAGTCGATTCTCATTTCAAATCGAGAAGCGGCTGTCACTCCTCAGAATCATGAGAAGCGATCTTTTTGCACCAATGGAACGGTTTGAGCATGCTTCTGGACGCTCCTGGACGGTTCTTTTCGTCCAATGGAAAGTACCATAATTGTATAGTTACGACTGTTCTTTTCTTCAGGGATTACTTTCTACTAGCCTCGGTTTTTTTGAATCGTATCTTCGTTTGTAAGAGACGTACAATTTCAAGAGCTATGGCTAGTTTGTGTTTCATATGCAAAAAGTCAGAAACGGAAAGTAAATCATTGGTTGATGTAGAGCGCAGTATAAAAACTTTAAGAACTGCAAGTATCGAACGAAACGACGCGACGGTCTCATTGATCATTTAAATTTTAAAGTCTGTAAACTCTGTAAAATTGCATGAAAAATGCCGAAGTGCTTACATTAGTAAAAACTGTATTCAAGCAGCAAAACGGCGAAAAGAACAAGGAGAGACTACAGCTTCTTCATCTGTACCCCATAAAAGACGAAGTGAAGCGTTTGATTTCAAGAAGCAATGTTTATTTTGTGGTAAAGTTGCTGATGAGGCCAAAGTGAGAAATATAGACGCAAAATAAAAAAGTGAGTAACCTTGAGTTCAAAGGTTATAGATATCCCATATGATTTAATTGCTGCTAATGCAAAATATAATGCCGTTTGCTTTACAAACTTTTCAAAGAAATTATCATCATCGCCGCTTCAGAAACCTCGTCAAGACAATCAAATTGCAGCCGTCAAGAGAACGTATGTCGGGAGCAAGCATACGATTATTATTGTAAGAGATACATTAACGCTGTAAATATATTGGAAGCAGAAGATAAGTTTCAACTTTTCTTCAAAAAATTATAAAGTACTGTAAAGCCAGACATAATTTTGGAAGTCGGCTGATATAAAAAAAAAAATTGTAATCAAAAAAAACATTGTGAAATATAAAGTCTCAATAAAGAAAAAAAAAAAAAAAAAACAATCAAATTGCAGAAGCTACATATGTTAGAGATTTTCAATTACATCGAAAATAATAACGATTCACAATCTTCTGCAATTGCAAGGGTGGTTGTGGTTCGCGATGTAAATGCAAATAGGGGTTGCAGTGCTCATAAGCTTATGGCCAGTGTTATGGGCAAGCTTGTCTCAATGCTTCACCATATCAAAGCGATATCATTGAAGATGAAACATTTGACCTCGAAGTCATTGAAGACCCATTCATAAATGTTGTTGAAGACGATAAAGAAGAGGAATTCCAAACTCTTCAGCAGCCGGAAAACGACGATGACAAAGAAGAAGAAAAAATAGTTAAAGTTTGAATGATTCTTATACATTTTTTCATTTCATCTCAAAATGAGATTTTATAATAAAAACATTATTAAGAATTCATATATACATAAATATTATACAGTATATATTAGACTGGGCCAAAAAAAAAAAATTTTTTTGTTTCAAAAACCATATTAAAAATATTGTTTAGGATAGCTAAAAAAAATTCTAAAAAAGTTTGAGCTCCAAAAAAAATTATTTAGAGGTCTATCAATCGTATTTTATATTTCTTAGACCTAACCTTACTTGAGCGTCATAACTGGTTTGGCTGGATTGAGTAAAAAAAAAGAATCAACAACGAAAAAACGAGAACGTTTTACTTTTTCAATTTTAGTCACGAATAACTTCTGAAGGAAGCAGTTTGTGAAAAAATGCAAGAAGACCTATTTCAGAAAATTTAAGTTTCTTAAAAAAACAATGTTTTCAATATGGTTTTTGAAACAGTTTTGGCCCAGTCTGGTATATATTTACATATACTAGAGCTGTTAATACCCGCATACCCGGGTACCCACCCGGGTAGCCGCAATATCCGGTGTTACCTGGGTATCAAAGTAGCCGGTACTCGCTTATAGCTTATGCTATGTAATTTTGTACAGAGATGGTCTAGAACCTGAGGAAGGACATAGGCTATATATTTTATGCCTACCCTTAATTCCCACGGGAACGGGAACGTATACGGGAACTTAAAAGCTACAGCACCGATTTCGAAAATTCTTCCACCGTTAGAATGCTTCCACTATCCCCGAGTAACATAGACACTAATTCATCCTCATAGTCCTACGAGAACGGAAGTTTTTACTTATATAATAAGTGCGAAAGTAGCTCTGTCTGTTCGTCTTTCTATGTTACCATCTCTCGCCCAAGCTACAGAACCGATTTAAATGAAATTTTATACAGAGATGATCTAGAACCTAAAGAAGGACATAGGTTACATTTCATTCGAATATTCCCACGGGATCCAGTCTTTACTAATATTATAAAAGCGAAAGTAGCTCTGTCTGTTCGCTTTTCTATGTTACCATCTCCCGCCCAAAATACTAAACTGATTGAAATTAAATTTTGTACAGAAATAGTTCAGGACCTGAGGAAGGACATAGGCTATATATTTTGTCCCTAAATTCCGACGGGAACTGGAACGTATACGGGAACTTAGAAGCTACACCAGCGACTTCAAAAATTCTTCCACCTTTACACTCCCTCCAAGTAACATAAACATTAATTCATCCCCATATTCCTACGGGAACTGGAGTACCTACTAATATAATAAGTGTGAAAGTAGCTCTGTCTGTTCGTCTTTCTATGTTACCATCCCTCGCCCAAGCTACAGAACCGATTAAAATGAAATTTTATACAGAGATGATCTAAAACCTGAAGAAGGACATCGGTTACATTTCATTAGAATATTTCCGCGAGAACCGGTCTTCACTAATATTATAAATGTAAAAGTAGCTCTGTCTGTTCGCCTTTCTATGTTACCATCTTCCGCCCAAACTAATTAGCAGATTTAAATGAAATTTTGTACAGAGACAATCTAAAATTTATGGAAGGACATAGGCTTTATATTTAATCCCTATATTCAAACGGAAACGAGAACGCATACGGTAACTTTGACACTATAGCACCGAAACAAAAATTCTTCCACCGTTAGAATGCTGCACTTTCCCTGAATATTATAAACTGTAACTCATCCCCATATTCCTACGGGAACGGTCACCATATTTCCACGGGAATGGGAGTCTTTACTTATATCATAAGCCTGAAATGAAATCTGTCTGTATATTTTTATTTGTTATTAAAAACCGCCCAAACTATTAAACCTATTTATATGAATTTTGATACAGAGATATAGTCTTGAGCCTGAAGATGGACATATGCTATATATTATCCCTGTATTCCCACAAGAACGCAAACGTAAACGGGAACCTAGAAACTACTGAACTGATTTCAAGAATTATTTCTATCTATATTTTATTTTGTCTATATTTAACTCCTCTTTGCTTTCGGGAACTTTTCTAAATTCATGGAAAGTTTCTTTTGTTACTCCTATCCATAAAGCAGGTTCTAAAGAGTTGGTAACTAATTATAGAGCTATATGCAAAATCGCCGTTATACCAAAAATATTCGAAAAAATAGTTTATCACAAACTTTTTTTCCAAGTTAAGGAAATTATATCAGTTGACCAGCACGGTTTCTTCTCTGGTAGGTCCACTGCTACGAATTTAATTATGCTGTGCAACGGTATTGTAAAAATTTTTGAAGATAGTTGTCAAACGGATATAATTTATACTGACTTTGCTAAAGCATTTGACAGAGTAGATCACAAGGTTCTGGTGCATAAATTATCCATCTTAGGTTTTCACTCTAACTATTTGAAGTGGATTGAATCTTACTTGATAAATCGCAAGCAATTTGTGAAAATTGGTGACTGCTTATCAAACATGATTTCCGTCTCTTCCGGAGTGCCACAAGGAAGCCATTTAGGTCCTCTTCTATTTCTTCTCTTTGTCAATGACATACCTTTTTTATTTAAGCACTCTAGATAATAGTCTTTTGTATGCAGATGACCTCAAAATCTACAAAAAAATCAAAACTGAAAATGATTGTTATATGCTACAGGAAGATCTGAATAGGCTTATGGATTGGTGTGATCGAAATTTTCTTTATTTAAATATATCAAAATGCCAGATTTTAACGTGTTGCAGAATTTCTTCTCAAATTCAGTTCAACTATAAATTATCAAATGAAAAGTTGAATAGAGTTCTAAGAATAAAAGATTTAGGAGTCATTTTTGATCCACAGCTCAAATTTAACGATCATATTGATTATATCATTAATAAGGCTAACTCTATGCTTGGCTTCTTAAAAGAAATTCTAAAGATTTCCAAGATCCATATACCTTGAAAGCGTTATTTGTATCTTTAGTCAGATCTAATTTAGAATACTGTTCAACGGTATGGAATCCTTTTTATAATATTTATTCCATTAGAATTGAAAGAATCCAAAAGCATTTTACTAGGTTTGTAATTTACAAGTTGAATTGAAATATTGAAATGCCTTCTTATTCAACTAGATGTTCTTTAATAGGTATGCATATGCATAGCCTTGAATCTCGTCGAAAGTACTGCTCTATTATGCTCATAAGAGACTTAATACATTTTCACATCGATTGTCCGCCTCTGCTAAGCTTGTTGGGTTTGTATTTTCCATCTCGACTACTTCGTGAACGACATCCATTTTTTGAGCTATTTCATCGCTGTAATTATGGTCTTAATGAGCCAGTTGCTCGTTGCATTAGGGAAGCAAATTCAATATCTGTAATTATTGACTTTTATATCAACTGCACCAGAGATGCCTTCAAAAATAATCTGTTACTTTTATTATGAATAATTTGTTATTGATTTTTAACTTATTTTATTAATCCTTTGTTATTTCAATTATTACATTTTTTAGTCTGTTGTGAGTTGTTATTGTTCTCTGTAGATGAATAAATAAATAAATAAATAAATAAATAAAAAAATAAATTTCCCGGTTAATAAAGTATGCTCAACTATCTCAAAGTAACATTAACTTTAATTTATCCCTTTAATTTATCCCCATATTCCCATGGGAACGGAAGTACTTACTAACATTATAGATCCGAAACCAACTCCGTCTGTCTGTTTTTCTTTGTTACCATCTACCGTCCAAACTATTGAACCTATTTGTATGAATTTTGGTGCAGAGAAAGTCTTGAGCCTGAAAAAGTACATGGGCTGTATTTCTTATCCCAATATTCCTACGGTAAACGGGTACCTTGAAACTACTGGATCGATTTCAAAAGTTCTTTCACCGTGAGGTGATTTCTGTCAAATTGTCGATTACACAGTTGACCTGGGAAGAAATGTCTATCTTGATCTTCAAATAAATATTGGCAATCGGTAATGACTGTGTGAAAAGTCGATTTCAGCGCCGACTAATGAGATAGTTAACCATACAAACCAATAAATTATGTTTGACGTATTGGGGGATGTTGTCGAATATCTATCAGTAGACAATATTATGGACATATATATGAACACTGATCAAGTCACATCATACCCTAAAGAGTTTCTCAATTCCTTAGAATTTTCAGGAGTGGCTGTAAGTTGGTGTTCCAGCGCCAATAATGTGTAATCTAGAATTGTACACAGCTACAAATTACACATCTGGGATGCGGCATTATAAAAGTTTTAAAAATGACTGGAACAGCGAAAGTAGAACACTATTGATTCCCCGTATTTCTGTAATTCCCTTTCCCAATGACTTGTCATTTTAGTTTAAATGAGTGTATCAAATTCGCAAAACGTTTTTATTTGACAAAAGATGGAAAAAGTAAGAACATCGTGTGCAAAAATCTACTGAAATAAAATAATTTATGACAATTGTTTACTAATACGCATGAATGTGTCTTATTTGCAAAATACCTAGTCTAAAAATTTTTAAATGCTGCCGAAACTCATTATTCCACGCGGAAGAAGTCGTGGGCACATCTAGTCTTAATATAAAAATAAAAAAAATCAATTAAGATTTGAGTCTGCGGTGCTAATGTATCAAAACGGCCTTTATTAGTTTTCTAGATTGATGTTTTTAAAGAACTCATACCTGCTAATCCTTACTAATATTATAAATGTGAAAGTCACTCTGTCTGTCCGACTTTCTATGTTACCGTCTCCCGCCCAAACTACTAAACTGATTGAAATGAAATTTTGTACAGAGATAGTCTTGAACCTGAGGAAGGACATAGGCTATATATTGTATCCCTTAATTCCCACGGGAGCGGGTACGTATACGGGAACTTAGAAGTTACAGCACCGATTTCCAAAATTCTTCCACCATTAGAATGCTACATTATCCCAGAGTAACTTAAAAATTAATTCATCCCCGTATTCCTACGGAAACCGGAGTCCTTACTAATATAATAAGTGCGAAAGTAGCTCTGTCTGTTCGTCTTTCTATGTTACCATCTGTCGGCCAAGCTACAGAACCAATTTAAATGAAATTTGATACAGAGATAGTCTAAGAATTGAGGAAGGACATAGGCTATATATTTTATCCCTAAATTCCCACGGGAACGGGAACGTATACGGGAATTTAGAAACTACAACACCGATTTCAAAAATGTTTCCACCGATAGAATGCTTCACTATCCCAGAGTAACATAAACTTTAATTCATCCGCATATTCCTACGGGAACGGGAGTCCTTACTAACATAATAAGTGTGAAAGAAGCTCTGTCTGTCCGTCGTTCTATGTTACCATCTCCCGCCCAAACTAATAAACCGATTTGAATGAAATTTTGTACAAAGATTGTTCTGAACTTAAGGAAGGACATAGGCTGTATTTCATTCGAATATTCCCACGGGAACCGGTCCTCACTTTTATTATAAATGCAAAAGTAGCTCAGTCTGCTCACCTTTCTATGTTACCATCTCCCGCCCAAACTGATAAACCGATTTAAATGAAATTTTGTACAAAGATTGTTCATAACCTGAGGAAGGACATAGGCTATATATTTTTTCACTATATTCCAACGGGAGCAGGAACGTATACGGGAACTTTGACACAACAGCACTGATTTCAAAAATTCTTCCACCGTTGGAATGCTAAATAATCCCGGAGTAACATTAACTTCAACTAATCCACATATTCTCACGAAAACGGTTACCATATTCCTACGGGAACGGGAGTCCTTACTGATATAAAAAGTGCGAAAGTAGCTCTGTCTGTTCGCCTTTCTATGTTACCATCTCCCGCCCAAACTAATGAAAAGATTTAAATGAAATTTTGTACAGAGATTGTCTAGAGCCTTAGGAAGGACATAGGCTATATATTTTATCCCTATATTCCCACGGGAATGGGAACGTATACGGAAACTTAGAAGCTACAGCACCGATTTCAAAAATTCTTCCACCGTTAGAATGCTACACTATCCCTGAGTAACATAAACTGTAAGTCATCCCCATCATTCCTACGGGAACGGTCACCATATTCCCACGGGATTGGGAGTTTTAATTAATATCATAAGTCTGAAATGAAATCTATCTGTCTATTTTTATTTGTTATGAAAACGGGAACCTAGAAACTGCTGAACTGATTTCAAGAAGTATTTCCCCATAAGAATGCTACACTATCTCAAAGTAACATTAACTTTAATTTATCCCCATATTCTCATGGGAACGGAAGTACTTACTAACATTATAGATCCGAAATAAACTCCGTCTGTCTGTTTTGCTTTGTTACTATCTACCGCCCAAACTATTGAACCTATTTGTATGAATTTTGGTGCCGAGATAGTCTTTACTTGAGCCTGAAGAAGGACAGGGTCTGTATTTGTTTTCCCAATATTGCTACGGGAACGGCAACGTAAACGGGAACCTTGAAGCTACTGGACCGATTTCAAAAGTTCTTTCATCGTGAGGTGATTTCTGTCAAATTGTCTATTACACAGTTGACCTGAGAAGAAATGTCTATCTTGATCTTCAAATAAATATTGGCAATCAGTAATGACTGTGTGAAAAGTCGATTTCGGCCTTGACTAATGAGATAGTTAACCATATAAACTAATAAATTATGTTAGACGTATTGGTGGATGTTGTCGAATGTCTATCAGTAGACAATATTATGGACACTGAGAAAGTCACATCACACCCTATAGAGTTTCTCAATGCCTTACAATTATCAGGAGTGACTGCCAGTTGGTGTTCCAGTGCCAATAATGAGTAATCTAGAACTGTACACAGCTACAAATTACACATCTGGGATGCGGCATTATAAAAGTTTTAATAATGACTGGAACAGCGAAATTAGAAACTGTTGATTCCCCGTATTTCTTTAATTCCCACTGATTAGTCATTTTAGTTTAAAAGAGTGTATCAAACTCGCAAAACCTTTTTATTTGACAAAAGATGGAAAAAGTAAGAACGTCGCCGTCGTGTGCAAAAATGTACTGAAATAAAATAATATAACAATAGTTTACTAAAACAAAAAAAAATGCTACCGAAAGTCACTATTCCACGCGGACGAAGTCGCGGGCACAGCTTGTATTTAAATAATTTGATGTCGATACCCGATAGATATTTCAATGTGCTTTAGAGAATTTTCACTCTCCGCTACCCATAACATAAAACTGTCAGTTATAGCTTATTTTGTCGGGTACCCGACGAGTTACCCGCGTTACCGGGGTCCCCGCCAACTTGGGTAATACCCACGCTGCCCAGGTACCCGGATACCCGGGCAATTGTTATGATGGGTATTACACGGGTAAAATTAAGAGCACTAATAAATACAGTACATTATACAGGGTGTTCCGTACTTCGTGTATTATCCTTTGGGGTGTGATTCTTGGTCATATTCTAAGAAAAAAATTGTTTACAGTAAAGCTCGTTTCTCAACTTTGACATCACTTTTTGACAATTTAAAAAAAGGCTAACTTTGGTGTACCCTGACCTGTGTTAAATTCGATATGTCTGTCGATACTAATGATAGAGACTCAATCTTAGACTTAATTTTTTTGAAGAATAACAAGTTTTAAGACTGTATTTAACTTGAGCTTCCATAGGTTTAGGGTTGCCAGATTTTAAATTTTAAGTGGTGTTCAAATTTTCTTCCAGAAACAAAGTTTTTATTTTGAGGTAATTTTTTTGCAGAAAATGCCTGTAAAACATAGAGTTTCTTTATTTTTTACAAATGAACAAAACAATAATAAAAAAAACTAATAAAAAAAAGCTCTCAAAAACCCATACATTTTATGAAACTTGAAAAAATACAAAACGCGTAAAATTTAAAAAAATAAAAAAAATTTTAGCTTTGAGGTTTGATTAATAAAACAATAATATGGGCACTTTTAATAGTTTTTATGCATTTTATACAAATACAGTTATAACAAGTGCTCAAAGTGCCTACGCAGACATTTTTTTCTTATATTAGTTTTGCAATGGAAATTCAAGAAGAGCACAACGAAGATACCAGGAACTTTATCCTTACTGAAAATCTGGCAACCTTTAGCCTAGAGGAGTCCAATTTAAAAACAGTTTCAAAGATTACAAGACTAAAAGTAAGACAAGAGTTATCGAGAGCAAACACCCCCAATGAAATTCAAAAACGGGTTCTGGCATGCATTCAAAACGAAGGAGGGCACTTTGAGCACCTGTTATAATTGTATTTGTATAAAATACATAAAAAAAACTAATAAAAGTGCCGATATTATTGTAATTTTTCATAAACCTATGGAAGCTCAACTTAAATACAGTCTTAAAACTTGTTATTTCTACAAAAAATTAAATTAAGTCAAAGATTAGGTCTCTATCATCAGTATCGACAGACATATCGAATTTAACACAGGTCAGGGTATACCAAAGTTAGCCTTTTTTTAAATTGTCAAAAAGTGATGTCAAGTTGAGAAACGAGCTTTACTGTAAAACAATTTTTTTCTTAGAATATGACCAAGAATCACACCCCAAAGGATAATACACGAAGTACGGAACACCCTGTATAGTATGATGCATAAATATAGATGACATTATTAAATTTCTTATTTTATCAGCTTTTAAAATACTTAATAATCTTTATATGGCTTGATTTCGACCGGGGCTACCGGACCTATGCTCTAACCGTGCGTTTGATACAAAAGTTGTAGAGAACTCAATCTTCTACAATATTGATAAAAGACATAAATAGCAGAAAACCCATAAAAAACGAGATATTTGCGAAAAAAGGATTTTTGTGACCTTTCACCCTTAGTTTTAATAGACGCTGACACCCTTCAGTATTTAGATTTTGAGACAACTTTAAGGATGTCAAAACAGAAGTTTATACAAATTTACAGTAGTAAATAGATTTTAGTTTCTTATTCAAATATAAGAATTATATAATTCTTCCAAATAAATTTGAAATTTATTTGGATTGTCAACCGGGCAGACGGCATTGCCATGCTTTATTTGATTTTGTAATACATAACTGTATTTGAATAAGAAAATAAAATCTATTTACTACTACTAGTACAAATTTACAGCTGGGTTTATCAAATTCCGAGGTGAACTTACTATAATGACCGGTCTACAAAGGCAGGAATGATTTTAAAAATTTTAATCGACACTGGGTCAAATAAAAATTATATACAACCCTTTCTGGTACCTAATCCAGGAACCAATGAAAAACCATTCTATGTAAATTCTTTAGGCGGAAATGTTCAAGTAAAACAACATACATTTCTTAATCTTTTTGGTTTAAATAATATCAAAATTCAATTTTTCTTAATGCCGGCACTGAAATCTTTTCATGCTATCCTCGGGAATGATGCCTTAAAGATTGTTCAGCTGTCATACACATTAAAGAAAATTACATGATCGTAAACAACTCCGAAAAAGTTAAAATAAAATAACTCTTATCACAATCAGTAAACTCAATTCAAATCAGAAGAAGCCATATGTCCGATAAACAAAAATCAGGAATTCATAGCATAGTAAATAAATTTTCCAAATTATTCGATGATCCAAACATTAAATTGTCTTGTGCCACAGTTGTTAAAGGAGAAATTAGAACAACAACAGATTCACCTGTATATTCTAAATTCTACCCACATCCCATAGCACTTATAGAAGAAGTTGAGATGCAAATACAGAATCTTTTAAGAGATGGAATTATAAGACGTTCAAGATCGCCTTACAATTCACCCGTGTGGATTGTGCCAAAGAAATTAGCTGCTTCAGGGGAAAAAAATTCAGATTAGTTATAGACTATCGTAAGCTTAACGCAATCGCGATTGCCGATCGTAATCCTATCCCCGAAATAAATGAAGTATTTGCTAATTTGGAAAAAAGTAGTTGGTTTACAGTTCTCGATCTAAAAAGTGGCTTTCATCAGATTTCTTTAAAGGAAGAAGATATGGAAAAAACAGCATTTACCGTAAATTATGGAAAATATGAGTTTACAAGGCAACCTTTTGGCTTAAAAAACGCCTCTTCCATTTTCCAGAGAGCTTTAGATGATATCCTTCCGGATCATATGGGCAAAATATGCTTTGTATATATTGATGATATAATTATCTTCAGTAAAGACGAGACAACCCATTTCGAAAACATTTCTAAAATTTTCGAAACATTAAACAACGCCAACATGAAGGTACAGCTGGAAAAGTGCGAGTTTTTCAAGGAAGAAATAGAATTTCTTGGCATTATAGTTTATTCAAAAGGCATAAAAACAAATCCGAAGAAAGTTAGTGCTATTAAAGACTTTCCACCTCCACAAACTTTGAAAGATTTAAGATCCTTCTTTGGAATGTCAGGTTATTACCGACGATTCATTCGGGATTAGGCAAAACTTGCAAAACCACTGACATCCCCTTTGAGGAGAGGATGGGCGTACCCCAATAAATTTATCCAGTAAAAAAATAATACATCTTAACTTTCTATAAAATAAAAAGTTCATTCACTTCGGATGATATACAATTCTAATATATCCCGATGTTAATCATCTATTTGAACTCACAACAGATGCCCCAAACTATGCCATAGGCGCAGTATTATCGTAAAAATGGAAACCAATAACATTCATATCCAGAACTTTAAATAAAACCGAAGAGAACTTCGCTACTAACGAGAGAGAGATGCTAGCCATCGTCTGGGCTTTAGATTCTCTTAGAAATTACCTTTACAGTAAAGCAAAAGTTCTTATTTTTACCGATCATCAACCCTTAACATATGCACTCAGTACCAAAAACAAAAATACTAAATTAAAACGTTGGAAAGCTTATTTGGAAGAATATGATTATGACATTAAATATAAACCAGGTTAGACAAATGTGGTAGCAGATGCGCTTTCAAGACCACCTTTGGTCACACAAATAAACTCATTAACACCAACGATCCATAGTGATGAGTCATCATCTCATGGCTTAATTTATACAGTTGAATCACCCATCAATTGTTTTAAGAATCAAATTTTTCTTCTAGGTACACCTACCAGTATCACATTCAAAATCACATTTCCGACTTATCATAAACATACGATTACCGAATCACTCTACACTGAATCAAATTTAATTCAAATTTTAAAAAATACCTTAACCCATCTGTAACGAATGGTATTAAAACAAATGAGTGAATAATGGGTCTAATCCAAATTATTTATAAAAATCATTCCATACGATCACCGAATCACTCTACACTGAATCAAATTTAATTCAAATTTAAAAAAAATACCTTAACCCATCTGTAACGAATGGTATTAAAACAAATGAGCGAATAATGGGCCTAGTCCAAATTATTTATAAAAATCATGTAAATCCGATTTACACAAAGACAAGTTCAAGAAGAAGTGGAAAATGAACAAGATCAAGAATACTTGGTAATGAATGAACATAATCACACAAAGAAATATAGAAAAATTAAAATCAAAACAAGAAACCGATATAACATACCATAATAAGAAAAGAACTGTTTTAAAAACCTACTCTCCTGGAGATATAATCTACATCAAAGTTATCAAAAGATTAGGTTCAAAGCTATCCGCAAGATATTAAAAAGAAAAAGTTAAGGAAAATAAATCAACAACTGTCTTAACAGAATCAGGCAAAGTTGTTCACAAATCAAACATTAGAAACTAATCCATTATTACCTTTTTCTTCTCCTTTATCCGCAGGTATCTAATAAAACTAATTCAGTCGAACATTGAAATTTTAGGTAATTCTAATTCTCCAATCATCACCTTAATAATGGTCAGGCCAAAATATCAGAAGGAGACATAAAATTCATACACACCGTGGATATGACTCCATTTGAAGACTTCATTTTAGAAGCAGATTCTATCATCCTAAGACAAATTCAAAAAACAAATCATTTTTTCCTATTATTCATCATGAAATAGAATTAATCAAAAATACTATTCAAAATTTAAAAATTAGTGGAACAAAACGATCCTTAGATTTCTTAGGGACCGGTTGGAAATGGATAGCAGGATCTCCGGACCATACTGATTTTAAAATTCTTAGACATTAAATAAACAATGTAATTGAAAACAATAAAGAGCAAATAATGATTATCAAAGAATATAAAACTAAAAAAATGTAAATTAATAAAAAAAATTAAAAATTATTTAATATATTAATTAATATATATTAATAAAAATTACTTGTAATTGAATTATTTTTTGTTTCAACTTAATTTTATTTACATAATTAACTTTTGTATATTTTAAGCTTATGCCACTAGTGTATAAGATATTCTTCAAGATACAATCAAGAAATATGGCACATTTGAAAACCAATTTAACGTTATATTACAATTCAAAATAAAATTTATAAAAGAAGATCTAACCAATATCATATATGCAATTGAAATTCCAAAAGAAAATATTGTAAATTCCAATATATTATCCAGTAAAGTAAAAGTAAAAGTAAAATGAATAAAGATATTTAATGTAGAACAAGCAATCCAATTCGCTGACGTTAAAATTGCAACAAACTCAAAAAATTTACTTTATATTATAAGTGTTCTTAAAACAGAAAAGGAAATATATAAAAAACTAGTTTTAGTCCCAATTTAAAAAAGTAATGGCTTAATAACAAAAATAGCACATACGAATATATTAAGGAACTAGGTATGCCAACGACTTCGTCCGCAAGAATTGGCATAACTTTTTTATTTATCAACCGATTGACATGTATTATGTTAAGAGCTGGGAATCCACAGGGGATGAGCTTCGGTACTATCGAAAAGAGCAGTGGCACGCTTGTGGTTGTTCGGAAATCGGAACTTACCCTACTTTACACTTTTTAAGTATTTAATCTTCTTTATACTTCTATCTTTCTTTTTCTTCCAATCTCTCTTTAAATTCACTTTTAATTTTCTTTGTCCTTGAATTCACTTTTAGTCTTTTAATCTTTAAATTCACTTTTCTTGTTCTTCTTCTCTAATCCCTAAATTTCTCATTTGTAATTCCTCCTTCCTTTTTAGCGTAACAATTCAACATAATATCCTTCTGTATGGGTCCTTGACCTTGGATTCAAAATTTCTTTCTAACACTTACATTTTTTGCATTATTGTATTGCTGAATTGCATTAACTCATTACTTTGAGTTAGAGGGAGATGGGTAGTGTGCGCAACCCAGATGACAAGTGCGTAATCTAAGTCTAAGTGTCAACTCAAATCATAATCCGTGTTTCGCGAATTTATGTTTCGTATTTTCTTTTTTTGTCTCTTAGTTTAATATCGCGAGTTAATTGGTTTTTTTTTGTTTTCCTATTTCTTTTTTCTTTTTTGTTATTATTTAGGTAGTTTCATTTTCTTTTGAACTTTCACATGTAAGTATTGTGTTCATGTTCTTTTTTGTTTTTGTGAAACCTCAGGTGGGAGTTTGTTTACATAATATTTTCATACATACATTTCGTATTAGAATTTTGTAAACAAACTCTCATTCTTGTTCCTTGGTCTATTTTTATTTACTTTTACATTACTTTATAGGGTTGACTGATGACAAAAAAACAATAAACACCAAACAACACGAAGAGGAAGGAATTTTTTGTATGAACTATGGGTACGTAGAGCAAGGTTATTTGATTAAATGATATTTCATTGGGGTATCTTTTTTTTTAGGGTTTTGTTACGTAACATTCTCGGTGGAAGTGGTTGAGTGGTCTCGAGAACACTTACATCGTAAAAAAATGTATGCGTGCAATCATCTTGTTTTAAATAAGGTCTCGTATCGTGTGGTAGAGCCTACTCCCTGAGTTGGTTACTATGTCTCATGTTATCTTTTTATTTTTGAGTTAAGCTTAGATTCTTATTTTATAATATTCTTATACTGAAATAAACTTATGTAACTGATATATATATAATATGTTCTGTCTATTTTGATAGCTATGCTAATTGATCAATGTCTATGTTGAGGGGTGGTAGTTAGATCGTCTTCTATTCTGCACTATGGATAATGAAAGAAGTCGGACTAAAAGAACTTCACTAAATTAATTAACATAAAAACCGCAAATAAATAAGATAAGTAAATAAATAGATAAATATATAAGTAAATAAATAAATAAATAAATAAATAAATAGGTAAATAAATAAATCTATAGTTGTATAAATAAATAAATAAGCAAAAAAAAATATCACAGATGACTAAAAGAGGTAAGAAAAAAAAGGTTTATCACAGATAAATGGGTGCTAATAATTAGCAATATCACAGTATGCGTTTTATCCAGCGGTGTTGTCTGATATCACAGTATGCGGCTATATGCTTATAACTAAAATATAATAAAAATAAATAAAATAAATAAATAGGGTGGCGCAACAGAGCGAGGAGCCCTTGGGCCTAGCGCATTTCTCACAACCATGCCTTGTGAGGAAATGGAGGGGACCTACAATTTTCTGCCGGTTCCGAACGGCTAATCGAGAAAGCGCTTTTCATGGCAATGAATACTAATGGAGGACTTGCCAATTCCTCGCGAAAGGCGATACCCGTGGAAAAAACATTTTTGCCTCTGTTGGGGCTCGAACTCGAAACTCTGGATTAACAGGCTGACATGCTATCCATCACACCACGGGTACCACAACTACTATAACTAACTAACTAGTAATATCACAGTAATTATGGTTATAATAAATAGATACAAATACATAATAAATAAATAAATTAAACATTTAATAAAACTAACTATCAGGTACTATTCGACTAATGACAACATCATCTGAGTGCCTCATTACTATGCGTACGTATAAGTGTGCAAGTCTTTGGCATGGAAAACTCCTACTTTTTCGCCTCTTATATTTCCAAATTCATACAAGGAGTTACCTATCTTTCTCAAAACTATACTTTTCGTGAATTTTGCAGCGAGCTTACCATTATAATTCTCTGCCGCGTTACTTTGCTTAAAATTTCGGCGATATACAATTTGTCCTGGTTGGTATACTACACCCTTACTTCTAGTATTATAGATTTCCATGCCTTTTTGGGGTTCTAGTTTTAAATTTTGAAATATTTTCGAACGAATCAATTGTAATCGATCTTCTCGGTTTAGAATCTCAATATTGGATTGTTTCACCGCGTCAAGTTTCCGAAGGAGATCATATGACTTTGCATTTTGGATCATATGGAAGCCAAACAAAGCGTTATATGGTTCCACCGCGACTGCTTCGTGCATCACACTGCGAAGTGAGAATGCAGCCCTTATCTTAGCTTACACCGATTGATTCACTTTTTCTGAGGCATTTGCTTGTGGAGAGTAGATGGCCTTACGGGTGTGTCTTACACCGTATCTTTTCAAAAAGCTGGTAAATAATTCTGAGACGAACTGTTTACCATTGTCTGAATGGACAAATTCAGGCACACCAAAAACATGAAAGACGTTTTCTTCTAAAACTTTTACTACCTCTGGTGATGTTGCTTTCCTAATTGCTTTCAAGAACACAAACTTACTAAAATGATCAAGTACTATGAAGATATGTGTATTTCCGTTTGAAGTTCGTGGGTATGGTCCTAAGAAGTCAATATATAAGCGTTGAAATGGTCGTTCAGTAATTGTCTGTTGTCCCATTGGTGGTCGAGTTGTCTGGTTTATTTATTTATTGCACTTACAACTGTAGCATACTTTCACCCAGTGTTGAACATCGGTGGCCAACCCAGGCCAATAGTAAAACTGACACAGCTTCGCTAATGTTTTGCCTATACCTCCGTGTCCAGATTCTGGTGACTCATGCGCGGTCTTTAACAACTCCTCTCGCAGTCTTTCAGGAACCCACAGTTTCCAGGCACGGTCCTCTTGTATTGCGTAGCCTGTCCGTACGCCAGAGCGTTTGTAAACTTATCCGTCTGATATGCAAATGTCGGGAAGTCGGTCTTGTTGTTGTTCCACTACTTTCTTTAGTTCGTCATACTCTTCGGACGAAAAGTGCATGGAACTAAAGTCAATTTCTGGAGTCGAGTCGGTTTTCACGATCTCTTCCATATGGATGCGAGACAAAGTATCAGGTAACGCCTGTAGCTTAAGGCTCCATATTGCCAAACGCCCTGACAGGTCCTTTTGTGTCATCAGCCACTTGAGACTTTCGTGATCGGTGATGATAGTGAAAGGTAGATCCTCAACGTAGGCTTTGAACTTCTTCACCGACAGAACTGCCGCATAGCATTCGAGTTCTGTCACGCTATAATTCATTTGAGCTGCATTAAGCTTCTGGGACATAAATGCTAGCGTCAACTCGTTCTTGTCGTCATCCATCTGAAAGACACCCTCCCTACTCCTGTGGTCGAAGCGTCACATTGGATGTAAAAATATTTCGTAAAGTCCTAGTTGTTGAGTATTGGTGCTTCTACTAGTCGTCTTTTCAGTGTGTCAAATGATGTCACCGCTTCATCCGACATTTCGAACTGTTTCCTCCTTTTCAGGCAGTCAGTCATTGGGGCTGCTATCGTCGGGTAGTTCGGTATGAAGCGTCTGTACCAGCCCGTCATGCCTAGAAGTCTGCGGAGTTGTTTTGGGGATTTCGGGATTGGGAACTCGTCAATCAAAACAAAACCTAATTTTCTCCACGTTAATTGTAAGACCTGCCGGACGCAAAGCAAACGCAACTTCATCTAGTGTCTTGATGTGTGATTCGAAGTCGGGAGAGCAAATCAAGAGATCGTCTAGATAAACAAAAACATTCTGGCGTAAGCGACCTGGTATCCTTGAAGGAAACAATACCTTGACGCTCTCCAGTCGCTTCGTCTGTTCTTCGGTTAGCTATATGTTTGGTTGTTTCTCGGTGCTAAGCACTGTCGTTACATTGAGCTCACTCACAATATTTGGAGTAACATTGAAAGAGCTCCAAAAATCCACACCCAAATAGAGAGTATGTTGTAGGCTAGGGACCACGAATATTCCCAAGATTTTAGATCTTCCACCCCACGAGACATTCGCGTTAAGACTACCTTCGTATTTCTGTTGGTTTCCGTCAGCAGTTTTTATTGCATGTTTCATGTTCGTCATGTGTATATTTTTTTCTTTGACAAAGTCTATTGCACCTTTCCCTAAACAGTGCACCTAATTGCACTTTTGTAAAAGGTCTATTGTCGTCACTTATTGTCAAAATTGAAGCTTCTATCCTGCTTTTCATTCGTCTTTTTATTGCACTTATTTCCCTTAGCCTTGCTATTTTCCTATAGATTCTACTTTTCGTCTTTGCTTCTCGCTCGCTTCTTCATGGCGTCTCTTTCTCTCGTGTAGGCTCAACCAAGGGTCAATACCACTAGTCAAATGAGTCACTGGCATTTCAGTCTTTTGCTTCTCTCTCCTCAAGAGGCTTACTTGGTCAGATTGCCGTCCGTTTTGTTGTCCTCCGACCCTTGAGTTTTCCTGACAAATTTGGCATTTATATAGTATGTTACCTTGTCCACACCCAAAACAAGTCAGAGTATGAAAGTTCGAGTTACATACTCCCGTCTGTTGTTTATTTTTAAAATTTTAATTTAGTTTTTCTCTTTCATTGTTTATTGGTTTGTGTTTGTCATTATACCGGTCATGTCTTTTGTCGTTTCTGTTCGGTTGGAAAGCTGCTACTTCTAATTCTTCGTCATATGACTCGTCATATCTCCTAATATTAACTTTTCTCTCTTCTCCTAACGCATTAACAAATCTTCGCTTTGCGTCTCTAGCCGTCAAATGCTCTTCCGCTCGTCTACACTCCTCTCTCAATTCTCTTACACTCTTGATAGAGCAACCAAATATTAGTGTCACTACTCTCTCTTTTAAATTTTTCTTAACCATCGATTACAAGTCCGTTTCACTTGGTTTGACTTGCATTTGTAGTGTCAAATTTTTGATATCGGCGTAAATTTCGTCAAATGAAATGATCTCCTGGTCGTCGTGTTCCTGTGGTCCGTTAACGAGAGTTCCAGTGGTCCATTGTCATTATCGTTTTGTCCAGTAGTTTCATTATGCTACTTAAGCCTTCTGCTAAGAAACCCATCGTCCTTGTCTGGCTTTCTCTGACAGCTAGATTCGCCACCGTCTCCATTCATTCGTATAGGTCTTGTATTGTCAAAATTTTTGGCCTTATAGCGTCCCCTACACTCGTGCTATTCTGGTTTTGTCCTTGTTCTTGAAGCAGTTTCGAATGCTCTTCTTGTAGTTTCCTGTTCTCTTCCAAAAGTCTGTCGCGTTCTGTCTGGCCAGTTTCGTTGTTCAAGTAATCTTCTTCCCCACCGTGTTCTTCTTCGTCTTTGCTGTGGTTCCTTCTTGTTCGTACTGTCCTTGTTCTTGGTTTCTGTTTGTATCTGTTGGGTCTGTGTCTTCGTTTTGTAATCTAACGTTCAAATTTATTATCATGTTTATTACGTCTTGGTCTGGTCTAGTACCGTCTGTCGAGTTTCTTGCTTCCGGAACGTCAACCGCCGGCACTGGCACACCTGTTCTCCTTGCAATCGGGTCCCCAACCTGGTTTGCCGAACTTCTCGTGATTGGCTCATTTCTCGGAATGGCTTCTTGCTTTCGAGCTTTTTCAGCCATTCTACCACTAATCGTAAAGGAATTAAAACCAAGTACCTTATCCTCAAGAATAACAAAAAAAAATTTTCTTCACCTTTTCTTTCTTCAGTTGTTCCTTTTTCTTTTTCTTTGAAGGTTGGAAGAAATTTTAGCAAAAAGAAACTCAAAACAAAAATCAACAAAAAAGCTAAATTCAAAATTCAAAGCCTAAAAAAAAACTGAAGAAAAATTTTCAAAAGAAATTCAAAAACTAAAAGAAAACTAACCTATTCAAAAAAGAGAAAAAATATATGTTAAAAAAACTAACCCTAATCTATCTTCAAAAATCTAGTTAAAAAAAAAAATTTTGTTGTTTCCTAAAAAAAATTTAAAAAACGTTCAAAACCTTTCCCGAACCAAGAAAACAATAATAACAAAAATTCAAAGAAAGAAAAGTGAATTCAAAAACGAAATGATAAAGTAAAAAAAATTTAAAACTCAAAAAAAAAAAATTTTAAAAATATTAATATTCCAAAAGAAAAAAAAAATATTAATAAAAAAAAAATAATAATAAAATTTAATAATAAAAAAAAAAACAAATCCACTATTTCAATTCTTTTGTTAAGATTTACTATATTAAATGAAAAGATTAGTAAAGTTTTTAACAGTTAAAACACTTTTTATATTTCCTCAGATGTACATTTCAGAAGCAATGCTTCCATCGTCAGTGAGATTTATAAATTAAATTAAATTAAATTATTTGTCAAAAAACTAATAATAAACAAAAATGTTTCTAAACAAAATTACAGTTGAGTTGAGTTGAATCTATTAAAAAATTTTTGAATATTGAATCTTTGATTGGTCCATCATCACTATTCATTAGATTATTTTTGTTTTTAAATATGTAAAATGATTCAAAAGCATCTAATTTATAATTGCTATTTACATTTCTTATTAATTTTAAATTCTGCTAACTGAAGCTATGACTATTTTCTAGCATATGTTGTTGTAGATATTAATGTTTTGCTTAGGTGTGTGTGGCTGCACTAGTTTTCCTATCCGAACGCTTACTGGTTGTTGGTAGATTGTTTCAATGACTTGGTTGTCTTGTCTATGTATTTGCTCGTCTGTTTCAGCTGGTGCACTCGGAGTCCAGCTGGTGCTTCAGTTCACCTCCACCTCAAAACCACTACATAAACCTCGGCATTTAGCCAGAAATATGGTTCGCTCCGAAGTGAGAAATTACTAATTCTCGACGCCTAATCCTCTACCTCACGAGAAGTTGGGTAAACCCAACTCAACGGATAGCTGAAGGTCAGAAGTCGTTAATCTCACTCTACTCTTGGCGTTATCCTGAATCGAAAAAAAACCACCTCACCAGGTCGGTTTTTGGGAAAAAAATTTAAATGGAAAAAAAAATTTAAAAAAAGGAAAATTATTTACGATAGGCCAAGGTCGGACTACCGCTAGGTCTCGTTGGGTGCCATTGTTAGGAGCTGGGAATTTACAGGGGATGAACTTCGGTACTATCGAAAAAAGCAGTTACACGCTTTTGGTTGCTCGGAACTAACTCGTCGGATGGGGGGGATTCTTGCTCTTTCTTTAGTACCTCCCACTCACTAAGCAAAATTTTCGTGCCTAGGATTTAGGAAGGAAAGGAAAAGGAACAGGAAAGCATCTACTCTACAAGGATAGGATGAAGGAAATGGAACAAAAGGAAATGCAAATCCAGTAACGTGAGCTCCATCCAAGGATACAAGGTGGTGCTTCGACTCAAAAAGAAATCAATTCTCAACTAAAAGAAATATAAAAATAAAAAAATAAATTAATCCCTATCTATCCTACCTAACCCAACACCAAAATATCCTAAACTAACCTACTAACTACTTAATACTATTTAATACTAAATTTCCGAAAACACCCTTATCTCCTTTCACCGTCGGACGGAACTCTGCTGGAGTCTCCGAAGCCCTCGTCAGGTGTTGGTGACGAAGTCCTGGCCAACCCTCCCTTGTATCGGTCCGATACATCCT
Organism: Melanostoma scalare; assembly: GCA_949752695.1. Lineage (NCBI taxonomy): Eukaryota > Metazoa > Arthropoda > Insecta > Diptera > Syrphidae > Melanostoma > Melanostoma scalare. The sequence continues at coordinate 73,070,813 of OX456986.1, read as the reverse complement.
AATGCCACCTTCTTGACTTAGTTTGTGAAGATGGCCCCTGAAATGACCTACCAGCTGAAACCTAGTCTGTTATGTTACGTCTTTGTCAGTCACATCGTCATAATCCAAAAGAAACTTACTTTAGCATTCCATCATATTCAACAAAGCAGAAGTGTTCAAATAAATTCGTCTGTTACAATCATTTATTCTTTGATCAAAATAGAAAAAAGTTCAATATTTGCAACAACGTATGCTATATAAATTGATTTCAAACTGATATATGTATAACAAAAAAAAAATGGAAATTGTATCTTTCTGGTATGATACGGAATTTCGTATCTTCATATATGCATATATATATGTGGGAAAAGAAATATAATTGCCTTCTCAATAAAACAAACACAGAATTCTTCTTTTAACTTTACTTTTATTCCGGTATACTTTAGAATCTTTTTCTTCAACTGCTCGATACAAAGTGAACATTAATGTGATCTAACTTATGTAAAAACAAATTGGGGTTGAAAAAGTGTCTGCCTTCTGTTTGTTCGTTCGTTCAATTAGTGTGTGTGTGTGTGTATAGTCAACAGCGTTTCTGTATCTATCGTGGTAATGTTCATGTCTGGTCATGTAGATCTTATGTACTTGTTGTCGTCGTTGGTCTTCTCGTCGTTTGTTCATGTCTCTAGTCACGTACGCCTTATGTAATGTGTATAGGGCACAGCATTGTAGGATTATCGCTATCCCACAATCGGCCCTCCTGACTTTCATTCGTCCCCGAATGACCGACCCCACTTCTTCATGTTTTCAGCTACTGTGTTTGTATTGTTTGGTCCTTCCTGATTACCAACTTTCGTCCCCTCGGACCTGCCGTTCTTCAATTTTTTGGTGGTTTTATAAGGTCCGAAAAATTTTGGTCTTAATTTCATTCCTGTGCCGAATTGAGTACGCTTGATGGCGACTAACTCGTTTATTTCGTAATCCTGTTCTGGAACTCTGGATTTGTCGTAGCTTTTCTTGTTTTCCCTCTGTATTTCTGCTATATTTTCCCGTGCCTCGTCACGTGTTTCATCTCGGTCACGATTCAGGTCTTCAATGATTGTTTCGTTCAACAGCTCTCTTATTTCCGGATAGTTGGATGTACGCATTTCTAGACCTGTTAGAATTTGTAACGGGCTGAACTTTGTACTTCTTGGTGGTGTACTGTTCAGGACTTGCTGTACCTTGTCTACGTGCTTGTACCAGTGCGATGGGTTATCAACGCATGCTTTGGCGAGCATGGGAATGATAATTTTGTGGATCCTTTCCACTTGACCGTTTCCTCTTGGAACCCCAGTTGAGATCAATAAGGGTTGTATTCCCTCTTCATGACAGTATTCACCGAATGTGTTGGACGTGAAGGCTGTTCCTCTGTCCGATATTATCCTCTTAGGATTTCCAAACATAGCGGATTGGGCTTTCAATTTTGCAATTAGCTCATCAGAGCCCGTGCTTTTCACTGGATGGAGCCAAGTGAACTTCCAGAACGCATCCACTACAACCAATATGTGATTGTAACGTTTATGGGTCACTTCCATAGGTCCGACATGGTCGACGTGGTAGGTTCCCAGTGGTCTCACCTCTTTGTCGATTGGTGATAATAGTCCCTCTTTTTCCCCTACCTTATCTTCAGTTATGATGCACTTGATGCATCCACGAACGACATCTTTCACCTTTTTGGCCAGATTCGGAATATAAAATTCTCTCTCTATCAGGTCCTGTGTTTTTTTCACCGCAAAATGTCCTTGTTGATGAGCCATACCTATTATTTCTTGTCCCATTGTTGATGGGATGACTATCAATTCTGGCTGCTTATGCACTACCCCTGCTTTAACGAATTAATCTTCGTATGTGTCTGTCTCGAGAATTTTTCCCACTGCCTTTATCCATGCGTCCGCTTTTTGAGCCTCCCTGATGCGGTGGTTTAGCGACTCACCGATCATCATGCACGATACTCTACTTAAAGCATCAACGTGCTTCATTTTCGTGGCTGGTCGATGTTCTAATTCATAATCAAAGTCTTGCAGGAACATTGCCCACCTCGATACTCTCACTGGGACATCCTTCTTCTTCATAGTTATGGTGAAAGCATTACAGTCCGTAATTATTTTGAACTTCATTCCTAGCAGGTACACTCGCCATTTCATGAGTGCTTCTATGATTGCTAGCACCTCCAGTTCATATGAGTGATAGTTTTCTTCTGCGGGCTTAGTCTTTCTGCTCGTATACTGTACCGGATGGAATTGTTGGTCTTCGGTATCCTTTTGAAATAGTACTGCTCCATAGCCATATTTGCTTGCGTCCGTGTGAACTTCCGTCTCTGCCCATGGGTTGAAAATTCGGAGCACAGGCGCTTTGGTGAGCGCTGACTTTTATTGCTCGAATGCTAATCTTTGTTCTGCACCCATCGCGAAATTAGCCCCTTTCCGCAGCAAATCCGATAATGGCTTGGCTATAGCCGCATAGTTTTGAATGAATCTTCGAAAATACGAAGTCAGACCACAGAAACGTTGAAGCGATTTTGTGTCGACTGGGATTGGAAATTCATTCACTGCCCTTATTTTTGCTATTGATGGCTGGATGTTACCATTTGCAATCCTGTACCCCAGGAATTCTATTTTCCTCTTCAAGAATTGGCATTTCTCCCATTTAAATCGAATTCCATTTTAGGCTGCTACTTGGAGAACTGATTCCAATTTTATGATCCCTTCTTCCTTACTCATAGCTGGGATTACTAAATCGTCCATGTATACTATCAGCACTCTGTTTTCGATTAGTGTGCGAAACACTGCCGATATGAGTCTACAAAAGACTGCGGGTGAGTTTGAGATTCCAAATGGTACATATAAGAATTCATATTGTTAATCCGAGGTCACAAATGCCGTATACTTCCTAGACATGGGTTCTATTGGCACGTGGAAAAAACCGTTTTCCAAGTCCAGTGTCTAGAAAACTTTAGCCCCTTGTAGCTTTTCTAGTACTTCATCCATTATTGGCATCGGGAAGTGGTCGCGTACGATCTTTTCATTTACCCTCCTATAGTCGCAGCATAGTCTTTTACTTCCATCTTTTTTCGCCACCAATACGATTGGTGGAGCATATGGTGATACGCTTGGCTGCACAGTCCTCTCTTTAAGCCATTAACTTATTTGTTGCTTCACTATGTCCTTATCGGCCTGCGACATACGCCTTGGTCTTTGGAAGATAGGTGTTTCGTTGGAAAGTATCAGCTTCATTTGAACCGGTGATTGCTTATTTCTCTTGGGCTGATATTCCTTTAGCATCTTACTCACTACTTGTTGCTCATTTCTCTCTAAATGAGTCAGGTCCACTTCCAGCTTGCAGATAAATTCTCCTTCAGCTGACGATAGACATATTGAAAATTACAATAACAAACAAAATGTTTGTTATTGTTCTTTATATTTTGGAGTTGAAAACTGAAAATAGACAGAGGATCTAGAGATCCGTGACCTTACTCCATTAAAAAGAAATTGTGCGTTTCGCCCAGGTACGACAGTGGGCTCATCAGTTAGATGCTGTCGTACCCTTCTAAGACGCAAATTTTGTTTTGGTTTACACCAAAAACTTATAAAATTCACAGCACTCACATGCTGTGAATTTTATTATTTCTAAGTGAATGTGTTACAACATTCTGGTACTTAGAAAATTTTGCCACGGTCTGGTTGGCTTGAATATAGAAAATTACAATAACAAACAAAAGGTTTGTTATTGTTTTTTATATTTTGGAGTTGAAAACTGAAAATAGACAGAGGATCTAGAGATCCGTGACCTTACTCCATTAAAAAGAAATTGTGCGTTTCGCCCAGGTACGACAGTGGGCTCATCAGTTAGATGCTGTCGTACCCTTCTAAGACACAAATTTTGTTTTGGCTTACACCAAAAACTTATAAAATTCACAGCACTCACATGCTGTGAATTTTATTATTTCTTAGTGAATGTGTTACAACATTCTGGTACTTAGAACATTTTGCCACGGTCTGGTTGGCTTGAATATAGAAAATTACAATAACAAACAAAAGGTTTGTTATTGTTTTTTATAGACATATTGCTTGAAATTCTGCAATTAATTCGATGTTGGCTTCTTCCGGTTCGTATTTGGCCATGATGTGCCTCATCATTCCTCTCGCGTTTGCTTTATTTTTCTTCCCTAGACTTGATTGTCCCGTCGGTGACTGATTTGTCACTTTGCTATTATCGGGTCCTGGTTCCACTTCTTGGTGATTTCCAACTACGCAGCCCTCAACGCTGTCTGCTCGACCATTTTCAACATCAACTGCTGCTTGTACCTCAGGTTCGCGGCACCCTGTGCTACAACTTGCCTTGTACTCTTTCAGCCTCATGTCCTTTTCTGTCACCTTTTCACCATCTCCAACCTCCCGACCATTGAGCTTCGCTCTAAACTCTACGCCATCTACTGTGACGAGCAGATTAACGTTGTTGAGCACATCCCTTCCAATAACTGCCGAATATAGCATGTCGCCTTCATCCACAACGTGGAACGTCATGTCCAATTTTACTTCATCAACAACCAATTCGACACCGAAACTTGCTTTTGTAACTACCTGATTTTGTCCAATTCCAAATAGTCTCTTCTTCACTTTTTTGAGCTCTACAAAATCCATCATCACTAAAACGTCATATCTTATAAGGCATAAATCACTACCAGTGTCCACTAATGCAGACACGACATGATCTCTTATTACGATGTCCTTAAAAATTCTGTTGGTACTACTTGCTAGACATATCCTGGCAGTTGACAGATTGAGTAAATTGTCTTCGGTTGACGCAATTTGAAAATTTTTTCTCTCTGTTTTCACCATAGGCTGTCGCGTTGTTTGTACATAAGCTGTGCACTGATAAGCTTTGTGTCCCGCCTGCCCGCACTTAAAGCATTTTAACAGTTTTGACTGGCAGTCTCTGGCCAGATGCGAGCTATCACCACACTTAAAACACTGTCTTCTGTTCTCCGTTTTTATGTTTGAACTGGTTGACGTTCCTGGTAATGAACTTCCCCTCGAGTATAGCGACTGTTGGTTCGGTCCACGCACCTTCTCGTACACTTTGATTTGTGTTTTCAGCTCTTCAATTGACTTCGCTTGGTGCAACGGCATTTTATTTTGCTTAGTGTCTGGAATGCCCTCTACGTAATATTCCATCAGACTTTCGTCATCGATCTGGATTTCTTTCCCAATTTCCATCATCGCGTAGAGGTATTCTCTTAGGGTCTCTGTAGGTTTCTTTTTGCGGTTTTTCAGGATACGATGAACCTCTGCTGCCGACATTTCCTCCTCAAATTCACTTATGAGTGCTGCTTTTAATTTGGCCCAGTTCTTAATCCCCGATTGGCTTCGGACAAAAAGTTTGGCAGCTCCCCTGAGCATATGCTTAGCATAAATGAATTTTTGAAGCTCGTTCCATTGCACCGTTATCGCATTGTCTTCAAAGTCCTCCAACCACCGTTTGACATTGGGTTGTCCTGTTCCACTGAACTCTGTGAGGGAGTCTTGAATATCTTTCAAGGTAAACACGCTCCTTTTTGGGAAAACTTCTGGTGCAAAAAATTCGTCATCGCTCGCTTCTGAGTTCTCAGTCGGACGCTGAAGCCGAAAGGGTTCCAGCAGCAATGCTGCTTTTAACCCCCCTGTCGTAAGCCCTACCTCCGTCAGTTTGTCTTTAAGACCATCCACCGTCAACCCCAATATGTCTTCTACTTCCTTTTTTAATTTTAATATAACCAAGATTCAATTTATTTCAAATACTTTCAATGTATACCTACTAATAAATTAAATATCTGCACCTCCCTCCTCTTGCCTGGACACGGCACTTCGCTTGGAGCGGCACTTCTTTGCTGGTACCACAACTCTTGCCTGGACACGGCACTTCGCTTTTTACGCGGCACTTCTTTTTCTTCTGCCTGGACACGGCACTTCGCTTTTACGCGGCACTTCTTTTTCTTTTGTCTGGACTCGGCACTTCGTTTTTTACGCGGTACTTCTCACGCACCTTCTTTAACTTTCACTTGGTACTGAGATTTTATTTTCCTCAGCTACCCACGAGCCACGACACAGAACACTAGTTCGACTCAGTTGATGCTGAGTTTTTTTTTTTCTTTTAATTTTGCCACCCCACTTACAGTAACAACAGTTTTTTTTTTCACTCAGTTAGTGCTGAGATTAATAATAAAAACTGTTTTTTCTTTCACCGCACCAGCATTAAAAATTGTTGTTTTTTTTTCCTCTGTTCAGTTGGCGCTGAACTTAAAACTGTTTTTTTTTTTTTTGCTACGCACTAAGAATTGTTTTTCCACTGTTCAGTTAGCGCTGATCTGAGAATTTTTTTTTTTTCTCTAAGGCAATTTTTTTAAATCAATCCCGGTTGAGCCCCCATTAGTGGGATAAAAAATATAATTGCCTTCTCAATAAAACAAACACAGAATACTTCTTTTAACTTTACTTTTATTCCGGTATACTTTAGAACCATTTTCTTCAACTGCTCGATACAAAGTCAGGAATTACACGAGGTATGGTGAGACAAGTCTCACATGAGTGCGAAAAAGAAAGGAGATGTGAGGAAATGAGATGCGAAAAAAACTTTTCGGTGAGTACCGGGCCGATTTTTAGCAGGCTCATTTGCGTTTTTCTTTTCTCATTTTCTCTTTTTGCTATGTTGCTTTATTCGTTTTTCCGTGTTGGTGAGATGAACGTCTTATGTATCATAGAGGAAAAGATAACTTTGAACGTTATAAAAGCGAACGAGAATAAGCATTCAAAGCGAAATGAAGAATTGTCAAATTTGAGACGTGAGCCTGCAAAATTGTCGTGTAATTGCGATTGTCTCACGGGATGGAAATTTAAAAGGAACGTCAAAAATGAGACAGGTCTCACGATACATCGTGTAATTCCTGACAAAGTGAACATTAATGTGATCTTACTTATGTAAAAACAAATTGGGGTTGAAAAAGTGTCTGCCTTCTGTTTGTTCGTTCGTTAAATTAGTGTGTGTATGTGTGTGTATAGTCAACTGCGTTTCTGTATCTACCGTGGTAATGTTCATGTCAGGTCATGTAGATCTTATTTACTTGTTGTCGTCGTTGGTCTTCTCGTCGTTTGTTCATGTCTCTAGTCACGTACGCCTTATGTAATGTGTATAGGGCACAGCATTGTAGGATTATCGCTATCCCACATATATATTTTCAATTGATATGAAAGTTATTTTTTTTTTCTTCAAAAAAACTTACAGTTTTCTTTGGTGATATCCCCCGTGTTCCTGCCGGCAGCACTTGTGCGACACTTACACTGTGTTATTATTTAAATCTGTACACATATATACATATATTATATTTCCACAATCTCCTTTTTTTTCTTTGTGGGTTTTTTTCATATTCCACCCTCTTAATAACAAAAAAAAATTCACTAAATTTTTTCTCTCTTTTTTCCCCCTACTTTACACTTTTTAAATATTTAATCTTCTTTATACTTCAATCTTTCTTTTTCTTCCAATCTCTCTTTGAATTCACTTTTAATTTTCTTTGTCCTTGAATTCTTTCCCACCGGTCGTGGGAACTAGGTCCACCTCATCAAAGTGTGCTTATTTCTCACATAGTGGGAAGTAAAACCATCAGTGGGGTTATTTCCCGTGGCCTTATGTCCCCGCACCAAATGACATTTCGTATGATTTTTAAATATAAATACAATAGTTATTTGAATAGATTTAGACTTGGTATTGGCATAAATTATGCATTTTTTAATATAAAATTGTATTTAAATAACAGTTTTTGAACGATTTGAAGCTTTAATGTAAGCATTCTATCAATTCTTACAAGATTTGAAACACAAAGAAAATTATTAATTAAAGTACATAGTTTGATACTTATAATAGAATAAAGTTTTCAATTTTACGTGATTTGAAACGCAAAAGAATAATCAATTTTAAATGATATGTAACATTCAATTTTACGTGATTTGAAACACAAACAAAAAGCAATTTAGAATATAAAACGGGATTTGTATAAAAGAAACTGCAACAACTGAAAAAGAAAATTCGCTGACTTATATGAAACTGTTGCGATAAATGAGCGCATGTTTGCAAAACTTAAACAAAGTTATCCAACCCAGAGGCCCATTTAAAACTTCATAAAGTCGTGATAATGACATGAAACTCTCCTGGAAATATAAACGACGAATTTCCTGTAACATTGGACAAATAGCCAAGAAGTGATAAATATCTTCTTTCTCTCTTCTGTTACAAAGACTACAATTTTGCGGTAGATCATCTCGGTATGGTATGAAGTTAGATGTAAAATTTCAACTCTAGCTCGAAAAATGGTTCCTATTTGGACAGCTGAATATTCTTTTCGAAAATAACTTGCATCCGTAGTTATTTGGTGATCAAACTGCCTGTAGATATTTCTGGATGGAGACGAATTTGCTCTAGCGAGATTTTCTATAAAAGTTTTATGGTCAATCAATTTAGAGTGTGTGAAATATCATATTTTAGTGTTTTTTTTTATATAGAAAATTGAAAGGAAATAGAGGAAAGCTTTCGAGAAGCTAATAAGAAAAAAGAAAAAAAGCAGAGGTATGTTAGAGAATGTGCAGAATTACTTTGAATGAACATTAAAAATTTGAAATTTAATAGGTTGGTAAGACAACCTCTGCCAGGTTTTTTTTTTTCGCATAGCCAAGGGCAAGGAATCCAAGGTCAAGAACCCATACAGAAGGATATAATGTTGAATTGTTACGCATATGAGCAGGCTGAAAAGTAAGAAGGAATTACAAATGAGACATTTAAGGATTAGAGAAGAAGAACAAGAAAAGTGTATTTAAAGATTAAAAGACTAAAAGGGAATTCAAGGACAAAGAAAATTAAAAGTGAATTTAAAGAGAGATTGGAAGAAAAAGAAAGATTGAAGTATAAAGAAGATTAAATATTTAAAAAGTGTAAAGTAGGGGGAAAAAAGAGAGAAAAAATTTAGTGAATTTTTTTTTGTTATTAAGAGGGTGGAATATGATAAAAACCCACAAAGAAAAAAAGGGAGATTGTGGAAATATAATATATGTATATGTATATCACCAAAGAAAACTGTAAGTAAGAGACACTTACACTGTGTTATTATTTAAATCTGTACACATAAGTGAAGCTTACCACAATATATTACTGAAAGCCCCATCTAGATACGATAAGCCGTTTCTGAGATTAGCGTGCACAAACCACAATCAAACAAACTGTTACGTTTTTATTATAGATGAAAAAATGAAATGAAATGAAATGAAATGAAATGAATTGAAATGAAATGAAATGAAATGAAATGAAATGAAATGAAATGAATTGAAATGAAATAAATATTTACAGAACATTAAAAGATTGCAAAAAAAAAAAACAAAATATTTCTTTATGTAAGCAAACAGATTTGTTAGATATTAGAAACGATTATTTTATATCAAATTTAATCAAAAACAAAAATGAATTATGTAACTCAACAAATAGTCAACACATTGCCCTAATCCAAGAAATATCACCAGGACTGATCATTCTCAACCAATTCAATGGCACAATAGAAGCTGACAACAAGAAGCAATCACTTAACGGCAATTATGTCATCAAATTTTCCAATGAATCTATATTGATCAACAATCAACGATATGTCGCCCAAGAAGTATGTAATCAATATACAAGCGTTACCACCATCACTACATGCGAATACTGATTCAGTGCAGTCGAAGAAATCCTTTCATTAGAATTCATAAAGGAATTACATATACAAAAACACTTTTCAAAATGCCTTATATTTCGAAAAGAGAAACATAAAACCTTTTTGAAAAGAAACATTTTCGTTGACGTTTGCCAGCCAATATCTCGAAAAGTCGGTGATGACCTATATTTTTTTTGCACCACTGTAATTCTTAGTTGATAACCTTTAATTTGATATATAATTGCGCTCTCATTCACAAAATATATCACGTGCATTACACACAATTAATTAAAAAAAAATTAAACAAAAAATATGTTCCACAACAAATGCATTTTTTCATAAAATTTTTGGCAGTATATAATAATTTTTTTAAAAAACATAAAAAAAGAATACATATTAATGCTACAAATAAAAAAAAAAATAATCTTCGTTTAGATCTATCAAAATGCAATCCAAAAACAAATCTGGTACAATATTTATTGCTTCCTGGTGTCTTGCGTAGCCCAAATACCATAAAATGCTAATGACATGAGCTCAACAACCAAAGGTCTTCATGCCAACGAGGCAGTTACAAGAGTAAGCTTCCATTAAGTTTGAACTATTGCAAGAGATACACTTTTCTACTTACATGCCTGGATTTGATTCGCCATCGCAATAAAGAGTTATTGTTGCCTATTAGACTATGATGAGCAGTAGAAGTAACTCACATCCGATCTTCGCAAACTTCGATTGTATAAGTTCCCTGGTCTTTTAAATGCTCGCCACAGTAAGATCGAGCCTTGTTAATTTGGTAATTCCCCATCGATATCATACAGAGCCGGATTCACCATACAGGCGGACTAGGCGGCGCGGCGCCTAGGGGCCCCCACAAAATATGGGGCCCCCACAAATTGAAATTTTTTTAGAAAAATTATTTAAAAATATAGAATACTGCAAACCAAAGTACAGTAACCCACGTAGTTCAGCTCGTGAGATTGTTTATAATTATATTTTGCTAACCAGAGTTCCGTAACCCACGTAGCCCAGCTCGCGAATATTTATTAATAATTAATAAAAACTTGAACTGTAAGCTAGAGTGCAGTAAACCACGTAGCCCAGCGTGTAAATGTTTATAAATAAATAATCTGCAAACCCGAGTGCAGTAACCCACCTAGCCCAGCGTGTAAATGTTTATAAATAAATAATCGGCAAACCAGAGTACAGAAACCCCCGTAGCCAAGAGCTACTAAACTGATTTATCGACCGCCACGTTCTTAAAAACCAGGAAGGTTCAGAACCATACATTCTACCTCGTGAAGATAGGAAGGTGCTCCTACTACTGAAAGGCATCCATCACTCATATTCAACAATCGAAGTACAAGATGAGCTCCAAATAGAAGATATTCCAGCGTCCAAAGTCACGGTCTTCCGTTCAAGGAAAGCCAAGAACAAAACCTTCAACTCGTTTGTGGTTGAAGTAAACAAAACCTGTATCGTAGTGGATGTATGTACAAAAACAAGGATCCTAACCAAAAGGTACACTGGGAGCGGTACTAATCATCTCGATTAGTCCGACGACAGGTGAGGAGTACATAAACTACAGCCGCTTTAATACTGAAGATTTCCAAAGAAGGAACGAGGAAACAATCACTTTGCCGAAAGCAAACAGGAACCTCTCCAACGACGAGATCGATGAGGCTATTAAATCAATGGAGGGCATAATAACAAACGCATGAGATGAACAGAAGAGACCGAGAACATCCAGAGACAGGTACCAGCACCTCCCAGAAGGAATTGTGCGGCTATACGAACACCGCCAAAGGCGGAGGAAGAAACTGCAAAGGATTAAGCAAAGAGATTGGAATACCGTGAGCAACACCTACCAAATGGTGAAGAGTGAGCTCCAATGCACCCACATCATGCTGAGGAACCCTCTTCAATATCACAACAACAGCCAGTTCCAACAAAGGCTGCAGAACATCAAGCTTGGACCCGACGCATTCAAAGCCATCAACAACATCATCGGGAAAAAACCAAAGATGCCTGAAAAAATAAGCACCGGACAAGGAGAAGTCGAGACAACCCAAGAGAAAGCAGATGCGTTTGCCAATTTTTTCAAAACTTTGTACCAAAACCACCCAATGATTCAGGGCTTATCGAAGAAGTTGAGGCAACTCTAAGACAACTGCAGCAAACGGACACTCAAGTCATGTTATTCAACAACGATAACCTTTCAAATGACCCGGTACCTGCAGAAAACTTCACAAATCCAGAAGAAGTAGTAGAAATGATTCACGGTGGACGACCTAAAAAATCATCCGGACCCGACATGATCTCCAACTACATCATAAGAAGGTTCCCCCAAGTCCTGATGCTATTCCTGGCAATCATATTCAACAACTGCATCAACAACTGCATCAACAACTGCCATTTCCCTAAGAGATAGAAGAAAATGAAATGGTCATTTTCCCGATCATATGAAAAATGTTAATCTTAAAGGGGCCCCCACGAAAATTCCGCCTATGGGCCCTAAAAAAGTAAATCCAGCACTGATATCATACGAAGTTCTTGAATAGTGAGTTGTGGCAAATTACTTAAATTCGGGATATTTCCATTGATTCGGCTGAACATGGCTCTGGTTCTGTTCAGATTATTTTCTCTTACAAAGGCACTTAAATAATTATTAGTATTCAAATGATTTAAAGCCAGTTCTAGTAGAACGTTCGCATCAGCACTGTCTTCAATGGTTGGATGAAACTTATTAAAAACTGCAACTGTGAATTCGTCCATCAAATGACCAGCAGCTAGATTAAAAAAATCTTGTCGAAATAGTTTAAAATCCCTTTTAAACCGTCCTTTCACGACTTCAACGACCCATCTGACCATAGTTACACACATATAGTTATGTTCCATTGCTCGTTTTCATTTAAATCGTTACCAAACAGTTCGTTAAGAATAAGTTATATGCTGAAAACCCAAGTTAAATGTCATAAAATAATCCATCAATGCTGTGAATTATTTGTTTTACATTATTTACTCACAAGCCAATAATCAGTTATCAATCAATTAGGCCTAACGGTCGCGGACTCGTAACCTTATGGAGTATTTTAAGCTTGGTACTTAGCAATAAGTATTTTAAAATTTGTTTTTGGATTGCATTTTGATAGATCTAAACGAAGATTAGTTTTTTTTTATTTGTAGCATTAATATGTATTCTGATTTTATCTTTTGTAAAAAAATTAAATGAAAAAATGCATTTGTTGTGGAACATGTTTTTTGTAAAATTTTTTTTAGGAATTGTGTGCAATGTACGTGATATACTTTGTGAATGAGAGCGCAGTATATCAAATTAAAGGTTATCAATTAAGGCTAGGTGTCCCTTGCATTTTTCGTAAAAATTTGAAAGGTGCGTTGACTTATTGCTTCATAACTTTTGCAATTTTCTTGATAATTTGATGAAACAAAATGTATTATAAAGATGATAAACACACAAACATTTGTGTATCATTCAAATGCTGAAAGTTATTCCCTAACGGTTTTTAGGGACTTGTTCACTATTTTGGTCGGGGGATCCGTATTTATGAACTTTTTATTTTTTTCTTTTTCGTTTTATAACTAGATAATATATATGCATGCAACTAACCTCTAAAATTTTGTCTCCTTATATGAAAAAAACCTTCGTCAATTTGTTGTAATTTTTCGGCTTTCAGCATACTCTTATGGTAATAACTTTGCCGTTTATTAATATTTTTTCATGAAATAAAAAGGAAATAGTAGAAAGATATCAAGCGCATCTAATAAAATCATTGGTAATAGTTTTAATTGTTTTGAAACAGGTGTTATGATGAGAAGTTGGTGAAACTGCCTTTTTTTAGCTTATAAAGCATGGGGCAAAGCGTGGGTGTTTTCAAGTACATATATAAAATAAATACATTTTCTTGAAGGTAATAAAGCTCCTGAACTAACCTCCGAGCCCAAAATCAATATTTTTTTCTCCACACCGCTAAAATTCAACTTCAATAAAGTCATATTTGCAAACGATTTTTAAAAAACGATAAGCCAAAAGAACCTCAATTTTTTGTTGGTATTTTTCTTTGATATAATCTTAATTAGTTTCAATAAAGAAATTGAAGAGCAAAATCGCATCGTCACCTCCAAGTGGTGCCCGCTGGATAACCAACTAACGACGAGCGTTGGATCAATTGATCCACGAGCTGTGTCACCTGAGTTATCTTTTCAGGAACTAGGAGCAAAGAAAGAAAAATATCACTCTGAATGTACCAGCCCAACAATAAATCCAAGAGCATCTGACACATATTGTGCGGCACACTGGTCAGCGTCTGATCGCAGTGGGACGGCTGAATATAAAATGCGAATAGAAGTAACTGCCCTATTTGTATCATAAAAAAAAAAGTTTAAATAATTTATGGCAATGAACCAAACAAACAGATTTATTACCCCTGGTGGTCCTCCAGCAAAACTGGAAAATCCACTCTCTAAAGAGATCGGTCCTACGGATTCTGGGGAGGACCACTTATTGCTTAAAATTTTTGAAAAACGGAGTACGAAAATACAGAGAACTCTCCCAAAAAACTATTCCCAAAGGGTTATAAGGGTTACACCATCGAAAACCCCAACTAAGACAAATGACGTAAAAGTCATTAGCCAAAAAGAAACCAATGTCTCCGAAATGATCGACACTGCAGGACAACAGAGTTTCAAGGAAATCAAAGAAAACTGCCCAACCGAATCAAAAGATTACTTTGATGAATGGCAAAAGGAAATAGCAACAAGAAAGAAACTTGAAACCTTAGTTCAAAGTCTTCAGGAGCAATTAAAAAGACTCGAAGAAAAGGTGTCCCTATTTGACAAGGAACACAAGTCTACGGTTCAGACATTTTACATTTATTTGAAACTGAAAGAAAAAGAAATAAGCGCACTGCTAAAAAACGAAAAGCGGAAGGTAGCCCCGAATTGCATACAAAGAACCAGCAAACCTCGAAAACTGAATATAAAAAAAACTTGGGTACTACAAAGAATAATACAAATAATGTGCTAGCCAATGCTAAACCGAAGTCTTTGTCTAAAGGCAACAGAAAAACTGTACCACCACCAATTATGATCACAGGATTCATAAATTTTGGAGATCTTAAGAAAATTTTTGAGAAATGTACTAAAAAAGCATGCAAATATACATCGTATAACAAAGACAACTGGAAAGTCAATGTCGAGGAAGATGATGACTATAGACTGGTCACTGAGGAACTTAGCAAACATAAAATTCAGTGGCACTCGTATGAAAACAAATCCACAACACCAATAAAAGTAGTAGCCAGAGGCCTACATTCCTCATGCTCTCCAAAAGAATTAGTAGAAGACCTTGTTCAAGCAGGCTTCCAAGCCCTTGGTGCAGTCAATCTTATTAAGAATGAGACTACTAAGAACTCTGCTGGGGAATCAATAATAATAAAGAGATCCCTGCCTTTTTTCACGTTATTTTTCAACGCAAACAAAGTCTTGAAAATGTCTATAGAATTCGATCAATCTTGGGCTTGAGTCAAAATTGAACCACTGCGAAAATCAAAAATTGTTCCGCAATGTAAACGATGCCAAGCATTTGGCCACACCCAAAAATATTGCAACCGCGAGTTTGCTTGTGTTAAGTGTGAAGGAAAACACGCAACTAAAAACTGTCCATCAAGCAAATAACAGAAAGCAAAATGTGTAAACTGTCAAGGTAATCACCCTGCAAGCTATAGAGGCTGTCCAGTTGCTAAAAGATTTCAAAAATCCAGAAGAAAAATGAAATCCGGTGAAATAAAGCCTAGCAATTCAGCAAACACTAAAAGAACTCCTGAAGCTGTAGATAAAGGTAAGAAAGAACTTCCGAAAGAAGCTGTTAAAAGCAAAAGCGATGAAAATAAATCTTATTCAGATTCACAGATTGTTAAAAACGTGCGGAAGAATGAAGAAACTTCCATTAAAGAAATTCTTGAACTTATTCTTAAAAGAATTGACAATCAGGATTTGAACATCAAACGGCTAAGTGAAGAAGTCGCTCTAAAAAAAAACAATGATGGACAGAACACAAAAAATTGGAACATGGAATGCAAACGGTCTTTTACACCATTTATCAGAATTAAAAATCTTCTTAGACATCGAACACATAGATATTTGTCTGGTGTCCGAAACTCATTTCTCAAGTGGACTGGTTCTTGATGATTTAATATCGAACAATATTTTCTACCACGCTCCTCATCCAGCTGATAAGGCTAGAGGTGGATCGGCAGTCCTGTTAAAAAAGAGCTTAAAACACCATGAAGAAGCTATGTTTACAAACAAAAACATGCAAGTAACAATAATTAGTATTGGTATGAAAAAGAAAGACTTCAAGTTGGCATCAATATACTGTCCGCCAAGGCGTTCCCCGACTGAAGATGATTATACAGTACTGCTAAATCTACTAGGACATAACTTCCTTGTTGGCGGTGACTTCAATGCTAAGCACACCCATTGGGGATCCAGACTTATAACAACAAAGGGCAGAAGGCTTTGCAAAGCATGCCTCAAATACAATTGCGAGTTTTATTCTTCCAGATCACCAACTTACTGGCCATCGGATACTAGTAAAATACCAGACCTTGTTGACTTTTTCATAGCATCATGGCATCAAACGAAACCACATAAGAGTCGAAGGTAATTATGACTTATCATCAGACCATACACCGGTGATTTTATCACTTAATGAATCAGAGATAATGGAAAAAACTAATCCTAAGCTTGTAAATAATAAAACAAACTGGAGTGAATTCAAAGAAAAACTTGAAAGCTATATAAATCTCAGATCCCCTATGGAAACAAAAGAGCAAATCGACCTTGAAGTAGAACAATTCATTGCGGAAAGTACACCAACTTACTCAAGTAGGAAGCAAACTGAAACAAAATACCCTGCCGAGATAAGAGAGTTGATATTGGAGAAGAGAAGAGCTAGAAGAAAATGGCAAAATACTAGATTTATAGACGACAAAACAGCGTTTAACCGGCTAAGCAACGAACTGAAAAAACAAGTCTACGAATTCAAAAATGATTCATTAAGTAGATTCCTGTAAAATTTAACGACTGATACTTCAACCGATTATTCGCTCTGGAAAGCAGCTAAGCGCCTGAAAAGACCGCAGTTACAAAACCCGCCAATAAAATCTCTAAACGGGAATTGGATCGGAAATCCGAAAGAAAAAGCTAACCTGTTTGCAGAACATCTTGCAAATGATTTTAAACCATTCCCAACAAATACATCTGAAAACAGCTTACAGTTTATTGATAAAGTCGATGAAGTTGACATACCAATTGTTACACTCAAAGAAATAAAAAGCATGTGTCGAAATCAACTATCGAACAAAAAATCACCTGGGTACGATCTAATAACTGCTCAGGTTATGATAGAAATGCCATCAAAAGCCTTCATAAAACTCTAATTCATAATAAATGCATGCCTAAAGACCCAATATGTCACACATCATTGGAAAATTGCTGAAGTAATTGATATACCAAAGCAAGTTAAGCCACCAACAGAAGTGACGTCTTACAGACCAATATCGCTTATACCAATAATGGCAAAAGTCTTTGAAAAATTGCTACAGAAAAGACTAAGCAAAGTCATAGAAGAAAGAAATCTAATCCCAAATCATCAGTTTGGATTTAGAAATAAACATTCCACGATAGAACAAGTTCATAGAATAACGGATGCAGTTGAAAAAGAATTAGAAGAAAAACAAGTATGTTCGGCTATATTTTTAGATGTTGCTCAAGCATTCGACAAGGAATGGCATGAGGGGCTAGAGTACAAACTGCAAAAGGACCTACCCACTACTACGAAATACTAAAATCTTATATCTCAAACCGGCTCTTCAGAGTACGGTATGATCAAGAATATTCAAAGCTAAGTAAAACACAAACCGGTGTTCCACAAGGAAGCGTCCTAAGACCTACCCTGCATTTGCTATATACAAGGGATATTCCAGTGGATAACAACAACATTATGGCTACTTTTGCAGATGATACTGCAATTTTGGCATCCAGTAAGTGCGTCGTCAAGGCTGCTGAGAAATTGCAAAGTGCCGCCGACAACGTTAGTGATTGGACCAAAAAATGGCGTATCAAGCTCAATGAAGCTAAATCTGCACATATAAACTTTACAAATAAAAAGTTAAGCTACGTGCAAATATTCATCAACAATCAAGCTGTACCTTACGCTAACACGGCCAAATACCTTGGGATCAATTTGGATGCAAAGCTAAAATGGAAAGAGCATATCAAAAAGAAAAGGTAAGAGCTCAATTTGAAGTATAGAAAAATGTACTGGTTACTCGGTAGAAATTCTGACCTATCTGTCGAAAATAAAATAATGCTTTATAAACAAGTACTTAAACCTGTTAGGACCTATGGAATCCAATTATGGGTCTGTACAAAGAAAACAAATACTGAAATCATCCAAAAGTTCCAAAACAAAGTCCTTCGTGGAATAGTAAATGCACCATGGTATATAAGAAATAGCGATCTACATCGTGACCTACAAATAGAAACGGTTACAGAAGTTGTAAGAAAATATGCTGCAGATAATCAGCGACTGCATAGTCATATCAACTCTGAAATGGAGTCCGTATTAAATACGAGAGGCAATGTTCGGAGATTAAGAAGAACCAAGCCACACGAGCTAATGGTCTAAAAGTCATGGGAAGCATTAAAAGTTTAAGCTTCCCTTAAAGCAATTATATTATTGAGAAAGAAAAATCTGTTGGCGATCGTTCATAGATTGGTTCTGATTACGAGGAGTTTTTAGTGAGGTAAGAGTCCCACACTGCTTGGTGTCGAATACTGCCAAGTGTCTTTTGAAGATTTCCTCCTGACAAAAAAAAAAAAATATATATATACTATTGTGGTCACAGAATTTGGAATATTAATTCTAGAAAAACTGTCTACTTTAGGTTTTTTACTAGAAAACCTTGCTTGAAAACATATACATATGCACGGCAGTTCGAAGCAAATCCGCCACCAATCTTAGCGCCGTTTTCTCTTTTTGTCCGTTCTCTGTGATTTGGAAAAGGAGTATCGCTCAGATGATCTTATGCGTTATGTATCCCCTTTCCCCTCATACATATCATCTATATTCTATACCAATGGCCTTATTTTGTGATCTTTTGTACTATTCATTTCTCATTACTAACTGTGTCACTGTGTGCCTGTTTGTTTTTTTTTTTTTTTTTCTGGTAGCAGTAGCTTGCATTGTAAAAAAAAGTGTGAAATGAGGAAGGATTGAAAGAAACGGACATAGGCATACGCACAAGGGAAAAGGGGTGAGAAAATAGCACCACTGCACTAATAGAATGGAATTCCTTGGTCAAGTGTACGCAACTTGATGAGAGTGTGTTTCATTTTTTTCTTCAGTTAAAATTTTTGCATTTGACTAGGTACTTATTTTGTGTTTGAGAACTTCTATTGTTTTGTTGATGACATAACGCGGTTGGCATGAAAACGTATGTAGGTATAGGTCAGTAACTTACATAGGCATATAGGATTCAACTTATTTGGAATAAGATATGCGTTTGGGTAAGGTGTAAGTTAACATCACAAGTGCTGATGCGGCGAAAAGTGTTATCCCACGATCTAACTACATTCCGAAAAACAACATAATGCTGACATCGCGTCTGGAAGAGATAGAAAATAAGATTTCAATGTTCAGTTTTTCAATAAGCAGAATCGCTGCCACTTGTGAAATTAATAAATAAATTTTTTTTTAAGACAAAAGTAAAGTAAATCTTTTAACTGGCGCCCGAGCAGGGACTAATAGGTCCATAAACAAAAGTAATTAAAACAAAGTAAAAAACGCGGTTAGAATATATGTATTAAATTAGCAAGAAAAGTGCAAACAAAAAAACGCGGTTAGAATATATTAAAATAGCAAGAAAAAGTGCAAATGACTCAATAATCAATAAAAACAAAGAAAATAAATAAGTTAGAATATATTACGATAGCAAGAAAAGTGCAAGTAACTCAATAATCAATAAAAATAAACTGAACCCAAAAACAACTCAATACAATTCAAAAAGTGCTTTGAATGCAGTAAAAACGCACAAAGCAGCCTTAGCAAGAAGTGTGCGCATCGTGGGATCCTTAGTAAGATACAACCGAATAAAAAAAGGAAGACATCCCCATCGCCAGCGGAGGAAATGCTGTATTTGTTTTTGTAAGATTATTTAAGAAATTATTTCTATTACATTTACCTACATTATTTGATCAAGACTCAAAGTGAATTATTTGAAAAAAAAATATATTTTAAGAAATTATTTTATAATACTTACCTACATTCTCAACTCAAAGTGAATTATTTAAAAAAAAAATATATTTTAAGAAATTATTTTATAACATTTACCTACATTAATTGATCAAGGACTCAAAGTGAATTAATATAAAAAAAAAAAAAAAAAAAAAAAAAAAAAGTATAATTTAAGAACTATTTTAAGCCAGTAAAGTTGAGAAAAGAAAATTGTTTAATATGCCTACAACTAGATCA
Organism: Melanostoma scalare; assembly: GCA_949752695.1. NCBI lineage: Eukaryota > Metazoa > Arthropoda > Insecta > Diptera > Syrphidae > Melanostoma > Melanostoma scalare. Next base: position 73,050,537 of record OX456986.1, on the reverse strand, counting down.
GGTGCTGGACTTGACGTCCGATCCGATGAAAATAATATTCCCCTTCCTAATATCCTAAATGCAAATACAGAGACCGGTCATGACAACACTTTCCACTCGACTTCGTCAGTTGGACATAGTCACCAAGAAGTAGGAACAACACCAGCTCTGGTTTCACTTATAACATCAATAGTGAATCGAGTGCTAGCAAGTCAAGGTCCTGCATTAATGCAGAATATATTAAATCCAAACAATAATTTATCCGTTGGTGTAGATCAAACAATTGCCCAAGAACATATAGACAAATTAACGGACATGGACAAAATCCCCGATGTAGTCCGATCTTTGCCAAATTTCGACGGGAATCCGGCAGAATTTAGCTCTTGGAGAAAGAGTGTAGATCGAATTCTCAAAATTTACGAACCACTAATGGGTACTCCCAAATACTTTGGGATATTGGGCGTGATCAGAAATAAAATTATTGGTCACGCAGATGCGGCAATCGAGTCGTATAATACACCGCTCGATTGGAAGGCAATATCTAAATGCCTTACGATGCACTATGCTGATAAGCGTGAACTCACAACGCTAGAATATCAGTTGACTTGCCTTATTTAAGGAAACTTGTTAGTGCAAGAATTTTATAACAATGTGTACTCCCATCTATCTTTGATCCTGAATAGAATCACATGTATGAACATAAGTGGCGAACCACTAAATTTGCTCACGCAAACGTATAGGGACAAGGCTCTAGACACCTTTATTAGAAGTCTAAGAGGAGACTTACCCAGGTTACTAGGAATTAGAGAGCCAATTGATTTACCTCAGGCTCTACATCTATGTTTAAAACTTGAGAACCAAAGTTTTAGATCTAAACATGCGCTTAATGCGCAAGGTACATTGAGTAGGGTACATCCAATATCATCATTTCAGTATCCTCCCCGAAGACTTCAAAGTTTACCTTTAGTCGGAAACCAACCAATGTTTCCAGCATCCTCACCGGCTGCAAATCAAAATACAAGCTATCGACCAAACCACAATTATTTCCAGCAACATTTCAAAAATAATAACTTATCATTTAAACCGCAAAACTACACACAGCCAAGATTTTCAGAACCTAGAAATTCTTTTAGCCCAAATAACTTTCAGACGGGACAAAGAAATAATTTTACACCTAAACCACCTCCTTACATATGTATCACAAAGGTCAATAAAAGCCGAACCAAGAGATAACGTTAAGAGTTCACAAACTAGAACTCAATTTGCTCAAAGATCAAACCGTTTGCCTATTCCTAATGCTGCACAGCGAAATTATCACATTAATGTAACACATGAAGTGGACCATATTAATCCAATAGAGAGAAGCGATTCAGATACTAATCTAACACTCGCTGACTGCGTTCAACCAGATAATGGAGAGGTTCTTGAAGTTTGCGAAGAATTGGAAGAATTGAATTTTTAAGACTAGACCACTCTTCGCTACCGTATTATGAATTTAAAGCGAAGAGTGGTAAGCCATTAAAGTTTTTACTTGACACAGGTTCTAACAAGAACTACGTTCAGTCTCGTTATGTAAGAAATCCCATTCCAAATCAAAAAGTATTTTTTGCAAATTCTGTCAGCGGAAAAATAAAAATTACGCACCATGCAAACCTTGAAATTATGGGAACAGAAATTGGTCCAATTAAATTTTTTATACTGAATGGATTAGAATCTTTTGATGGTATCATTGGTAACGATACTCTCAAAGAATTGGGAGCGGTCATACATACAGATAAGAATTATTTCTCTCTTAAAGGAAAATATTCTTTTTCGTTCAAACAATTCGAAACTCAATCGGTAAATAATATAGACATTCGAACCTCACACCTTAACACAAATCAAGAAAAGAATATTAATACAATTGTACAAGCACATTCAGGTCTATTCTCCGAACCAAATAATAAACTGACATACATAACATCTGTCAAAGGAGACATTAGAACAACTTCTGATATCCCCGTCTACACAAGACCGTACCCCTACCCAAGAGCATTGAAAGTTGAGGTAGATAAACTTGTTAACGAATTATTAGAAAGCGAAATTATTCGACCTTCAAGGTCCCCATATAATTCCATATTGTTTCTAAGAAATTAGACGCATCAGGAACACAAAAATACCGCCTAGTAGTAGATTACAGAAAACTAAATTCCGTCACAATACCGGATAGGTATCCTATACCGAAAATCAACGAGGTGCTGTATAACCTAGGAAAATGTGAATTTTTCACAATCATTGATCTTAAGAGCGGATTCCACCAAATCCCCCTCAACTAAAGTTCTGATATAGAAAAAACTGCCTTTTCTATAAACAACGCAACGGGAAGTACGAATTTACTAGGCTCCCATTCGTGCTAAGAAATGCGCCCTCGATATTTCAGCGTGCCATCGATGATATCTTAAGAGAGCATATTGGCAATCGCTGTTATGTATACATATATTGATGATATCATAATATTTAGCAAATCAGAACAACAACATTATGAGGATCTTAAGATAATATTTCAAACGTTACAGGAAGCAAATGTAAAAGTTCAAAAAGACAAGTGTGAGTTCCTAAAATCTGAGGTCGAGTTCCTCGGGTTTAAAGTTTCAAAATCAGGGATAAAAACTAATCCGACAAAAGTCAAAGCGATTGCCGATTTCCAAATACCGAAAACACTAAGGGATCTTAGATCTTTTCTTGGCCTATCAGGCTATTATAGACGGTTTATTTGCGATTACGCGAAAATCGCAAGGCCCCTAACAGCACTTCTCAGAGGAGAAGATGGCCGTGTGTCTAAAACGCAATCCAAATTGAAAATGATGAGTAAGGCTACGCGACTAATGAAAAGGAAATGCTTTCAATAATTTGGGCACTAGGTTCGTTACGCAATTTCCTTTACGGATCGAAGAAAGTAATTATTTATACGGACCACGTTAACGTATGCCTTAAGCAATAAAAATACGAATACAAAGATGAAACGCTGGAAGGCTATACAAGAGGAGTATAACCATGAGATCAAATATACCCCAGGAAAATCAAACGTGGTAGCAGATGCGCTATCACGTCTCCAGAAATCCGACACTTCCCCCACATATATTTGCGCCTTAACCTTAACAGCCTATAGTCACGAAAGTCACGAAACTGTGGTGAGCAGTCATTAATTCCTTGCGCCGAAGTACCGATCAATGTTTTTCGGAACCAACTTATCCTTAGGCTAGGACAATCTAGTAGCCACGTTATGGAAACTCCACACAGTAAATTCAAAAGACATATTATTACGGAACAAAACTATACGAAGGAAAATTTAATAGGAATTTTCAAACGTTTTCTAGAGCCAAATCACATTAATGGACTTTGTGCTCCTGAAAGAGTAATGGGAATAATTCAGGACTTATATCCTCTGTACTTCGCCAATTACAAAATAAGGTACGCCGTGGTCCAGATGAAAACAAAAAGCAAATCATGAAATCATATTATTTCCCCTCCATGGTAAGAAAAATTGGAAACTTCACGTCATTATGTACAACTTGTAAAAGTAATAAATACGAACGTCACCCGAACAATCCATTACTCGGTAAAACACCGACACCTAATTATCCAGGTCATACAGTACACTTGGATATATTTTCAACTGAAAATACATTGGTTCTCACAGCTATAGATAAATTTACAAAATTTGCTATAGCCAAAATTATAAAATCTAAAGCAATAGAACATGTCACCACTGCGGGAAATAATTTTCCAATTTGGAGTCCCGCAGAATGTTGTATTCGATAACGAGAAATCGTTTAATTCGGAGACAATTCTATTTATGTTGGAGGATGAACTTCACATAAATGTTTACACGACACCGCCTTACAAAAGTGAGGTGAACGGAAAAGTAGAGCGCTTCCACTCCACTTTAGCCGAAATAATGAGGTGCCTAAAGAACAACGGCATAAATAGGAATTTTACCGAATTATTTGAAAGAGGGGTAAACGAATACAATCATAGCTTCCATTCTGCGACCCAAAAGAGACCAGTCGATTTATTCTTCGGAAGAACTGTCTCTTTCGGACCGGAGGACTATGAAAAACCCGACTCAGTAACATAGAAAAACTATTAAAAAAACAGGAGGAAGATATGAACTACCACAATATAGAAAACAAAAGATTACAGATTCTACCCCAGGGGATATAATTTATGTTAGACTTAATAAACGACTCGGATCAAAACTAACAAAAAGGTATAAGAAAGAAATAGTCAAAGAGAACTTAACGACAACTATAAAAACTAGAACCGGAAAAATCGTACATAAAAGCAACATACGAAATTAGACACAGCACAAAGAAAATTTAATTTTTATTTTTGCAGATCTTTGCTTGCCGTGTGCAACGGCCAAATACAAATATTGGATTATTCAAATTCCCAGTAGATTTTCTTGCAAACGGGAATAGCAAAAATACAATCAGGGAATATAAAAATAATCCACGACATTGACCTCGAGAGCTACCAAAATGTAGTGGACGAACTTAAGAACACGATAAACAATTAAATCATTATAAACAAAGCCTCCATTGTAAGAATTAACAAAATAAGTAATGTTACTAATGAAATATTAAAAAGACTAGGGTCGCCCAGTGGTCGAAATTCGACCACACGCCGGCACTGTAATTTATGTTTCTCGCCCACAGGCGGCTGAGCTGATGAGACAGTTCTGTGTGAGCCACCGGTTGTACGCGCCGTCGTGAACGTGTTGCAATCAAATTATTTACCAGCTGGTTATTTTGAAGAACTTATAGCAAAAAGCTATAAAGAAAAATACAATTTGAATATTGAAATGTGCCGTGTTCTAGTGGAATTGGAGCAACGCGAAGAAATGAGAGATGAAATCTATATATATAAAAATAAGTCGGGTTTTCCTTCCTGACGCTATAACTCCAGAACGCACGAACTGATTTCCACGGTTTTGCATTCGTTGGAAAGGTCTCGGGATCCGTGAGGCTTATAGCAAAGAAAATTCAGGAAAAATTTCAAGAGAAAAGCAGGAAGGAAAAATCATTTTTCAAATACATACATTCAACTCTGATCAGTTATTAAATGAGTTAACTCAGTTTCATGTGACACACGATCTTTCAATGTAAAATTGTGAAACTGAGATTAAAATCATTCGTTTCCTAACAATTCAATTGGAAACCATCAAATCATTTCAAATACAATAGCAGGCATTTGTCCTTAAGGTGGTAAGTTGAACTGTATAAATTATGTGGATCGTGCATTTGAGGTAAATTACACCAGTCAGACCATAGTCCAAAATGCCGAGAGTACGACGTGCGAACATCGGCCGCCGCACAAGACATGCAAGCCAGCAACAAGTGTATTCACAGAACTTAAGCGAAGAACAACAAAATATAATAAGAGAAAATGCCCGATTGAGACAAAGCGTGAGCACACAAAGATCATTGGCATCATACAATCACTTGGCATTCTAATATGATCCCACCTCGAACTACAATGATGATGACAATTTAGATATTGGACCAATGACGACTGTATGCCGATATTGCAATGCGTTAAAGTTCAAAAGAGAAACGGCTTTATTGTGCTGCGCAAGTGGAAAAGTCAAACAGGATCCATTACTTACACCACCACAGCCACTGAAACCATTGTTCGCAATGATGCCAACACCAGATGAACCGCATCAATTTCTGCAAATATATTTCATTTTGTCGACGGTGGATCAGCTGAATGTGCGGTGCAAGGTGCAACATACAGGGAACACAACAGTTAAAGAGACGAATTATTCAACAGTTGCAAGCATTTTTTCACACTAATAACGTTCTGGTTAATATGTTTAAAAGAGCATTGGAAAAATAATTTTTCTTCATCTTTTAATCCCCAAACGAAATATTAAAAAAACGAAGCCATCTGGTGGCGAAACGGGGTTCGCCGGGTTTGCTAGTTTATAATAAAATTGAAAAAGAAGAACGGTGCATTTTCAGAATTACAATGTCGCACATTTTTGGACTTGGGATTAAATTAGAATAGAATGGACAAAATAAAAAAGAAATGACTATTCAATGTAAATGTTCAAACCATGAAATGTATATTTAATTAAAAAATAAAAAAATAAAATATGGACAAAATTTGAAAATTGTTGTACACCCAGACACATACACACACACAGGGAAAGGGAAAGATAGAGATAGAGTGAGAAAGAGAGAGAGAGAGAGAGAGAGAGAGAGAGAGAGAGAGAAAGACTAAATTAAAACTTATCATTTCTCATGCTGAAAGAACACACACACTGCACACACACACTGTACACACACACTGAACATGCATTTAGAGGGAAATAATGCTTAAAAATACATCTATCTCTCTCTCTCTCTCTCTCTCTTATACACACACACACACATATTACACACACACACACACACACACACACACACACACACACACACACACACACACACACACACACACACACACACACACACACACACACACACACACACACACACACACACACACACACACACACACACACACACACACACACACACACACACACACACACACACACACACACACACACACACACACACACACACACACACACACACACACACACACACACATACACACACACACACACACACACACACACACACACACACACACACACACACACACACACACACACACACACACACACACACACACACTGCACACACACACACTGCACAAACACACTGTACATAAGAAAACAACAAAAAAGCTCTGAAATATGTCTTTCCCATATAAAATACATGTAAAACACACCTGTTGATTTTAAGCAATTAGGCCAGGTAGACACAGGTCATCTGTCAATTGTCATCTATCATCTGTCATCTGTCATATGTCATATGTCATATGTCATATGTCATCTATCATCTGTCATCTGTCATCTGTCATCTGTCATTTGTCATTTGTCATCTGTCATCTGTCATTTGTCATCTGTCATCTGTCATTTGTCATTTGTCATCTGTCATCTGTCATCTGTCATCTGTCATCTGTCATCTGTCATCTGTCATCTGTCATCTGTCATCTGTCATCTGTCATCTGTCATCTGTCATCTGTCATCTGTCATCTGTCATCTGTCATCTGTCATCTGTCATCTGTCATCTGTCATCTGCCATCTGTCATCTGTCATCTGTCATCTGTCATCTGTCATCTGTCATCTGTCATCTGTCATCTCTCATCTCTCATCTGTCATCTGTCATCTGTCATCTGTCGTCTGTCATCTGTCATCTGTCATCTGTCGTCAGCTGTCATCTGTCATCTGTCATTTGTCATCTGTCATCTGTCATCTGTCATCTGTCATCTGTCATCTGTCATCTGTCATTTGTCATCTTTCATCTGTCATCTGTCATCTGTCATCTGTCAAATTGCCGTCTGTCATCTGTCATCTGTCATCTGTCATCTGTCGTCTGTCATCTGTCATCTGTCAAATGTTATCTGTCATCTGTCATCTGTCATCTGTCATCTGTCATCTGTCATCTGTCATCTGTCATCTGTCATCTGTCATCTGTCATCTGTCATCTGTCATCTGTCATCTGTCATCTGTCATCTGTCATCTGTCATCTGTCATCTGTCATCTGTCATCTGTCATCTGTCATCTGTCATCTGTCATCTGTCATCTGTCATTCAATATTAGCTGGTTTTATGAAACAGCAACAAAGTAAAGGCATTATTCACTCCAACCTATTTATATTGCACACACACACACACACACTGCACACACACACACACTACACATACACTCCTCACACGCACTGCACACACACACTGCACATACACTCCTCGCACACACTGCGCAAACACACTGTACAAACACACCTGTTGATTTTAAGCAATTAGGACAGGTAGACACAGGTAAAAATGATTGATGACACTTCTACTCATCAATACCAAACCACAAAAAAAAAATTAAGAGAATCGATTGGAAAACAACAGAGAAAAAGGGACCCAAAGATTTTCCTTAGCCTATTTATATATAGAATTCAAAAACAATAATACTATTAAAGATAATCTGGCACTTAGTACGCAATACCATTTAAGATTAATAAAAGAAGAACTATTAAACGTTGAATATGCCATACATTGGGCGAAGAACGGTATTGTAAACTCATATATACTTTCTGTAGTCGAAATTGATCTTGCAAAGAATTTACTCGAAAAAGAAAACATTAATTTCAACAATATTGACGAGGCCTTAGATTTTGCAGAAATAAAAATAGCAACTAGTAATAACACAATCATTTATATTATAAATTTACCATTTATCACAAAAGAGATATGTAACACCCTCTTAATAAAACCCATCAAAAGAGGAAAATTTATTAACAAAATAGAATACGAAAACATATTAAAATGTCCAAATAAAATTTATGGAATAAAATCTACCTGTAAGACCTATAATACCTTATCGTTATGTTCTAGTAATAAATACTTAGACTTAAGTTTAGATAAATGCATAGCCAACCTTCTCCAGAGCACAACATCAAATTGCACAAAATTTAATAGTCAGCATACGCCATCAATAGAAGAAATATCACCGGGAGTCATACTATTAAACCAGTACAATGGAACAATTTTTACAGATCAACTCATGAATCGATCGGGAACATTTCTCATAAAAATGGACAAGAACGCATCGGTGGTAATAGGCGACAAGACATACGCTGCCGATACTGTTTCTAGTTTCAAACCCTTACCAGCAGTTGCCCAACCATTCGGAGAGACTGGGAGACTTCAAGAAGTATTATCATTGGAAATACTAAAAGAACTACACCTAAATAATACAGAATCTATCGAGATGCTAGATGCTAGAAATAAAACTCATGCCATATTTAATTTTGGAATTACTGCACTAATAACATTAACTATCATATTCCTATTAGCTCGATCCTGTTGGACTAAACGCAAAAGCACAGTCAACATAGTAAACTTGGTTGAAACAGAAGCACAGGAACCAGCTGAAACGACAACATCCTTGAAAAATTCCCCAGAAACCCAGATCCCAAAAATTAATTTACCACCATCCAAGCCATCGAGAATTACGCAAATTCCATTCTTCTAAAGTTCCCCAATCAAACGAGGACGTTTGAATTTTAAGCGGGGAAGAGTTAACATCACAGGTGCTGACTGCTGATGCGGCGAAAAGTGTTATCCCACGATCTTACTACATTCCGAAAAACAACATAATGCTGACATCGCGTCTGGAAACTTGACGCTCTTAGAATTCCAAAGACAACGATGAGAACAACGATGGAAAAAACAAACAAGGCTATGCTTAGAGTAATGGAGAATAGTATTTAAGAGATAGAAAACAAGATTTCAATGTTCAGTTTTTCAATAGGCAGAATGCTGCCACTTGTGTAATTAATAAATAAAATTTTTTTTAAGATAAAAGTAAAGTAAATCTTTTAACTTGTATGCGAAATAATTTTTTTAACTTTGTTTCAAAGTTGTTGGTTGTACTATTCTTTCGTTATTGGTTTTTATTTGTATATTTTATTTATTTTATTTTTGTTTCATATTGTGCACGTGGGAAGGCAAGCTGAGGGTGAATAAGTGTGTGTAGGTACTTATATCTATGAAAATACATATCCGGAGGTTTATGGGCAATTAATTTGCAATTCAGCGTCTTCTTTATTTCTGATAAAGAAGGAACTATTTTGTATTTGAGAATTCTTTCAATTGAATTTAAAGAGTGAAAAGAAGATTGAGAGTTACAGTGTAATTTTCTGTTAATTGTGCTGTGCTGATCGTTATGTTGAATTTGAATTCGTATACCTAGGTATTATGACAAAGTGTTCGTGTCTACTTTTGTTTATTCGTGCTGGTGACAAAATTTTAGCCCATTCATTCAACATAACAAAACTTGTAAAAATGTCTCAAAAAAATCAAAAATCGTTTTACAAGAAAAAGTTATGGAAGGTAATTATTCATAAGGTAGATCATTCCTAGAGAGATGGAATTCCTTTTTTATTTTTGAAAAAAAAAAAAACAAGTAGGTACCTAATTAGGTGGTGTTGATACGGCCAAGTACATGAAGTTTTAAATTCTGTAGTGATGAGAAAGACTTTATTTATTATTATCTATGCTTTAAGAGGACCATCCCACTTGATTTGTTTTGTTTTATTCATAAATTGCTTTCTTAAAATGTCTAGAATACGATAGCAAACTGATTTTTAAAAATTCGAAGTCGTTTCAAAAATACAGCAGTTAATAAAGTCTTATTCTTTCACAGTTATAAGCGGACCTAAAACTTTTTTTCTCAGAACTGTGTTTTTCAGACATTCCTATATACTATCTCAAAAACTTGTTTACCGAGTGACTTTAAATTTGATGGGTACATTTACGATTTTTTTTTTTAGCAAAAACCAAAAAAACCAACGCAAATTCGTAACTATTTTTTCCAAATATTTGCCAAAAGTCCAATTTTGTATAAATATATTCATTTCATAATAGTTCATGCCATGCATTTAGGATTGCAGATGAAAATGACAAAAAACTTTTTTTTTTGTTTTCGACAAGCCAGTTGGAATCGTGGAGGAATTGCGAGGTCGTTTTTTGAAGCGGGGTATTCAGAGAACTATTACTCATATTCTTCCTTATGTTTTTAGCTTAAAATTTATATTTATCAGTCGATATATATGTTAGTAAATTATAGTAAATTTAAAGTTCTATCTATTTACTGGTCATTGAAAACATAAAACACAAAAAACAGGCCGTTTCATAAGATGACTTCTTTAAATCTCAATTTGCTTGGTTATGGCCCACAAGATTACTGTCTTTGTTCAAATTTCAAGTGAAAAAAAAATAATAATAATTGTAACGGAAAAATTTCTAAATCAAATTTAACTTGAAAAATTTTGAATTTTCTTGGGGAATTTTTTGTCTTTCGATTGCAGTTTTCAAAAAACATCCTTTCCTTTATTTTCTTAAAAAATGTCTTCTTGTAAATGAAATTAAAATAGATACAAGTTATTGGTAAAAAAAAATAAAAAAAATAAATAAAAATAAAATAATAAAAATAAATAAATGAAAAAAAAATTAGTATTATCTAAGTTCCTACCTCCCAAGTTATCTATATTTATCTCAGCAAGCAAACTGACAAAAAAAGGTAACCACAAATCACAACCCATCCAAAAACAAGAAATCGTAAAAAAATGTTCATTCGGATATATTGTGTAAGTTAACGCGAAAGAAACTCAAAACCAAAGATGATTTATGGCTCTGGCTCCAAAACATTCAAAATATTCTTTCCCACACTAATTTCGCTGGCGCTGCATTTGGCAACAAACAACAACTAGAGCAAACTGCATTCCAGCACGTATTAGACAGACGAACCCGACACCACCTGTGGGAACAACCGATGGATGCACTTGGGATATGCACTTCGGGATAGGTATCTTTAGAACTAAAATAATCATTGTATTCACTTGTAATTTGTTTGTGAAATAAAGAGGTTCGTACCTCAAAAAAATATTTTTTTTATAAACTATAAACTAAAAATAGTTTAATTGGCGCCCGAGCAGGGACTACTGGCTAACTTACTTCGGTCGTGATAAAAATAAAAAACCCTCAAGTAGTGTTAATTTTTGACGGTCGTTTAGTAACGAGAAAATCGATTTAAAAGTCCCCAAGAGGTACGGAATCGTTTTGGTCAGTAGTCGACGCGAAGTGAAAACGCGAAGGAAAAAAATCGTAAACTAAAAAGTGCGAAAAAAAACGAAAGACTCTAAGTTCCACATGAACAATTTCAAATAGAAACAAGTGCAAGTGCCAAATCAAGGAAGGGCGGAGAAAAGCAGACCCCTGAAGAGCTGAACCAGGAAAAAGACTGAAGCAGACTAACCGCTCCACCAATATCATCATGGTGCGGGTGCATAACTTCACAGGTCATAACTTCACATGGGTCATAATTTCACCTATAGTGGGTTATAATTTCACTTTTTTCGGGTGAAGTTATGTCCCACCTTAGGTGAGCAACAATTTCACCTGAAATTTGTGTGAAATTATTTCCCACCTACATTGTAAAAAATCTTTAGAAATCCAATCAGTCAAAAGCCAACAAAAATTATAAATTGTAGTCACGAAACTCAAACAAATTTCTGTCCACAAATTGGAACAAATGAACATATAGCTCTTCAGTTTTATGGCTTGCCAAGACGTACAAAAATGGATAAACCTATGATAGAAATATTGATATTTGAAGCTGTTTTTTCGTAGTATACACAGTTTGAATTTGAAAATGTGTTCAAATATAGTGTAGCTTTCATAAATCAATTATTGAAATTACGAACTTCGACATCATATATTTTCAAAAACAGATCTCTCGTTTTAGTAAATTATATTATATAGAAATAGTGTGAATAAACAAGCGTTGTTGGCGATAAGTAGTAAAGCGACCGAAAAAAAAATTGCGCAATTTTTTTTTCGGTCGCTTTACTACTTAGCGCCAACAACGCTTGTTTATTCACACTATTTCTATATAATATAATTTACTAAAACGAGAGATCTGTTTTTGAAAATATATGATGTCGAAGTTCGTAATTTTAATAATTGATTTATGAAAGCTACACTATATTTGAACACATTTTCAAATTCAAACTGTGTATACTACGAAAAAACAGCTTCAAATATCAATATTTCTATCATAGGTTTATCCATTTTTGTACGTCTTGGCAAGCCATAAAACTGAAGAGCTATATGTTCATTTGTTCCAATTTGTGGACAGAAATTTGTTTGAGTTTCGTCCATTTTCATTTATGACGGACTTTGAAGCTGCAATGAGAAATGGTCTTAAAAAAGTGAAACTATGTCCCACCTTGTGTGGGAAATAACTTCACACAGAAGTGAAATTCTGGCCCACAAAAAAGTGAAGCTAATTCCCACCTAAGGTGGGACATAACTTCACCCGAAAAAAGTGAAATTATAACCCACTAGAGATGAAATTATGACCCATGTGAAGTTATGACCTGTGAAGTTATGCACCCGCACCATCATCATTATCAAGTAAAGATGCAATTCTTGGCCCTTATGTAAGACTAGTTTTAAGTTTTATCAAGAGAAATTATTCTATATTAATTACATAATACAATATTATCATTTTTTTTAATCAAAACAAGTGGTAAAATAGGAAAGTAATAAGTTAAGAAAACAAAAGTGAAACACATCATAAACTAGAAGTCTATCAACTATCAAAGTTTCTCTTAAACAAAAAAATAAAAAAAATAAGGAGAATAAACATTATAAACTTTTTTTTAAGAAAAAGAAAAAACAAATATCAAAAATGCCAGACTTAAGATCAGGTACGACAACCGATAATAATGGTCCCGGTGTCTCCAATTTAAATCAACAAAATACTAACACAATTCCTGTAGTGAATCTCACATCAGAATTGCAAAATGAAAATGCGAACTCTTCCTTCCAATCCTCTAACTCCCGTATGGACCCGCCTAAGCCACAATCAACCCCCGAACTTAACGCACTTATTTCGTCTATTGTTCATGGTGTATTTGAACAACATGGACACAATTTAGTTCAGAAAGCATTAAACCCTAATGCCACTAACTTTCATGGCATGGAACAAGGTATTGATCCTATATATCGTAATAACTTGTCTGAAATGGACAAAATACCAGATGTTGTAAGGAGCCTTAGGTGTTTTTCAGGAGATAAAGGAGAATTTAGCTCTTGGAAAAAAAGTGTAGACCGAGTTTTACAATTATACGAATCATTTAGGGGAACTCCAAAATATTTTGGAATCTTGAGTACTATTAGGAATAAAATTACAGGAAATGCAGACACTGCTCTTGAAGCTTACAACATTCCCTTAAATTGGGAGAGTATGTCTCGCTGTTTGGCCATGCACTATGCTGACAAACGCGATCTTAGCTCTCTGGAATACCGGATGATATCCTTAGCACAGGGAAATTCATCGACCGAAGAATTCTACCAAAGGGTATATTCGCATCTCTCTTTGATACTTGACAAATTGTCAAGTATGGAAGCAAGTTCAGAATCTCTTATGTTATTAACTCAAACGTACCGAGACAAAGCTCTGGATACGTTTATTCGAGGCCTAAAAGGTGACCTCCTTCGGTTGCTCGGAATTCGAGAACCACTTGATTTGCCTCATGCACTAAACCTTTGCTTAAAGCTCGAAAACCAAAATTACAGGTCAAATCACATTTCTCATAATCAAGGAACAGTGAAAAAATATCCACAAAATTCATCAATTCGTACACCAGGTACCCAGTACGGATACCAAAATTCTTCAAGACCTACTATTCCGCATAACGTTCAACAAAATCGCTATTCGCATCAAAGCAATAACTATCCTAGATGGAATAGTGGCCCTCCCGCGCAAAATCAATATCGCGCACCCAATGGCTTTTTCGGCCAAAATCAATATCGTGCACCCTTCCAGAACCAAAGTTCTAGTCAACATAATATAAAGACAGAAATCGGGCCAAGGCAGCACACATCGGCACCACAATTTAAGTATGAGCCCAAGAATTCTCAACGTAGAGAACAGCCTTCAAGCTCAAATCAAAAACCTTTTACACCAATATCCCAAAAAAATTTCCATATTAGTACGGAAGAGGATGAGTTTACAGAATATAATAGGAACTTAGAATACGAAAACAGTAAGTTTGATGAAGCTCTAGACAACTTCATACCAAATGAAACAACAGATAATAATAACATGAATAGTATTTTGGAAGATTTTTCTGATATACATTTTTTAGGTTAGAAAACTCTTCGTTACCATACATCGAGGTTAAAACGAAGAGTGGACAAATTTTACAAATTCTTATACACACAGGTTCAAACCGTAACTACATTCAACCTTCTTTAGTATCTAAACCTATTCTTAATAAGGACTGTTTCTATGCTAACTCAATTGGTGGCAGTACTAAAATAAGTCATCATGTCGAAACTAATCTATTTGGTCTCAAGGACAATAATATAAAATTCTTCCTGTTACCATCCCTCAAATCTTTTGACGCCATACTTGCAAATTACAGTCTCAAAGAACTCTCTGCTGTAATTCACACACAACAAAACTACATAGAAATAAAAAATGGCTTTAAGCTTAGAATTAAACAAAAAATTTCTCAAACAGTTAATAATTTAGATATAAAAATGGACCATATGTCCAACTCGCAGAAAAATGCTATCATCTCGCTAGAAAAGGAATATGCCTCATTATTTTCCAAGCCTTATGAGAAATTGACCTATACAACAACAGTCGTTGGGGAAATTCGCACGACCACAGATTCTCCCGTTTTTACCAAGTTCTACCCGTATCCTATGCCCCTAAAAGGGGAAGTAGAAAATCAAATTCGTCAACTTCTCGATGACGGTATTATAAAGCCGTCCAGATCTCCGTATAACTCTACGGTCTGGGTTGTCCCAAAGAAAGCGGATTCCAAGGCCAATAAACAATATAGGGTAGTAATTGACTACCGCAAATTAAACACAGTTACCATCGCAGACCGCTACCCCATCCCAGAGATAAACGAGGTTCTTTCTCAACTGGGTAAAAACAAATTATTCACGGTTCTTGACCTAAAAAGTGGGTTTCACCAGATTCCTCTGAAGGAATCAGACGTGGAAAAAACAGCTTTTTCGATCAACAACGGTAAATTTGAATTCTTAAGACTTCCATTTGGGTTGAAAAATGCCCCTTCTATTTTCTGCGTGAATTCATAGATAAAATATGTTACGTATATATAGACGACATAATAATCTTCAGCCAAACTGAAGATCAGCATATCCAACACATTCGTGAAATTTTTCACACGCTGAACAAAGCAAGAATGAAGGTGCAATTAGATAAATGCCGATTCTTCGAAAAGCAGGTCGAGTTTCTAGGTTTCAGGATATCACCTGACGGGATTCGTACAAACCCGGCTAAGGTTGACGCGATAACGAATTTTCCTGTACCACAAACTTTAAAGGACTTGCGTTCCTTCCTTGGCCTTTCTGGCTACTATCGTCGTTTCGTGAGAGATTATGCCAAAGTAGCAAAACCACTCACCGCTCTTCTAAGAGGGGAAGATGGACGTACGTCCAAGGCACAATCGAGTAAAAAGAATATTCACCTCGATGAGGAAGCATTAGAAGCGTTCCAAAAATTAAAAAATTCATTAACTTCATCGGATGTCATATTAATGTATCCCGATTTCGGAAAACCTTTCCAACTTACAACTGACGCTTCTCAATTTGCAATAGAAGCCGTTCTGTCGCAAGACGATAGGCCTATCACATTTATCTCAAGGACTCTCAACAAGGCAGAAGAAAAGTATGCCACTAATGAGAAGGAAATGTTGGCCATATTTTGGTCACTGAGTTCTCTTAGAAATTACCTCTACGGATCAGCAAAGGTGAAGATTATAACCGATCATCAACCCCTTACATTTGCGATAAGCAACAGAAATCAAAATTATAAATTAAAAAGATGGAAGGCATTCCTGGAAGAATTCGACTACGAGCTGCAATACAAGCCAGGTAAAACTAATGTTGTAGCCGATGCCCTTTCCCGAATAGTAAACCCATCAAATATAAACGCACTTACTTCAACACAAAGTTCACCCACAAACCTAATTCCTAACGTTGAAATTCCTATAAATGTTTATAAGAACCAAATTTTCATTGAAATCGGTCCCAACTCCTCTGTAAACTTTAAAATCATCTTCCCAACTTATCATCGCCATCAAATTACAGAACCCCAATTCACTCATGATAGCCTCATAAAAATCTTGAAAAAATACCCTTCAGTCATTAATGGCATTAAAACCGAAGAAACCATAA
Organism: Melanostoma scalare; assembly: GCA_949752695.1. Lineage (NCBI taxonomy): Eukaryota > Metazoa > Arthropoda > Insecta > Diptera > Syrphidae > Melanostoma > Melanostoma scalare. The sequence continues at coordinate 73,033,683 of OX456986.1, read as the reverse complement.
TGGGAATGATTCAGCAAATCTACCCCTTACATTTTAGTAGTTACAAAATAAGGTTTACACAACTACAAGTAGAAGATGTTACTTCAGAAATAGAACAAGAAAAAATTGTAATTGATATCCACCAACGTGCCCATAGAAACGAGAGAGAAAATAAAGCTCAGATATTAAAAACACATTATTTTCCAGGCATGATCGGAAAAGTTAAGGAATTACCAGAAATTGTAGGATTTGTATTGAAAACAAATATGATCGTCACCCCGATAAACCCGAATTCCAGCCGACCCCTATACCTGAATTCCCTGGTCAGATCGTGCATATAGATATCTATTTTACTGATGGAAAAATAATTCTGACCGCTGTGGACAAGTTTTCGAAATATGCCTTGACGAAAATCTTAAGGTCCAGAGCTATTGAAGATATTAAACAACCGCTACGAGAAATTGTTTTGTCTTTCGGTGTCCCTGAAACAATTGTAGTGGATAACGAGAAATCGTTAAGTTCAAATCCTATTTCATTTATGTTGGAAAATCTATTCAAAATTAAAATTCATAGAACCCCACCTTATACAAGCTCAGCCAACGGACAGGTGGAAAGATTCCATTCCACGCTCTCGGAGCTTATGCGTTGTCTGAAAGCAAAAAAAATACACACTACCTTTTCTGAACTATTGGATATGTCTGTTTATGAATACAATAGATCTATTCACTCAACAACAAAAAGTAAACCGATAGAAGTCTTTTTTGGGAAAAATAGATTGAACCACCCTGAACAGCTTGAATTAGAGAATAAAGAAATTAGCAAAAATTTAAAAACCAAACAGGCAGCAGACTTAGATTATCACAATAAAGGTAGATCACCCCCTAAAAGTTAGGTGCGGGGACATAAGGCCACGGGAAATAACCCCACTGATGGTTTTACTTCCCTCTATGTGGGAAATAAGCACACTTTCATGAAGTGGACTTAATTCCCATGCAAGGTGGGAAATAAGTCCCAAAATATCTGTGTGGTTTTATTTCCCATCAAATTTGAAGAAATTTTAACCCATGAACAAAAAATCAAACTAACATTTAAGCATGTTTTTAATTTTATTATATATACAAATAATAATAATTAAATTGCAAGAAAAAATAGATAAATGATACCAAACTTAATCAACAAAATTATAAACATTTCGGATCAAAGGTATAAATATGAACAAAAACATTTCCATTTTGCAATGACAAAAACTATTGGAAACTTAAATAATTCAAAACAACGAAAATATAAACCATGAAACCATGCCTATGAGTTCTACGAATTGTTTTTATATTAAAAAAAAGTTCTTCAAAATTCGCGCGAATTTTCAATTTTCACATCACAAATCCATATTCCCCTGGCCAAAATTTTTTTCCGTTTCGCTTTTTGCTTTATCTCCGGTACAAAATACAATGTCGCACGCAAAGAAAATCCAAAGTCCGTAACGCGAATTTCACATTATAGTATTATAAACTACTAAAAAACTAAATATCAATATTTTATTTGTTCCTATTTTTCACAATTTTAATTAAAGCTCTTGAAGAACTTTTTTTTAATATAAAAACAATTCGTAGAACTCATAGGCATGGTTTCATGGTTTATATTTTCGTTGTTTTGAATTATTTAAGTTTCCAATAGTTTTTGTCATTGCATAATGGAAATGTTTTTGTTCATATTTATAATAACCAGCGGTTGTTGACAAATTTGGTCGCTCTTCGAATTTCTTCATGTGAGTTTAATTCCCATAAGAAAGTGGACTTATTTCCCACCGGTCGTGGGAACTAGGTCCACTTCATCAAAGTGTGCTTATTTCTCACATAGTGGGAAGTAAAACCATCAGTGGGGTTATTTCCCGTGGCCTTATGTCCCCGCACCTAAAAGTTATAGCATAGGAGACACTATTTACGTGAAAATAAATAAAAGAATAGGGAATAAACTTTCCCCCAGATATAGGAAAGAAGTTGTAGGCGAAAATAGAAATTCTACTATCATAACAAAATCAGGAAAAACAGTCCATAAAAGTCTCATAAAACGTCAATTTTCCCCAACATCAACATTTCATTTTAGACTGCTCATCGCAGCATGTACTGCAGAAGTACAACCATTCTAAGTAAATCCGGCAAAATCATCCATAAGTCCCTAACTCGAAACTTAATTTTATTATAGATTCTTGATTACGCCCATCTTTTGTGATGTGCGGATGCTTGATTATACAAATGCGCAGCTCATTGCAATTGAAATGGAGAACGCAAAGGTACAAACCGGCGCGTTCAAACTAATCCATGTTGTTGACATCCAAGAATACCGGACGGCACTAAGCGAACTAGAAAGGACGATGCTACAAGTAGAAAACACTTCCAATCAAATCTCTCCCTTCCTATCCAGTTATGTTAATGAAATCCAACTTCACCTCGATCGGCTTGTTCCTAAGCCTAAAAACAAAAGATCCTTAGATTTTCTCGGCACTGCCTGGAAATGGGTCACCGGAACACCGGACAAACATGATTTTAAGGTACTAAAATAAAAAATAAATAATGTTTTAACTAACAACAACTAGCAAAAAATAATAAATAGTGTAATAATCAATAAGATAAACGAAATAAATAATGTTACCAATCAAGTATTGAAAACAATAAAATCAGATAAAAGCACCAGGTTAGAATTCATGATAAATTTAAAATCAAAATTAGAAATACTAAGGGAAGAGGTTAAAAATGTAGAATATGCTGTCCAATGGGCAAGAGCTGGAATAATAAATACATATATCCTTTCCAATCTAGAAATGATGTCAATAAAGAAAATGTTGGGAAAAGACAATATGCCTTACAGCAACATTATTGAAGCAATAGAATTTTCGGACTTAAGAATAGCTACAAGTAGTAAATCGCTTTTATACATAATAAATAAACCCACTACTGATGAGGACACTTGTAACAAAATACTAATTAAACCCGTTAAAAAGGGCAAAAAAAATTATAAAAACAGAGTTCAAAGAAATATTAAAATCTAAGAAAAATTTGTTTGCTATAACTGAAAAATGTAGAACCCTTAACTCTTTAACTATTTGTAAGCAAAACAACATACTAGATATAAGCAATGATGAATGTATTAATAACTTATTATCTAGTAAACCCCACAAGTGCATCGAAGTAAACAACCAACACATCCCAGAAATAGAGGAATTAGTTCCCGGCATCATCCTGTTAAACCAGTATAACGGCAAAGTAGAGGTCGACGAAAAGGAAATCCAACTAAATGGAACATATCTCATCCAGTTTCACAAAGCGACAATAAAGGCAGGAACGTGCACCTTCAGAGAAACAGAAGCCTTGGGAAACAAGCCATTACCAGCTATATTGCAGCCCTCAGCAATGAAAACACAAGTCGAAGAACTACTGACCCTAGAAATGCTCAAAGAAATTGAAACAAACAATACCCGTTACATCGAGAGGTTGGAAATAAGCAGCGAAAGGAAGTCCATAGTGATTCTTTCAGTCCTAACAATAATAGGCGTGACTCTCATACTTTTACTCCTGAAAAACCAAATGACTCAATGCATCAAGCGAAAAGAAAACCTGCCTGCAGAAGAGATTGGTTCGAAGGACATTGAGGAAATAACATCGGATGGTATTGGAAACAACCCTATGCCAACAGCTAGACAGATAGGGGTACATGACCTTTCACAACATCTAAAAACATCGATATCGAATGAGGGCATTCGATTTTAAAGGGTGGAAGAGTTAACGCGATAGAAACTCAAAACCAAAGATGATTTATGGCTCTGGCTCCAAAACATTCAAAACATTCTTTCAGTGTGCCTTATGATATCTGTTTTTTTATATGCCTACTTGCACAGCGCATGCTCGTATAATTGTCACCCCTTTGTTCTGCTTATGCAAGTGCGTAATCTTTTCTAGTTTCTAGCTGTTGCCTTGCCATTTGCCAAGACCAAAGAGAGAGAGAAAATAGGGAGAATTTGAAATCACACGCGACGATCGATGGCAAGAGGGAACTTTTAAGAGAATAAAATGATCTACTAATACAAGCAAACACTTTTACATGAGTTCTGAGTTCGCTAAAAAAGTCCGCCTAGCCTTAAGGATTAAAGTGGTGCAAAAAAAAATATAGGTCATCACTGATTTTTTCGAGATATTGGCTGGCAAACGTCAACGAAAATGTTTCTTTTCAAACAGGTTTTAGGTTTCTCTTTTCGAAGTATAAAGCATTTTGAAAAATGTTTTTACATGAAATGAAAGAAAATTTATGATCTTTTATATGATACCTAAATCATTATCCTACGTGCTATACTTTTCGAGATATACGTAATTATTTGCAAAAATGTCGGATTTTTCCCATTTCCGGTGTTCAATCTCAAGTCCAATCATCTCAAAATCACCAAGCCCAAATTCAAAAATATTTCGCAGATAGATTGGGCTGAACGTAAGCTTTCATTTGGTATTAGTTTCATAGGTGTACGCCCTGGGCCCAAATATGCACCACCTCCTTTTGTTCCATCTGAGCATCAAAATGCAGACATTTTAACAAAGGCTTTATGCAGAGATAAATTTGAAAAGTTTCGTTTTTTTATTGAAGTAATGTAATACTTATATGAACTTTAAAAATTACCTGGATTATCCATACATATTGTTTGAGCAAATGAATATATTCAAAAGTGGGAGTGTTGGAATAATAAATTTTATTTGAATAATTTAGTACATTGGCAATATCGGCTTTCACTGGAAATTGTATACCATATAATAATGAATTCTTATATACCTACCTAGATAATACATATTCTAATAAAGTAGACTTTCTCTCATATACAAACACGAAGCGACACGCACAGTGTGGCATTCTGATTTAGCGGGATTAAATTAATAACACTGAGAACAGTATGTATTTTTTCATGTTTTTTAGGTTATGGTTATTAGAATTTTCGAAAGAATACAAAAAAATATGTTATTTGGACATATCATTAAATGTTTCGACGCAAAACAACAGAAATAACCAACAACTATATTTTTTTTTATTATTTTGGATATCTAATTATTGCAGTACCTCATTTCCAATCACTTTTGTTTTTCTTTTCGGTATGCATGTTAAACTTGCCAAACATGGATCCGACGATATTAACAACCTATTCAAAAATTCCGGGTCCGTGTGAAGTCGCGATGTTTTCCTTGTAAACAGTTGCCGAGCGCATCCGAGCGCTTTTCTCTGACTTTATATTTCCAAACTTCGTAAAGTTTTTTTTTCATAGTAGTCTATTGAATGTAATTTCTTAAGAAACTCGAAAAATATTTTGAGAATGTAATAAAGTGCGCATACAGCGTTTTGAAATGCAGTATTTTGAGATACAGTATTATGAACCATCGAGTATTTTGAGACTAACCCGGAAAAAGTTCACTCATCGCGTGTTAAATGCCATTAAAAAAACTGACAAAACTAAAAAATTGGAAGAAATTGTCTTTTTTTTGTCGGGAATTTTATTATCGTGGTACCCGTGGTGTGATGGATAGCATGTCCGCCTGTTAATCCAGAGGTTCGAGTTCGAATCCTACCATAGGCAAAAATGTTTTTTCTACGGGTATCGCCTTCCGCGAGGAATTGGCAAGTCCTCCGTTAGTAAATTCATTGCCATGAAAAGCGCTTTCTCAATTAGCCGTTCGGAACCGGCAGAAAATTGTAGGTCCCCTCCATTCCCTCACAAGGGATGGTTGTGAGAAATGCGCTAGGCCCAGGGGCTCCTCGCTCTGTTGCGCCACCCTATTTATTTTTTATTTATTTAATTTTATTATTTCGGATAAAAAATTTTTTTTTTATAATTTTTTCAAAGATAAATTTCGTTGGGAAAATTTGATTTCTACAAAAAAACGTCCTGGAATTGCATCAAAATTTTGCTTCGTTCTCGAGATATATTGAAAAAATGAATGAAGATGGTTTAGAACCCATATCTCCGAATTGCACCCTCTAATTTAGTAGCACTTTCGGTTTTTTCCTCTAAAATTAACCAATTATTCGATTCATGCAATAAAAGTCTATTCAATGTCGAGTTCCTTTATATGCCCTTTTTTACGACATAATCGATAGACTATAAGTTTGGTTATCATCCTAAAAAGTGAAAAATTTAGTATGGGTGTCGCACCTGTGCGCAAAAAGTTACAACGCAGTTTTGTTCCTAGTTTACTAAGCTTTTAAAAAAATAAGGCCTTCAACATGAACAACACTGATAAACTATACTTTTCTTCTAATGAACTCTTAAAATGCATTTTTTTCGTGTTTTAGTTTACCTTACGAGCTTTGTTTGAACAAAAACATATTATATATCACAAAAACTTATTTTTATAATTTGTAAGATAATATCTATTTAAAAAAAAATTTACTTCCAATTCACAGTAACCACTTTAATAATCAAAAAAACACTTGCTCTATAAACTGACCTTCCGTATCAACAACTGCAGCTAATGTTAAGTTCGAGGTCATTTTTTGCCGTTATGATTGACTTTTTAATAATTTTTTTTTTACAGTTGTTACAGTTGTTGTTTTTGTGAGTTGTAAGAAAAACCAGTTTTTGTTTACATTGTCACATGTCGAATTTTGAATTAAATCCCGCTAATTATGCGAATTGTCACACTGTGCGACGGTTGGCTTTCTCTTCGAGTATATAAGTTTACAGTATGTACCTACCTCATTTGGTACGTCAAATTTGTTTATAACGTTCACATGCAATCCACAGTAGGCAGAAATTCGACAAGAATTATTTCTTGACCAATCGCCCATTGATCGCCACGACATTACCGCAAGGTTATTCAAAAAACTCCCGATAATGATATTCTATGTACATGTACATTGTACATATATTATTATCCAGTGTTACATGAAATTGTTCCAAAAAATATGATTAATGGAATGGTCCCTGTGGAATATTAAATCCAAATTCTCCGTGTATGGTTGATGGAAAATGTTCGAAACGCTTTCCAAAACAATTAATAGTAGAAACTATTAGTGGAAATAGGTAATGGTTATCCACTTTATCGCCGGCGATCCACTGATGACAACGGGAGGTCAACAGTAGTCAAAGTGAATCAGCTGGAAATTGAAGTTGATAGTCGTTGGGTTGCTCCGTTTTCTCCGTTACTCTCCAAAACATTCAAAGCACACATAAATGTTGGATATTGCCATTCCGTAAAATCGATAAAATATATTTGCATGTAGGTGAACAAAGGTAGTGAGAGTGACATGGCTGTGTTCGGAGTTGCTGCTGAAAATTCAAACGATGAGATCACTAACTTTCAAATGGGACGCTATGTCAGTAGTAACGAGGTGATGTGGTGTATTTTTTCGCTTCCAATACATGAAAAAAATCCCACTGTAGTTCACTTGGCCGTACATCTGGAATATGGTCAAAGGGAGTACTTTACAACGGAAAACGTATTACGGCGCGTAGATAGGCCGACATCCACGACATTCACCAGCTTCTTTGAAATGTGCATGCATGATGACTTTGCTAGAACCCTGCTTTATTCCGAAATGACTCGATATTATACCAGTGCCCTATTTCACCAAAATGAAAGTTACAACCACAAATTTGTACTTGTAATCTACAATTACAAATTTGTAAACCCGTTTTTTGTTTCACCAATTACAAGATCTTATTACACAAACTTGTGATCGATTCTAATAAAGTTGTAGAAAAATGAATTGTAGGTCACAAGTGTTCAAAATTCCTGTTGCACCGGCATCAAGAATAACTTGTTATTTATAACAGTTTTTTCACAATATTGTAGAACATTGTACTGCGTAGGCATCAAAATGAACAATAGGAAATTATAATATTTGCCGTCTCTTTGATAAGAGACAAATAAGATATATTGTTCGGAAAGTTTTCCGATTACTTGATACATTCAGGCAAAGTAAGAGAATAGAAAAACATTCTTAATTTTTTGCAGTCTCAAGTGCTTCTCGTCAATAAAGACTGGAAATATCGATGTTCGTTAAGCCAGCATATAACGTTTTCGAACATTAAACTGCCGACTGCGGTACAAACTCTATGTACGCATCCTCAAACTGTCGACTTAGATATCCCATGCATGTCGGCAACTCCATGGTATTGTCCTCCATTCCCTAGCCAACGCAAAACTGTTAGAAACTGCTGCCTTTGTGTTAAGGCACAGTTTTTTTTTCGCTCGAGAGGGCTATTTGTGGGTCGAAATTTTTCATTAAAATGAAATAACTCAAATATATCATAGTTTATACGTAACTCAAATATATCATAGTTTATACGCAGCCGATAAATTTTTTTTTTCACTATCAAAATATCATCACTTTGGCTGTTATTGCAACTCTTTGCCTTCGTCGCAAAGACATTTTTGTAATGAAAGTAAAGAATTACAAATTTGTAACAAAAATTACACGTCTACTTTCACCTGTAAAATATTCTTACAAACGTAACAAATTTTGTAAGTCTATTTTCTTTGGTGAAATGAAAACTCACAAATTAGTGTTATATTAACAAGTTTGTTACTTGTAAAGTACAACTTTAATTTTGTATTGGTGAAACCGAAAAGGAAATTTTTCCACAAATTTCCTTTTGTAAAATACAACTGCAATATTGTAATTAACAAAGTTTGGTGAAGCAATATTTTTACAAAAACCCACAAACTTTGTTAAAAAACGCTTGTAATTACAAATTTGTCAGTTGGTGAAATAGGGCACTGGAATCAATCGTTAAAGAAATTTCAACGACGGAAACAAAGAAAACCAGTTATAGGTTACCCTCAAGTATTTTCCACCGATGCACTACGACGTATTTACACAGTCCATCCCAGCCAAGACGAATGTTTTTATTTGCGTTTACTGTTAGTCAATGTTTGTGGCCCAACATCATTCCAACATCTGCGAACTATTGATGGTGTATTGTGCGGCACAAACAGAGAATCGTGCCAAAGCTTTGGATTGCTAGAGAATGACAGTCATTGGGACCACGATCTTGAGGATGCTGTAATTTCGTCAAAAGCTAAACAAATACTAACATTGTTATCCAGAATCTACATGCTTCCCATCAACACCTATTGATTTATCTTTTATGGAACAAATATAAGGATCACATGGCCCAAGATTACATCAGAAGTGTCTTAGAACATCGAATGCAAATTTGCAAATGAACAAAGAAATGTGAAATGAAGCATTAATTTTAATTGAGGACATTTGCTTGATGCTTAGCAACAAGGGATTAAAACAATTAGGAATGACAACGCCCAATCACTCAATGCACGACGCATTTAATCCAGAGTTGAGATTCGCGTCCAACCCAATACGATACCGAGGTATTAAAAGAAATTATTCTAAGAAACTTTCTCCTTTTAAATGACCAACCAAAATATTCCTACGAAATGCTAATGCAACAGGTTTGGTGGTGCAATGATTTTATTGGCTGGTAATTTTCGCTAAACACTCCCAGTAATTCTACGATCAACGCCAGCTGACGAGCTTAACGCATGTTTTAATACATCTATTTTATGGAAATACATTAAAACGCTCAAACTAAATATGAACATGAGAGTCGAATTGCAGAACGACCAATCTGGAGAAGTTTTTTCCAAAAAATTGCTCGATATTGGTAATGGCAAAATACCTGTTGACTCATCGTCTGGATACATCGTATTTCCTACCAATTTTTGTCACTAAGACCGAACTCATCGAGAAGGTTTTCCCAAATATTGCTCAAAAACACAAAGATCATGTATGGTTGAGCGAAAGAGTTATATTGGCTGCAAAAACCGTGGATGTCCACGAAATGATTTTTGAGATTCAAAACAAAATAGAAGGAGAACTAATGACATACAAATCGATTGATTCCGTTACGAATCAAAATGATGTTGTCAACTATCCAATCGAGTTTTAAAATTCGCTGGATTTTCCTGGACTGCCACCTCATAATCTTTAATCAAAAATCGGATCAGTAATACTATGTTGCGGAATATAAACCAGCCACGTCTTTGTAATGGCACCCGACTTGCGGTGAAGAAACTAAAGAACAACGTCATCGAAGTCACAATTTTTATTTGAAAGGGAAGTACAGAGGCGAAGACGTTTTGATTCCACGGATTCCTTTGACTTCGAAAGACATGCGATTCGACTTTCAACGGCTGCAATTTCCAGTGCGGCTAGCATTCGCAATGTCGATAAATAAATTTCAAGGGCAGTCGCTAAGTGTTTGTGGGATCAATATTGAAAATCCATCATTTTCACATGGCCAGTTATACGTCGGCTGCTCCCGTATCGGAATGCCAGAAAAAAACCAAGAATATAGCAAATGTATCATAAGGCATTAGAATAATAAACACACTTTATTCTATTAATTATACCAATTTGAATTAATTAATACTCGTAAAGACAGGATAACGTCTGTCGGGTCAGCTTACTTAAATATAAAACTTTCATTGCAAATTTTCAAAAATTAGTGCTGTTTTTCACCTGAGTTTATTTGTATTCTTTGCTTTCCATTTCACAGTTGTCACTAGTAAGTGTGGTCTGTGGTGTTTATAAATCGTTTTTATTTGATGACCCCACTTTAAAGTTAGAATGATGTTAATAAGAGCCTGCACTTTCTCTAAAGAACGCCCTCACTATAAATTTGCGCTACAGTCATTCAAAATCACCTTAAAATGAGCCTTAGTGCCACATTAGCTTAAAATGACGTTTGAATCAATTTGTAATTTGTTATCGCCTCACACTTTTTAAGGGTCACTCTAAATTCAAAATCAGACAACCCCAACTTCAAATACTTAAAACCTTGTTCTAACTCATCTCACGTTTCTGATTTGATTGCCATTTTGAGTCAAATATTTCTGGACGAAGATTTTCGTTTGCAATCAAAATTTATGCTTTTTTCACCTGAGTTAATTTTTTTTTCTAGGTCTTCATTTGCCTGAACTTTCAAAATATTGATACTGTTCACGTTCATTTTAACCAAGTCCATCTTAAAGTTGCCACTACTTAGTGTGGTGTTTATAAATCTTTTGTATACATTGACCCCATTTTATAGTTAGAGTGATGTTGACAAGAGTCGGCACTTTCTCATAAAAACGCGCTGACTATAGATTTACGCTCACATATTATGTCTTTTGCCTCTTGGACAGTGGCGTAGCGTGGGTGTCTGCCGCCCGGGGCGGAAGACAATTTTGCCGCCCTTTTATTTAGGTATTTTAATATAATGTATACTATACATTACATACATTAATTATAGAGAACTTTTCGGTGAGAACAGTCATCATTATTTTGTATTACAGTAGTTCCCGTTTATTTACCTCCCCGCTATGATGCACAGCCCGTTTATGTAAGCAATCTTCTTCTACGCTTGTTATTTTGTTTGATATTGCTCACAAATCAACCATGTTAAATACCTATTGGATATTTACCCAACCCGCTTAACGCCCTCTATTTATCAACACGTTTATCTAATAAGTACGCATTTTTTTCAGATAACTACCTTACTTACATAAAATAAAAATAAAATTTTCCTTGTTTTGTTTCAAAATCAGCACAGGAGCACAACTGACTTCACAGCAGTTGAAATGTCATCAATGTCCAACAAAAACACAAACAATACTACATACTTCCTCGGTTACGAACGCTTTTAAGGTATTAAAGCGGGTCCTTTTATCAGGCACGTAACCGGGTTTCAATAACTAACTTTCCCGGTTAATTGCACATAAAAGATAGCAAAACCTAAGAAATACTTTTCGCAGGAGCGCTGTATATAGATTAGATTTTAAATAAAAAAGTTAATCTAAGTTTTACAATCACGTTTATTAATTCAAAGTTCTTTTACTTTAACCACTAATTGATATAACTTAAAACTTAGGTAAATCGGATCGACAAGATTAAATAAAATCATTTTTTGATTAGATCAAGAAGTATACTAAAATGGTATATTCTTATTTTTACTGAAAAGTAATATGAGTATTTGCTAGAATTGAATTAAAATTTATTAAATTAAAAATTTACACGTCTATTTTTTTTTAGAGCAAAGTCTTTTATTGCCCGGTCAATGTCTATCGCATCACACACCGCTTGCTCAGTAGACAAAATAGCCAAGCTAGTTAGTCTTAGACAACTCATTGTCGATCTTAAATAATTTTTAATCAATTTCAATTTTGAAAAACTTCTCTCACAGCTGGCATTGCTTATGGCTACTGTGAAAAATATTCGGAACATTATTAAAATATTGGGCAGAGTATCTTCCAGTTTGGATTTAACAATAAATTTAAATAACTCAAGTGAGTCTGCATTAATCAATTTATTTTCGTTACCTGTAGCAGCAACGAAAGTCCGCAGTCAAAGTCTTTCCAGCTTGAAATCCTGCTCGTCAATTTCGTCAGATGCGTAGTCTAAATTGCATTCAGTGTTGTCTGGATTTAATAATATAGCCGGCGTTAGATATGCAAACTTATCCGTTAAATTCTTTAGCTGTTGAAAACGCTCACGAATTTCTACAATCACTCTATCTAACGAAGAAAACAGCTTTCGTCTTAACTCATTTTCACCAGACAAGTTAGCATCTCTAGTTCCGTCATCGAAAATATGCTTTCTTGTTATGCGCCTCCGTGGTTTTATGGAATATCCAAGTTCTTCACACATATTTTTTGCATAACCTACTGCACCATTTGCCCATTTCTCTCTTTTCTCTGTCAATATCATCTGCAAAGCATTTATTTTCTGAGCGCACAATTTTATGTCAAGTCCTTTTGTTCGTAAATATTTTTGTGCATCATTCACTTCATGTAGCACAGGTTGCCACAGGCCCAAAAAACAAAAAAGAAAATGACTGCATCAAAACTATTAAAGCACCTGCATCTGTTCTGCTGTTTAAACTTTCACCTGCCTCTGTCAGTTTTTCCAAAGCGACGAGAATATCTTTGTAATGATGCCATGTCACATTTACAGCATCGGCTCTTGCACTCCACCGCGGGTCTTGAACCCATTTTAAGTTTTGTCTGTAGTTGCTATAAACGCTAATAATGTTGAGGCAACAATTGTGTGTCGAATTCGTCACAAAATAAGTAATTGAAAACTCCGTGCCGTGCTCTTTTCAATCGGTCCAAATTTGTAGTTGCGATAAAAATATAAAATAGTTCAAGTATTTGCAAAATATTTTTATTACTTATTGTTAAATTTTTCCGCCCCCTAAGCAATGTCGCCCGGGGCGTACCGCCCCCCGCCCCCCCCCCTCGCTACGCCACTGCTCTTGGAATTAAATATCTTCCTCAGAAACGTTTATAGATTCATTGACCTTAATCCCAAACGCTTATTTGTTTTTTTAAACAAAGAAAGAGTTTTTTGTTCGGTTTTCTGTGTTTGATACAAAACTAAACTCATTTTGACATTTATTATTTTTGGAGAAAGTGACCCCTAGTAAAACAAAATTTATTTTTTATAAATTCTTTTAACAGAAAAAAGTACCTAAGTTTTTTTGACGTTTTGACTTTCAAGCTATTCAATCATTCAACTTGAACTTAAATACGAACTAATATTTTATTTAGAAAAATAAATCTTTTTTTTTATAAGAGTGCCTCTTTTACCTAAGCGAAGGGAGAAAGCCCCCACCCCCTTCTTCACTATTTTTTTTGTGTCTTGACTTTTGCTTTTGTCGGATCTTATGCGCAAACAGTGTAAATAATATAATGTAATATGAAAAAGAACTGTCAACGGTAGCGGTAGAACAAACAAAAATTAGCGACTTCGTAAAATTATTTATTTTAACACAAATTACCTAACTAAACGAAAATTTAAAAATTTTCGCTCTCCGTTTTATTTATGCATCCGCCAACTGAAATCAAAAATATTCGCTCGAATACATTACAAAAAACTTCTTAAATCGAAAAAGAAAAAAGTGCATATGGCGAATGCTAGTAAGCGGGGGCATTCTTGCTGCCCTGAAATTGAAGGTTTAATTAAAAAATTCAACACCGAAACAATGTTCGTAGCACAAATGTCTATACAAGATCTTCAACATCTAATGGAAACCGTGCTAGATAGGAGAATTTGTGATCTACCGACGAAAAACGACATCGAAAAAATATCTACGGAGATGCAAAGTATTATTGCACAAAATACAACTCTAGCTAAAGAGCTCGAGATCATAAAAAACAGAAACAACTCGTTGGAAAGAAAGTTCGAGGCATTAGAAAAGCGAATAAAAGCAAAAAATATAGTTTTCGCTATCCCGAACACAATTTCTGACGTGAATGCGGCAATAAATGATCTTTCCAAGCAACTCCTTTCTAATCAAAATTTTAATTTTGGCGACGTCATCGAGCTCACTACCAAAGATAAACAAAAACTTGTACTGGTAGAGACGAACAGCAAGGCAAAAGCATCGCAAATGTTAAAAAATGCAGGAGCACTTAAAGGAACCGGTGTTTATGTGAGCCCTGACTACACCAAAGACGAACTGAAGGAAAGACAACATCTCCTACAGATTCGACGTGCTATAAAATTGACCCAACCATCGGCGATTCCGCAAATAAGAGGTTTAAAACTAGTTGACAACGGAAAAACGTTCACTTCAACTATGGAAGGCGATCTTTTTTGTGGTGATAAAGACGGATGGGAGGTGTTGAAGGAACTGCATGGAGGTATACATTTTCAATCAATAATTAACAAATTCAAGCAAAAAGAAGATACAAATCGACATACACCGAGAAGTTACCCGCAGCAGAAAAACAACAAAGTTTTGACATTTGCATCTGTCAAATATCAGCAATATGCAGAACCACCTGGAAGCTCAGCGCCATCTGAACATTCAAATCAAAACTACAATTGAGAAAGTGTTGCCGTCTGCCAAGCAAGTATCTCCAATACTAAATTTTCTAATTCTAAAACTTCTAATACTAAATTTTCTAATGCTAGTTTTAAAAACCTTAAAATTTTATCATATAATATTTCTGGGCTAGCAAACAAAATATTTTTTGTAGATTTCTTTCAATTTGTAAAAGAACATGATATTTTCTTCCTATTTGAAACTTTTATTACCAATGAAAATTATGAAACATTCAATACTCAAGTACTTTTTAGAATACAGGACTCATTGGGTACCAGCGGTCAGAACGCATAAGTTTGGAAGGTGGATGTTTGTATGGCTATAAACATAGTACTGTGAAAGGTAGTTTTAGTAGTGTAAACAGTCAAGTTGTATTAAAACTTAAGATTTCAAATAAGAATTTCAACATTTTGACGATATACCTAAACTGCAATTCGTGGGATACCGCTTTCAGTAATCTTCATGAGTTCGTCAATAATAATCCTTTAATGGATGATTTCATGCTTGTCGGTGACTTTAATGCGCGAATAGGGGAACTTCAAATAACAACTCATACAAATGATAGTACAAACTCCGAATTTCTAGACATAAGAAAATCAAAAGATTTGATCATTAATAGAAATGGTAGACAAATGTTAGAATTGTGTCAAGAACAAGATCTTTTTGTATTGAACGGGTGTTGTAAACATGATAGTGAGGGTAATTTGACGTTCATCGGATTGCCAGGCAAATCAGTTATTGACTACTGCATTGTTGCACAAAAATGGAGAGATATTATTAAATCGTTTACTGTTGTTGCGAAAACATTCTCAGAGCACATGCTGTTGGTTGTAGAAGTTAGTAAGAAAGATAGTATCGAGCATTGCCCTATTAGTCTCCCCTTAAAGCCTTTGTGGAAAGATCATAAAAAGGAAGCTTACCAAAATAAAATTCAAAGAGAACTACTGAGGAATGAAACTACTATAGAACATGCAACTACCGAAGAACAGATAAATATTCTCACACATGTTATCAACACTGCAGCAAATCCAAAGCACGTCAATCAAATATTTACCTGCTGACAGAAATGGTTTGACTATGAATGTCGCGCAGCTAGAAATCTTTCGTTTTCCCTTTCGAAGCTAGCGCAAAGAAACAATAACCGCAGCGATGCTATAGTTTCAGAATATATTCAAGCAAACAAGAATTATAAGGATCTGTGCAAAAACAAAAGTATAGACTATTACACGGTTAAAAATCCTGGCGTTAAATTTAATATTTTTGAGGTTGCATATATGACCAGTCCAAAATCGTATTTAAATGTAATACTTTGAATATATTTAATTTTCAAATTCAATAGAAGACATATTGGAATGCAATACTGTTTTGTATTAAAAAACAAGTTCGTATTATTAAATAGTAACACAGATAAGTATTAGTATTTGAAACAAAATATTAAAATTCATCACTTCTTGTATTGATTTTAAGGTCATTTATATTAGAACTAATTACGCTGGGTATTGAAAACGTGTATTTTTTTTATTCAAATTCAATATTTGTTTACTTGTTTTAAACACAAAGCGGGTTTAAATGTAATACAAGTTTATTAAATCTTAATACAACTTAAGGTTTGATTGGATTACTTTTTAAGCCACTTAGTATTGAAAACTAATACTTATTTATTAAATTTCAATACTATTGAAGATTTGATTGGATTACTTTTGTATCCACATAGTATTAAAAAATAATACTAATTTATTAGATTTCAAAACAAAACCATAGATCCTGTGAATATCAAACTGTTAATCTTGAACTTTCAAAGTAAACAAAGAAACATTTTTTTTATCAAAAGGTTATTTTATTGAAAAGAAGAAATCTTATATAACTATGTAATGACTTAAGCTTTTGAACACAATTATTATTCACAAAAAAAGGCTTCAATATGAAAACTTTGTTTCTTAAAACATAGTGCTCGAATGGCTTTTTAAGCATAATACTATTGAACTATAAGAAAACTGTTTGGTTCCCACTTACTGACCGTAGGTACTCAGCTCCCGCCGTCAGTAACGCCTTTTGAAAAGAGTCCTTGAACGTATTTGTTCGGCTGTACTCATCCAAAATGTACGCTGCTGAGCTTGTTTTTATAAATGCTTTTAATCCCTGTAACATTAGGAAAATTTTATTTATATAATTACAGTAAATTTAATATTGAAAAAGCTATTTACTTCCTTGTATAAAAAAAGACTGCTTCCAATTGCTGCTCCTTGTTTTTTCAAGTTTTCAGATAGTTGATTAGGAGACTCTTCATCAACAGCGTCAAGAACCACAAGGAAACAGGCACAGCCTGAATACTACCGCATTATATCGAATCCGTGAATCCGTTCACCAGTTCTTCGTTTTCTAAGACAAAAATAAAAGCAAATTTTAAACTAGCACGGTTTGCACTCACCAGGAAATAAATATATATTACACTTAAACTTGCTGTTTATTACTTACTTGTAAGAAGGATATCTTCATTTGAAACGCCAAAAGATTTTGATGATTTATTCGTCTGATTTTTACTTTTTTTAAAAGTGATAGTATTTTTTCCACGTTTTTCACTTTAATGTAATTAAATTGTCCATTTGGAACTCCATGTTGAACGACCGACGCGACGCGACGTGTTGAAACAAACTAAAGGAGTTTTTCTTTCGACAAAACTATATTCGATATTAAAATGTAATACTGAAGGGCTAAAAACTACTACCAAGATACTAAAATCTAATATTGGAGAATTAAAAATTAATACCAAGATATTAAAATCTAATCTAAAAGGTTAAACATATCTGGGTCTTAAAGTTCAATACTGGAGGGTTAAAAATTAATACCTGGTGGGTATTAAAATCTAATATTAATGTGTTCAAAATAAATACCTCGAGAGCTTCGCACTTAATAAATTTATGGAATTTTAATACAATCAAATATTAAATTCCAATTCCTTATTTTACTATGCAGTTTCTACTTGAATGTAATACAGAAATATTAAAAATAAGTATTGTTGTGTATTAGAATATACTGTTCCATAAGTGGAATACAGTACAGTTTCGCGTTAAATACAATATTTAATGAATTTTAATATATCATCAAGTATAAAATTTCAATACATTATTTTTGAACATTATATTATGGTCACTTTTATCCAAATCTTCTACTAAAATCAAATAACAAATTATTGGATTTTAATATTTGAAGGTTGAATTTCAGTGGAAAAGTATTAAAGAGGGCATTTTAGTGGAAGATATATTGAATTTTAATACCAAATTATTAAAAAAAATGTTTAATAAAGTTGGAATATTAAAAACAAATTATTCCTGTATTGCATACGGCTGTATTACGAAGGCCGTATTAAAAAACACCCCAGGATTTTTAACCGTGTATAGATGTATGGCACAAGAACTTTCATGCACTACGAATACTAAGGGGTTCTGGGATAAAATAAAACAGTTGAATGGCTCAGTTTTTGTACGCGGATCGCACCTGAATGCTTCAGTTTTATCGAACTATTTCAAAGTTCTTTTAAGCATATCTCCTACCGCTTATGAAATTCAATTTGCAGAACCTTTTATTCAAGATGATATACTAGATCAGGAAATAACGTTGAATGAACTACAGCTAGCCCTCAAAAATGCTAAAGCTAATAAAGCTCCCAGCCCTGACCGTATTGCAAATGAGTTTTACAAAAACGCGCCCATTGAATTCAAAAAACATATGCTCGTTTTGTTTAATACAATTTTTGAAACTGGAATTATTCCGCAACACTTCAAAGATGCAATTATCTTTCCCATTTTTAAAAAAGGCGATGTAAGCATCCCAAATTATTACAGAGAAATTTCCTTAATGAATTCAATCGCTAAGCTATTTGCAAACATTCTTTTGACACGTGTTAACTCTTGGGTTGAAAGAAAAAACATTTTAAGTGAATTTCAGGTAGGTTTTCGAAGAGGATGTTCAACTGTAGATAATATATTTACACTAACTACAATATCGAACTACTACTTAAGAAATTGCCGTAAGCTATACTTGTTCTTTGTCGATTTTAAAGCTGCGTTTGATTCTATAGATAGAAATGCCCTTTTTTTTAAACTTTCGCAGAATGAAATGTCGACCAAAATTCTTAAAGTGTTGAAAAGTATGTACACTTACACGCGCCAGAGGGTGTGGGATGGCGTAGATTTCTCTGAATGGTTTGAGACGATATCGGGAGTGCGGCAAGGTTGTGTTCTAAGTACCACTCTTTTCGCAAATTCCTTAGACGATATAACTTCTAACTTACCTGCAGGAATCCATATTGCTGGGCTCACCATCAAGGTGCTTCTTTTTGCAGACGATATTGTTTTATTTGCCGAATCTCCACAAAGTTTACAGTTAATGATAAACAAACTTAACAATTATTGTAAAATGTGGAACCTCACTGTGAACTTAGAAAAATCTAAAATTATGATTGTTCAAAAGAGGCAAAGCAAACTGCTGAAAAATGAAAAATGGTATTTCGACGGGCGGGTGTTAGAGACAGTGTTGGAATATAAATATCTTGGGGTACTGCTGAAGCCTAACATGAAAATGGAGTCTCACCTTGAAAAAAAACTGTCTTCTGCCAAAAGCTTAATCAATGTCTCATGGCGTCATGGCAGAAGATTTTTAACAATAATGATGTTCCATCGTCTGCCAAATATAAGGTATACGAAACAGTCTTGCGATCGGTCATGTGCTACAGTTGCCAAACCTGGGGCTTTAAGCCATTTGAGGAAGTAGAAAAACTTCAACGTTTTTTTTCTAAAAAAGACATTTAAATTACCTTTAAACACACCAAACTTCGTGCTCAATTTAGAAACAGGGTTACCCACACTTTTCATATACACCTTAAAGTTGCACTTCGATTATGTTTTAAAAGTGCTGAATTATAGCCCAAATAGAATTCCTCTAATTCTTACAAGATACATTTTCGAAAAAAAAATAGACTGGATCGCCGACTGGGAAATAATGGCACAAAAGTGTAGCGTTGAGTTAAATATTCAGTGGTCTGATTTCAATATATTAAAAAGTCAGTTATACAATGTTATTGAGGCCTTGGACATCACCCAGCGCAACGAATTCACTCATCAGGCAATATCCTCTATAAATAGGGTGATATACCCGGAACTGAACTATAATCTGATGTGCAATAATTATTTTAATGACGAATTAAGTGTGGAAGCGATATCCTTGATTTGCAGAGCAAGGGGTGATCTCCTCCACCCCACAGGCGGATCACTAGTGTGAAGCAGAAAAGTGGGAGAGTTGTGATCGCTTCAAGATCACTACTCGTAACGCCAGAAATGGAAAGAAGAAGGGGTGATCTCCTAAATCTAAATGGTACACCCTACAATAACGCCACCACAGTTCTTTGTAGTTTGTGCAATCTCAAAGCAAAGGAAGACTGCTTCCATTTCCTAGCCATATGTCCTGTATTCAGAGAGCTTAGATTGATCCATTTTGGTTGTGCTACACTTACCCTAGATCAAACAAAGATAATTTTAAATGGCGCAAACTGGACGAACAAATATTTAAAAACCGCAAAAAGTTACCGGTATATTATAATTAACGAATATGATTAATGATACCTGCTAAAGAGCGAAAATTGAAAATTAAATTTAAATATCATGTTTTTAGTTAATAATGGAATATAAAAGAAACATTTTACTTAAACTAATTGTATATAGAGTCAAAAACAGGCAGACGGCAACGCCATTGCCTTTTATTTTTATTATGTAAAAATTTATTTTTATTTAACAAAAACACATAAGACTGTAACGAAAGTTGTTTATATAATAAAAATCCTAATCTAATCTAATCTAATCAGTGTAAATAATGGTTAAAATTACTTACAGAAATCATATTTTAAAGTTTCTTTAGATTAGAAAAATTGATGTAAATATGTTTTCATCATATACATATATTGAAGTTAATATGTCCCGAATTTCACTTCTTTTATAGAAAAAAATAGTTCTTAAGCGTTCCATCACAAAGTGATCTACAATTTTAACCAGTCTAAAAATGTGGGGGGGCAAGAATAAAAAAAAATATCAGAAGGGGGGCTCAAATTTTAAATGCGCTTTTCATCGATAAGCTATTTAAGTTACTGAATGTCTTTACGACTTTTTTGATAAACTCAATGCAACTCCAGGTAAAAACCATAGCAAATTTTTTTATGTTATCTTTAACTTTTTTTATTTACATAAATTACAGCCAACCGACCATGACAAAAAAATTTTCTTAGCATTTCAATGTTTACATTGGCTTAGAAATATACAATTCACAGCATTATAGTGCCGTGAATTTTACAAGTGTCGGTACAATCCGAGCCATAAGGTAAGCCTCATTTGGGTCAACTACCTAACTACAATTTAGCGCTTTAAATAAAAAACTAAATTAATAATTTACTCATCAGCCACTTTGAATAAATTGTTGTAATCATTTTGTATTGCCCAGAGGATATTATAAGAAATTGAAAGACTGCTTAGCATTCCAATAAACTCAGTTTTCAACTGTATGGTATTTGATGTAGTTAACGATAGGCTTTTAAAAATGAATCACTCACTTATTTTTTTAATAGCTTATTTCCACTGCATGACAGGTTTTTGGTTATTTTTGATAATTTTTCTATGCACACCCCTGCTGTTATTATTAGAACATTTCTATTACACAAATAATATTGGAAAACTTTCTTCAAATTAAAAATATCAAAGTATAACTGCACTCCAGTATTATATAATATACTTAATAACTCGCAAAAACAAATGATCTTCTTTAAGGTACTAGAAGGATAAAAAGAACACAGAATGATTGAGTGAAATATACAAAATTCGAGGAAATTTTTATTTTTCTTATTCTATTCGAATCACCGACAACAATCGTCAGACGCTTAACAACTCATAGTAATGAGCTGAACAAAATCAAAACGTAACTGAAAATAACTAGAAATGGGGACGATGCGACAGACGCACGCTTGCCGCTGCTGAAAGCAATTCTCTTTACTAGTTCACTCAAGTTGTTTTAAAATTAAGCCTCTTGAAAGTCTAATGCAATATCTATTGTTGTTCGCATAAATATAAAAAAGCTTTCTTTTGGTGAAGGTGAGCTATACGAAAAATTTTTAAGAAAGCTTATAGAATGAATACGAACGAGCGATCAACGTTGGGCTCTCTTTTATGTTAAGAACAGTATCGTATAAGCGCAGAATAGTGTCACTTGTAAACCATGATCGTACTCACATTTGGGTGTTTCGACAAAAATCGTTTCGCCGTGTATCATTTCGCAATTTTTGTTTTGCATATCATTATTTGGCATATTGTTGATAAGCATTTTACATTTCAGCAGAGCACGGTTTGCATTTTATTGTTGGCCAATTAATTGGTTGGCAATTATTGTTTAGCAATCTGCCGATAAGACTTATTTTAATTAGCAATTTTTTATTTGGCATTTCACTTTTTGGCTTTTGTTTATTTCGCGTTCGATTTTTCCGCTCTTTTTCTTTTGACTTGCTTTAAATATCAAGCTTTAAGATTTCGCGCGAAATTAAAATGTACAAAGTGTCTTGCATAGTCTGTGACAAAAGTTCCGGACAGATATGTTCGGTCCAAGAAAAAAAAAAATACCACCGCTACAACGAGAGAAGTAGTGTTATAAAAAATTATTTTAAATATTAAAAGTCAACATTACAGCTTGTGGTAGTAGGTGTGTTAGCTGATTTCAAATCAATATTTAATAAAACTGCCCCACCCGCCGAATAGCTTTTCTTAAATGACTAGTTCAATTTTTCTTGAATAGCAGGTGCTTGTCTTGCTCCAAATTGCTCGGCGAACGACTTTCATAGAATTTAAATTGTATACTAGTCACCTAGCTCCACTCTCACATGGGAATTACGTTAAATTGATGGAGCATTTTGATCTCAACAAACTTTTGGAAGCATTTTTTAAGTATTTTACAAAAAGTTGAATATTTTAAGTGTTCCTTCTTGTTTGATCATAAAAGTGCTTCTGTCTACTAAGAATATTATATTCTAAGGTTCCCTAAGACTTTTTTAAGGGCCAAGATGACTCCACGACGCGACGGCTTGACAAAAGCCAGAGTGTACCTTTTCTTCCTTATTAGAGCTGTAAAAGTAACGTTACTTTTGATCTGAGTACTCGGTAAAAAAATGTCGTTACTTTCGTTAGTTTTTAAAAACTTGGTATTGGTGTAATTGTACTTGTGGCTGCATCGTGGAACACACCTATCAGTAGTGCCAACTCAACAGTACAAAACTCAAAAGAATATTGGAAGGAAAAGCAAGTGTTGGTTGAAAGAGAAGTATTCGTTTGTGAACGAAGCTAATTCCTTTCCATCATTATTCGCTTGATGTTTCATGTAGTAGTCTCGTTGCGACTTGCAAGTATTTTTATAATAAATGTAATTTACTAATTGACATAAATCGTTTTTATTTCATTCGCTAAGACTAAATTGGTGACCCCGAGTTCCAAGGAACACGATTGTTTATTAAACCAAATAAGTATCTAGGCGATAGCATGCAGCTGCCATGCTATCGCTGTCTAAACTTTTTTTTCTTTTCGGCGCCAACGAAGCGACAGCCGTCGGTCGGTGTCGTCTTTATATTTTTTTCCCTACATAAAAAACGAATTATCGAACACGAAAATTATTCGTAATGGCTGAACTCAGCAATTTAATAAAAAACAGAGGAATTATTAAGCAACAGATTACAAAAATCTGTAATTTTTTTTCTGTAAACAGATCATATATCCAAGCTGAAATTAAACAGGCCAAACTCGACAAACTGTACAATCTCGACAAACAGTTAATCGACAGTGTCCAATCAGCGATTGAAGAAACCATCAACAAATCAGAGGATCCTGATGAGCAAGAAAAAGCCAGGACTGAAGCTGAAAGCGAACGAGATCATATCGACAGCCAGTATCATCAAGTCACTGAAATCATCAAACAAATCGTGAAAACACAAGAGCAAGAAGACATTGAACGCCAAATGGAATCAACGTGATTTGCATCTGCTGCAGATACAGTGTCCACCGAAATCGCACTGCTAAGGGAACAGGTGCGACTGTTAACATTCCACAACCATCAGCACTTCGCATTAAACGCGCAAACCGTACCAATCATCCAGTCGTCCGTTCAAGCAAACCATCGCCGTGTGAAGCTCACCAAGTTTGATCGCACTCAACCCCAAATATGGTTGAGCCAAATTGAGACGACGCTCGAGCTCGAAGGTTTTACGACTCAGGAAAAAAAGTTTAAGCAAGTTTTCATTAATGTGGAAGGAGATTGTCTGACAGCTTCGGAGGACATCATTGGCAACACTACAATCACCAGCAAGTTTTCTGTGTTCAAAAAACGAATCCTCGCAAGATTTGCCGAGTCCGCATAGTCTAAGCTAAGACGCTTGTTGAAAGGTGCAGACTCGAAAGACAAAAAGCCATCAATAATAATTGCCGAAATGATGCGCCTTGCTGGAGGAGAATGCGGGCCTAAGTTCTAAAAGAATGTTTTTTGGAAACTTTACCAGAGCTATCAAGAAATGTCCTCACAGTCTTCGAGAAATACTCCCTTGACAATTTAGCTACGGCAGCAGACAAGATGTTCGATTCTGTAAGCAATAACCATACATCATCTCAATCACCAGCCCTTGAACAGCATTCCATCCAAGCTGTGTCTCAAGATTGCCATTTGAGCTACGCAGAACTGTGTCGTACGGTCAAAGATCTATCTGAACAAATTAAAACGCTAACATCAGAAAACCGACATCTTTCAAGGTCAAAAAACAATTTTTCGCATAGATCTAACTCCTCCAGCCAAAATAAACAAAAACTATGTTTCTACCACAGAAAATGGGCTCACAACGCTAAAAAATGTGAAGGTTCCTGTTCCTTTGACACCAATAATCAGGAAAACTAGCTGAGCTGTCGTCACCTCAGTCGGTTGACGGCAGCAACGACAACATTAACGCTATTCTCAGCAAAGAACCTCGTCTGCACATTTTCGATAAAGAAGCAAACACCCGTTTTCTTGTGGATTCTGGTTCGGTCGTCTCTGTCATTCCAATCGCAAAAGTCAACAAACGTTTAATCAGTGCAGATCTCAAACTTTACGCAGCCAACAAATCCGAAATCCAAACATTTGGTCGTCACTTCTTAAAGATAAGTCTTGGTCTTCGAAGAGAGTTCAAGTGGTCATTCATTTTGGCTGATGTCCAATCAGCAACCATCGGTGCTGATTTTCTCGAACATTATCATCTCATAATTGATCTTAAGAAAAAGTGCCTCATTGATGCAACAACAAACCTTAAGTCTTATGGAGAACTATTAAATGCTCATCACTTTGGAATATCAACCCTGAGCAATGCTTCCAATGCATCTGGTGAGTATTTACAATTGCTCAAAGAATTTATTGATATCTCCACTGAATCTACAGTGATGACTAGTTTCTTAAATGACTAGTTCAATTTTTCTTGAATAGCAGGTGCTTGTCTTGCTCCAAATTGCTCGGCGAACGACTTTCATAGAATTTAAATTGTATACTAGTCACCTAGCTCCACTCTCACATGGGAATTACGTTAAATTGATGGAGCATTTTGATCTCAACAAACTTTTGGAAGCATTTTTTAAGTATTTTACAAAAAGTTGAATATTTTAAGTGTTCCTTCTTGTTTGATCATAAAAGTGCTTCTGTCTACTAAGAATATTATATTCTAAGGTTCCCTAAGACTTTTTTAAGGGCCAAGATGACTCCACGACGCGACGGCTTGACAAAAGCCAGAGTGTACCTTTTCTTCCTTATTAGAGCTGTAAAAGTAACGTTACTTTTGATCTGAGTACTCGGTAAAAAAATGTCGTTACTTTCGTTAGTTTTTAAAAACTTGGTATTGGTGTAATTGTACTTGTGGCTGCATCGTGGAACACACCTATCAGTAGTGCCAACTCAACAGTACAAAACTCAAAAGAATATTGGAAGGAAAAGCAAGTGTTGGTTGAAAGAGAAGTATTCGTTTGTGAACGAAGCTAATTCCTTTCCATCATTATTCGCTTGATGTTTCATGTAGTAGTCTCGTTGCGACTTGCAAGTATTTTTATAATAAATGTAATTTACTAATTGACATAAATCGTTTTTATTTCATTCGCTAAGACTAAATTGGTGACCCCGAGTTCCAAGGAACACGATTGTTTATTAAACCAAATAAGTATCTAGGCGATAGCATGCAGCTGCCATGCTATCGCTGTCTAAACTTTTTTTTCTTTTCGGCGCCAACGAAGCGACAGCCGTCGGTCGGTGTCGTCTTTATATTTTTTTCCCTACATAAAAAACGAATTATCGAACACGAAAATTATTCGTAATGGCTGAACTCAGCAATTTAATAAAAAACAGAGGAATTATTAAGCAACAGATTACAAAAATCTGTAATTTTTTTTCTGTAAACAGATCATATATCCAAGCTGAAATTAAACAGGCCAAACTCGACAAACTGTACAATCTCGACAAACAGTTAATCGACAGTGTCCAATCAGCGATTGAAGAAACCATCAACAAATCAGAGGATCCTGATGAGCAAGAAAAAGCCAGGACTGAAGCTGAAAGCGAACGAGATCATATCGACAGCCAGTATCATCAAGTCACTGAAATCATCAAACAAATCGTGAAAACACAAGAGCAAGAAGACATTGAACGCCAAATGGAATCAACGTGATTTGCATCTGCTGCAGATACAGTGTCCACCGAAATCGCACTGCTAAGGGAACAGGTGCGACTGTTAACATTCCACAACCATCAGCACTTCGCATTAAACGCGCAAACCGTACCAATCATCCAGTCGTCCGTTCAAGCAAACCATCGCCGTGTGAAGCTCACCAAGTTTGATCGCACTCAACCCCAAATATGGTTGAGCCAAATTGAGACGACGCTCGAGCTCGAAGGTTTTACGACTCAGGAAAAAAAGTTTAAGCAAGTTTTCATTAATGTGGAAGGAGATTGTCTGACAGCTTCGGAGGACATCATTGGCAACACTACAATCACCAGCAAGTTTTCTGTGTTCAAAAAACGAATCCTCGCAAGATTTGCCGAGTCCGCATAGTCTAAGCTAAGACGCTTGTTGAAAGGTGCAGACTCGAAAGACAAAAAGCCATCAATAATAATTGCCGAAATGATGCGCCTTGCTGGAGGAGAATGCGGGCCTAAGTTCTAAAAGAATGTTTTTTGGAAACTTTACCAGAGCTATCAAGAAATGTCCTCACAGTCTTCGAGAAATACTCCCTTGACAATTTAGCTACGGCAGCAGACAAGATGTTCGATTCTGTAAGCAATAACCATACATCATCTCAATCACCAGCCCTTGAACAGCATTCCATCCAAGCTGTGTCTCAAGATTGCCATTTGAGCTACGCAGAACTGTGTCGTACGGTCAAAGATCTATCTGAACAAATTAAAACGCTAACATCAGAAAACCGACATCTTTCAAGGTCAAAAAACAATTTTTCGCATAGATCTAACTCCTCCAGCCAAAATAAACAAAAACTATGTTTCTACCACAGAAAATGGGCTCACAACGCTAAAAAATGTGAAGGTTCCTGTTCCTTTGACACCAATAATCAGGAAAACTAGCTGAGCTGTCGTCACCTCAGTCGGTTGACGGCAGCAACGACAACATTAACGCTATTCTCAGCAAAGAACCTCGTCTGCACATTTTCGATAAAGAAGCAAACACCCGTTTTCTTGTGGATTCTGGTTCGGTCGTCTCTGTCATTCCAATCGCAAAAGTCAACAAACGTTTAATCAGTGCAGATCTCAAACTTTACGCAGCCAACAAATCCGAAATCCAAACATTTGGTCGTCACTTCTTAAAGATAAGTCTTGGTCTTCGAAGAGAGTTCAAGTGGTCATTCATTTTGGCTGATGTCCAATCAGCAACCATCGGTGCTGATTTTCTCGAACATTATCATCTCATAATTGATCTTAAGAAAAAGTGCCTCATTGATGCAACAACAAACCTTAAGTCTTATGGAGAACTATTAAATGCTCATCACTTTGGAATATCAACCCTGAGCAATGCTTCCAATGCATCTGGTGAGTATTTACAATTGCTCAAAGAATTTATTGATATCTCCACTGAATCTACAGAATCTCAAACGAAACTTAACGCGTCCGTATACCACTAAATTGAGACAACAGGTTCGACGGTTGCAAGTCGTTTCAGACGTCTTTCAGAAGAGAAATTGACAGCCGCAAATGCTGAACTTGATTTTCTTATTGAAAAAGGCATCTGCCGACCGTCTAAGAGTTTATGGGCAAGCCCACTTCACATGGTGGCTAAGAAAAACGGTGGCTGGCGAGCCTGCAGACGTCTAAACGCACAAACAACACCTCATCGGTACCCCATCGCTCATGTTGATGACGTCTCAGAAAGACTCCATGGCAAAACGCATTTTTCGACTCTCGATCTCGTCCACGCATACCATCTGATTCCAATGGCAGAAGATGACATAAAAAAAAACAGCAGTATGCACACCATTTGGTCTCTTCAAATATAGTTTTATGCCATTCGGTCTTCGAAATGCATCGCAGACATTCCAGCGGTACATGGACTCGATCTTCAGAGGCTTGCAATTTGTCTTTTGCTACATAGACGACATTATCATTATGTTGGAGTCAGCCGAGCAGCACGCCGAACACCTTCGCACTGTCTTTTCCATACTGAGACAACAACATCTCATAATCAATGTCAACAAATGCTGCTTTGGCCTTTGGTTTCGGGTCCGGACCCCCCCCCCCCCCCCCCCCCCCCCCAAAATCGGGAAAATAAAAGATGTTATTTGTAACATTTATCGGCTTCTAATTTTGAAGTTTCGTTATGGGGCGGAAAAATATAGCATGAGCAATTTAAAAATTCAAGAACTTTATTCATTATTATTACATTTCATAAAAAACTGAAGAGCAGGCTACCTCAAACACTAGTAAATTTTCGAGGTTTCTTGAAAAATTCCACTAGAATTTCTTCCTCGGTAAGTTCAATATGGGTATGGATATTTAAAGAAGCAAGACCATTCAGTCTTTCCTGTCCCATTGTATTTCTCAGGTAAGTATTGATTCTCCTCAACGTCGAAAATGATCATTCTGGAGTTGCTGTAGTTACAGGTAGTACTGCCAAGACTCGCAAAAGATAATCGACATTCTTGAACTACTTGCTATTGATAACCTGAAAAATATCGTCAGATTGGTGTTTGCATATGTGACTCGATCCGATAAAAGGGACTTACTAGGCAAAAAATCGCTTGTTGGATCATGATTGATTACACAAGTTCTTTTACTGAATATTCATGAAGCGCAATCAGAAATTGTAACATCGCTATTATTTCACAAAATATAAATTCAGAGAAACGATTTTTTAGATGGGTTTGAATAGTACATCAGCGCCTTTTTTTGGTTAAATTCTTGTTTAAGAAACAGTTGCCCGAAACTTAGGAAAACGGATTGGTGTTCCGAGAACCGACTTTTGAGTTGAGAAATGAACGTATCAAGAAACGGAATGTAGAAAGAAATTCTGTAGTAGTCTTCAATACTTTGTGCTTGAACGTTGCAACGATTTTTTTGTTGATTGCAACGGCGAACAGCGGCCCGAATCGACTTTTTTGGTTGCAAAAATCATATCTCTCAAACGAATAAAGATATCAACTCAATTTTTTTTTACCTTATTGGAAATTTTCAAGGCTATAAAGTTTGTAAATTTCAAAAAAAAAAAAAAAAATTTACTGGGTGTTTCAGAATCTGCTGTTGAAATAAAAAGTTTTAGTTAAGGTGGTTAACATAATGGGTATATTATGTTAAAAAGGTTAAAAGTCAGTTTATGAAGTAATTTGAGTATGATTTAAGTAAAACATTGGGAAAAAACGAAAACAGAAAAAATTAATTTTATAGTGAAAAAAATTTTTGTCATAATTGGTTGTGGTATTTTTTTATTTTTTTTTTTTTAAATCCTACTTATAAGTATTTGTAAAGTATTTCATTGAAATATTATTAAGAATTCATTCCAGCAAAACAAAGAAATAACATTTTCCATGACTTTTTCTTGCGCTTGAAAAAAAAAAACTCAAAAAAAATGACTGACTTTTTCAAATTAAATCTCTCTAGCTCAATGCAACTTTATGCAGCTGAGTTTTTGGTTGTAAGTGAAGAGATATATAAGGATTCATTTACCGTCCATTTCGGTTTGATATCTTTTAAACCTTTTTTTTACTCAATGTAAAGTTGAAAACGTGCGCAAGAAGTGGTGTTTTGAAAATATAAAAATTTTCGAAGATATAAAAATTTGTTATCACGCACCTGAATGCCAGAAATTCAGATTATATAATTGCTCATGTAGTTTAACGAATAGCTTCTGTTTAAATATTGACTGCTGTGAAAAATGTTTTGAGGTGGAGGTAGTGAACCAATTTAAATATCTTGGCTTTAATAATGGATGCCAAAATGTCCTTCCTGCACCACACTGATTCGCTGAAAAAGTATTTTAGGTCAACAGTGAGAAACTTTTATTATCTACAAAAAGTTTGTTCTAAGAAACTATTGAGCATTATCTATAATGGTATTTTCCAGTTAAAGTTGCAGTATGGTGTTACATGTTGGGGTGGTACTCATTTTAACAAAATCGAGCCGTTATTAATTCTTCAGAAGCGTATCATAAGGATTATGTGTAACAAACAGCGTTTTCATCCTAGTTTGCCTCTTTTCAAGTGTCTGAACATTCTTCCCTTACGACATTTATACTGTTTCAAAGTATTAAAATTTTTTTATTTAGATCTGGTAATCTCAACTCTAGATTTCATGACAGACACAACTTGCGAATAAATTCAATGAACTTGGTTCTTATTCCCAGATACCGCACCACATCATTGCGTAATTTTTACAGTGTAGCATCTTGTCGTATTTTCAACAAATTACCCCGTAGTCTCAGAAAATTAAATGTCTCTAAAAAAAATTGAAAAAGATATAAGAAACTGGCTATTAAATTTTCAACCAAAAGAACTTGAATGCTTACTAAATACAAAAAAAAAAAAAAAAGAAACATGATATAGTAAATTTAATTTTGTATAAGGTTTTGGTTTTTTTAAGGTTTTGGTTTCTAATTTGATAAACCTATTTAAATATGAACTGTTATATTATCATTATGAAGGTTAATTACTCATTGTACCTACCTCTTCTTGGTTTTTATTTTCAAGGGCCAAGTTTTTCTTATCAAGGGTCACTCCACCCATACAAGATATATATTTTTTAATTGAAGTGACATTAACACTGTTTTATATAAATATAAATGTCACTAAATTTATTTTGATTAATATTCTGAAGTGTATATACATAATTGCGTTATTTAATTAATTGTTATAATCTAGTTATATTGAATTCGAAATAAATTAAATCTATTAATCTAATCTAAAATCTAAATAATTAAATTTAGTAGGTACACATTTCAAAAAATTTATAACTTTTTTTTCTGATTATAGCAATAAACACATATATCAAGAAAAAAAAAACAAAGCAAGGTTTAACTTACCCTCTTTTCCTAGTTTTTACTCTCAAAGTTAAAAAAAAATATTTTTTTTTAATAATTTTTCTCACCTTAAATATTTGTCAACTTTGACAAGCTCTACAAGGCGAACCGATCGTTCAAATGAAATAATTTTTTCGATTACTAAAGCTCCAAATATTTGTTAGTTCATAAAAGTTAAAAGTTTTGCGTTAGAGACCCACCCAAAAAATGAATTTTGAAAGCACTTTTGTCAAAACGGGCCATTGTGCGGCGGCGGCGCGTGGCAATTTCATTGTGATTTCGTATTCAGAACAAATTCTAGCAACATGTTCATAAGTAACGTGGAAAGTAGAATCTGCGTTTTCAGTTTGTACGTAAATTCATTCAAAGCGTCATCTGCCAGCTTAGTGGCCGATCTTGGTTTTTAGATTGCAATTCCCGACTCAAAGGCAAAACAATCGAATTAACTGATTTGGAATTCAACCGTCGAAATTGCTGTCAAAAGATGCAATGATATGATATTTATATATACATATATTATCCTTACTAGTCCTTACTAGTCCTTACTAATATTATAAATGTGAAAGTCACTCTGTCTGTCCGACTTTCTATGTTACCGTCTCCCGCCCAAACTACTAAAATGATTAATATGAAATTTTGTACAGAGACAGTCTCGAGCCTGAGGAAGGACATAGGCTATATATTTTATCCCTAAATTCCCACGGGAACAGGAACGTATACGGGAACTTAGAAGTTACAGCACCGATTTCGAAAATTCTTCCACCATTAGAATGCTACATTATCCCCGAGTAACTTAAAAATTAATTCATCCCCATATTCCTACGGGAACGGGAGTCCTTACTAATATAATAAGCGCGAAAGAAGCTCTGTCTGTTTTTCTTTCTATGTTACTATCTATCGCCCAAGCTACAGAACCGATTTAAATGACATTTTATACAGAGATGATTTTGAACTTGAAGAAGGACGTAGGTTACATTTCATTCGAATATTCCCACGGGAACCAGTATTCACTAATATTATAAATGCAAAAGTAGCTCTGTCTGTTCGCCTTTCTATGTTACCATTTCCCGCCCAAACTAATGAACAGATTTAAATGATATTTTGTACAGAGAAAGTCTAGAAACTGGGAAAGGATATAGGCTGTATTTGTTATCCCTATATTATCACGGGAACGAGAACGCACACGGGAAGTTTGACACTATTGCACCGATTTAAAAAATTCTTCCACCGTTAGAATGATACACTATCCCTGAGTAACATAAACTGTAAGTTATCCCCATATTCCTACGGGAATGGGAGTCTTTACTTATATCATAATTCTGTCTGTCTATTTTTAAACCTATTTATATGAATTTTGGTACAGAGATATAGTCTTGAGCCTGAAGATGGATATAGGCTATATATTATGTTATCACTGTATTCCCACAAGAACGCAAACGTAAACGGGAACCTAGAAAATACTGAACTGATTTCATGAATTATTTCCCCGTTAGAATGCTACACTACCTCAAAGTAACATTAACTTTAATTTATCCCCATATTCCCATGGGAACGGAAGTACGTACTAACATTATAGATATTTATAGGCGCCGACAGTAGTTAGTTTTGGTATGTTCTGGGCCAGTGGCTCAGGTGGCTGTTCTGGGATGGTGGCTCAGGTGGCTGTTCTGGGATGGTGGCTCAGGTGGCTGTTCTGCCTCAGTGGAGTACATAATATGAGAAGTGTCCTTTTACAATTGTTATGGTGTACAGGGTTGCATACCATGCTGATATTTGCAGCAGGTAATTTTTTGTGGTATCTTTGGCGGGATGGTTTTTTGATGTTGGCGTTTGGTAGATAATAAAAATAGATTGATTTATTACGGTATGAAGTACATAATATGAGAAGTGTCCTTTTACAATTGTTTTTTTTTGTGTACTGGGAAAGGGGTTCGAAGTCGAGTCTCTCCCAACATTGACCAATTGTTTTATAAAAAATAAAAGAAGTAATAAATAAAACAATTTTTTTTTTTCATTTCAATTACCTATATATTTTTCTTTATGTTTTGGGAATATTTTTAATAAAACAACATCTGTATTTTAAAAAAAAGGCAATTTTTGTTAATCGTTTTGAGGTATAGATGTCCATGAATTGTGATCAGATGGAAAACCAAGCCATTTCACAAATATGTGTCCCTTTTTGGTTTTAAGTACTTTTTCTATGAGGTAAGTATCTGGAAATTTTGTTTTTTGTAATTCAAGTTCAAAAAATCCTCCTTTGATGGGATGTCCTTGATAGTCCTCTAACAAATATGTTACGGGATTTGTGTGTTGAACTTTTATTATTTTAAAGATTTCAGTTGTCCAATTGGGGGTGTAACCTTTCTCAAAAACATGCTTATATTTACTTATTCTTACAAAGTCACCAATATGAAGCTTAGGTGTAATATGAATTTTTATATGATTATATGCTGTCGAAAGTATGTGTTTTTCATTTCTAGAATTAACTTCAGATGGACACATTTTAATAGTGCGAAGTCTTGTGGTATTATATGTTTTAGTCAGTGATTTTATCATATCAATCCAACGATATGAGCCATTGGCGCTAAATTCTTTCCACATCATGTTTTTTAAGGTGCGATTGAAACGTTCAACAATGGATGCTTTAAGTGAACTGAATGTAGAGTAATGTTTGATTTTATATGTTTTCATGAGATTTTGAAAAATTTTATTATAAAATTCTTTGCCGTCATCTGTTTGTAGATTCTTTGGGGTGCGTCCTTCATTAAATATATTTTGCATAGCTGTAGTGACATCCACTCCAGTTTTACTTTTAATAGGGAAACTCCAAGTAAATTTAGAAAATGTGTCTATTACCGTAAGAAGATATCGAAAATTATCATTTTCTGGTGAATAGGTAATCATTTCCAAAAAAAAAAGAAACAAAAATTATTCAAAACAATAGCAATCCCAGTTGGCAAGTAAATAATGCTGTCACTAAACAGATGCAAATTCACAAAGCCCATAAAGCACCAGCCAGCGATATAATAATAACATACCTACACCAAGAGCACTATGCATTGTACCTACCTAACTCCACCTATTCCGCACACTTTTTAACACTGTTTATGGTTTTGGCTGTACGCTAGAGAATTTGTTCACGTTCGATATTTGGTTGGACATAGATTGTGTATGAGCAAGTCGTTTTAAGGAAGTGACCCATGTTCGTTTAGCAATAAAATCCATGATCAATGTTGAAACCGAGTATCTGGAGCAGATCTGAGCAGTTAACAGAGCAGATCATGTGTACAGATAGTGCATGAGCAGGTCATTCTTCACCTAAGCATGATAGGCCTTTGCTATGAAGTTGTTTTACTTTATACCATAGAGTAAGGATATGATGACCCATGTTATGATTTTTCTTGAAAGAAATTATTATAAGGGTGCCGACGGTCTGAACAAAGGGAAATAATAGCGTTTAGAGGCACATGGACAATTGATAGGTTGAAGATACTAACGATGGCATGAGAGTAAAGCAAAAATGAAAAGTATTGTTGTGTGTAGTGCGAACAATAGACACGATCTGTTGATAGATCTTAGAACGGGGGTGTGAGACTTTGTTAGTTTGTTGATACTTACTTCGAGATATAGGAATAGGTAGGACTGAGATTGGGATATGAGAACAGAAAATAGAGTCAATAAAGGCAAAGGTGGTTTCTATTGAGTATTTTTTATGGTTTTTTTGTTTTAGATTTTGCTGGCGCTTGGAAGTGGCTGATTTTTATTGTCCCTGTGTAGCACAGGAAGGTAAAATAAACCAATACTCATTGTAAGGAAAGATAATGATGTTAATATAAAGACAAAGGCATATTTTGTTGTGAAAATCGATGGAAATTATTATAAGGATGTCGGTCTGAACAAAGGGAAATAATAGCGTTTAGAGGCACGTAGGTTGAAGATCCTTACGAAGAATCCTTGCGAAGAATAGACACGATCTGTTGATAGATATTAGAACGGGGGTGTGAGATTTTGTTAGTTTGTTGATACTTACTTTGAGATATAGGAATAGGTAGGACTGAGATTGCGCTATGAGAAAAGAAAATAGAGACAATAAAGGCAAAGGTGGTTTCTATTGAGTATTTTTTATGGTTTTTTGTTTTAGATTTTGCTGGCGCTTGGAAATGGCTGATTTTTATTGTCCATGTGTAGC
Source organism: Melanostoma scalare (assembly GCA_949752695.1). Taxonomy (NCBI): domain Eukaryota; kingdom Metazoa; phylum Arthropoda; class Insecta; order Diptera; family Syrphidae; genus Melanostoma; species Melanostoma scalare. The sequence goes on along the minus strand of OX456986.1, from coordinate 72,998,061 downwards.
GCATAGATAGTGCATGAGCAAGTCGTTTACAGCTAAGCATGAAAGGTACAGGTTGGTACATGTTGTTGTTTTACTCTATACCGAAGGGTAAGGATGTGAGATGTCACCCATGTTCGCATAGCAATAAAATTCATGATGGATGTTGAAATCGAGTATCCGAGTAGCACAGGAAGGTAAAATAAAGCAACACTCATTGTAAGGAAAGATGATGATGCCAATATAAAGACAAAGGCATATTTTGTTGTGAATATCGATGGATTGAAGCCAGAAACGAAGTGAAACAAACGAATAGGATTTTTTATTTTTTTTTGCATTAGATGTCACTGGCAGTTGGTGATGGATGGATTTTTTTTTTTTCTTGCAATTTGCTCTCATTCGATATTTGTGTGTAGATTTTACAAGAGTAGTGGGGGAAGTCAGAACTTGTAGATGAGACATGACATATATACCTACCGTCATTGGTGTACCTATATAATTTTCGAATAGGTGGACGCTTAAGATTCATATAAATACCGCATGTTTTAAGGGTTTCAATATCAGTAAGAGTAGACCCATCAGCAGTATGAAGAACAGCATCAGTATTTTCACAAAGTACATGGAGGAGTTCTCGGCCGCTTGCTGGGAATTAAAGGAGCTACAGGAAGCTTTACGCTTCGAAGTAGACAGTGGAAAAAGATCCGGAACGTTGGGGAGTGCGCAGACCATCGCACATATCATCAAGGCGCTTAATATCCGAGCTATTGAGCTCGGATTTATTGATGATATACCTCAAGTACCAAAAGAGGTTCTAAAATTAACCTTTTAGAAAATTCAACGAAATAAAAACACTTAACACAAATTTTTTTGTCTTTTTAATCATTCGATTTCAGCTATTGTCATCACAGAAGTTTCTTTTTAGTTTTTCACCATATTTTGTTGAAACTTTTCTCCTGACCTTAAACTAAATCTAGTCTTCTTTGCCATCATCTGTTTGCAAGTTCTTTGGAACTCGACCTTCGTTTAGTATATTTTCCATAGCTATAACGACAGAAGCCCCAGTTCTGTTTTTAATAGGAACTGCCCATGCAAACTTGGAAAATGTATCAATTACGGTGAGAAGATATCGATAATTTTTATTTTTCAGATGTATAGGTAGCCATTTCAACTAGATCCGCTTGCCATAAATCATCAAACCCTTTGATAATGACTCGTCCTCTTTTTTTTTTTTTTTTTTTTTTTTTTTTTTTTTTTTTTTTTTTTTTTTTTTTTTTTTTTTTGAAGTTTCTCCGAGCCGGCTTATGCAGTTCATCAACAATGTTTCTTTTAATCATCCTTTAGAAGAATGATTAGAACAACAAGGAATTCTAGTATTTAACCTTCATACAAAAAAAAAAATAAATTAATGTTCAATAAAGAAAGGCTTTGGCAATTGACGGAAGGTTGGGTTTGAAATAATACGATTAAAAAATGCTTTTATGTTTAAATTATTTATTTTAATCTTCCGTACAATAACATTAACTTCTTAACTTTAAAAATTCTATTTTCAATCAAGTAGCATGCACAAGTATAAGGTCCATCTTAGCATAAATTCTTTGACCATGGACAATTAACAAAATGACATCCATATTTCGATATGATAGATGGTACGTTTATGAACATCTTTAAAAAGGATAAACATCCTGTTAGATACTCGTGATGTCCTTCTGTCAGCTCATGTTCATGTGCTTTCATAAACTCGAGGATCTCATCGAAAATAAAGGCGATATTTATATTAAACATTATTGTCTGCTTTTACTTTTATTGTCAGTTTAATACTAAAGTACAGATTGATTTACTCTATGATTTGTACTGGATTTATCTCAACTTATAATTTCTGGTTTTCTGTTAATAGCATTTAAAAACAAGTATTTCTCTAATTTCTCAACTTCAAATTGAATATATTGTCTGAGTTGTTCGTATGCTTCATCAACATAATTCTTTGTACAAGCGTCACTCTTATCTTTTGGTTCCTTAAGATTTTGTAGTCGTTTAAAATCTATATTGTAGTTGCCATCTTCATTTTTTTGAAAATCCCTACCCAGTTGGTCCTCGTACCCCTCTTTCTCCACGTAATCCTGGTGATCCTTGCTCTCCTCGTTCTCCCCTTGGCTCCATTTAGACTCTTTAAGAACACCGTCCAAATTTATCAACACTCATATTGTAGTTAATTATTCAATTACGTCTGCTTCTTTTAGCTCTTCGATAATTGAAACAATTTCGTTATAGTGATTATTGTGTCCGGCTTGTTGTGATGCAATAAGAAGTCTCAATCGATCTACAAGTTCATTGGGATCATCCCAGAAGGTTGTTGCCAGCTAGTGGGAGTGGAGGGGATAAGGAGGTGATTTAGAGGTAACCGGAAAAATAAGGATTAGGTAAGGAAACGGATCTGGGATAGAAGGGTAGGGACATGTATCGCTCTTGAGGACTGGCCTGCTTGCTAAGCGCGGCTTAACTCGTCGGAATGGGGGGGATCTTGTCCTCAAGAAACGACCTCACCAGCAACAAAAAAAAATCAGGCCAAATGGAAAAACACACACAAGGATTATCGGACGGACGTTCACCATACTAAGACAGCTGCAGATGGAACGCAGCTAGGCCCATACCCACCCAACCTGAAATTTTATGGCCTCGATAAAACTTCCCTTAATTGATGGATTTCATCCATCTGTCACACCATTTTCACAAAAGCCACCTACTCACCTTCTACACCCCTGAAATATGAAAATTTATTTAAAGTACATGGTACCAGTCAAGCACCAAAAAAAAAATAAATTTATTCATTTAGTGAATCGATGAACATTTATTCAATTAAGTTTCTCGTGTTGTTTTTTTTTTTTTCTTCAAAAACAGATATGGCTACATCAGTGCAATTTTACTTTACGTTATACTAATTAGAAAATTAATCTTTGAACAAACAAAAAAAAACAAAATGAAATTTCAAAACCAAAAAAAAACTGCGACAGGCAAATTTTTCCTTTTTTTTTTCTAGTCGGGTATCTGGTTTTATACCCCTATACGCAAAAAAAAAAAAATACCCAAGGATCCTACCTAACAAGAGCTCTAGTTACCGGCACGTTCCTGGTCAATGGAGGCTTATCATTTACCAGCCCCACGCAACACTTAACGCGAAACAAAAAAAAAGAAAAAAAATAACTATCACTTACAAATAAATTTATGGAAATTTAACAAGAAACTGTAGCACTTTACAAAAAAAAAAACAAAAGTTCTGGATCTCTCAGCTTCACCGATCTTCACCTAGATAGTATTTGTACTATCCCCAGGTAGATAAAGTATGCGAATTAGTTTTTTTTTTTTTTTTCCTCCTCCAGCTACGTTCTTTCTTTCGAGAACTTAGGGGGAAGTATATTTAACTATGTACTTCGATATATTGGTTTGCTAAGTTTAAACTTATGCACTCGTACGGATATTTGTTCAATTTTATAACATACAAAAAAAATTTTCTTTATTTTTTTTTGGGGATACCCAGACTCACTGCGACCTTTTTCTTTTTGTTTTATTACTGGAATAAGGGGCCTGGCGACGTGTTTGTTCCAACCATCCACCAGTTGACCGGTTTCGGATGGTCTTACCCAGGGTTTTGCTTCGTATGGTCACAAGGTTCCTTGTCAGGTTTTAGTTTCCAGTATACCGATCCTGGTGAAGTCTGGATATCCTAAATTTGGAAATCAGAAAATTCAACCTTTCTCGCTAATATATATTTCATTCTAAAAATTTTTTTTTTCCACATTATTTTTTTTCGTTCTTCACTAACTCACCACTATCTTTTGATGTTGTGACTACAATGTCTTCTCTTATATATTACTTCCTCAAGAACGAACGAGATCCACGGACATACGTATCTATAACCACTATAACTTTAAGTTTCCGTTTAGTAAACTACATATATTGCTAACAATTACCTCACTGCTATTTTCAAAACACAAAGGTTTAATACATTGATACAGAAATTTTTTTGTGTTTTTTTTTTTTTTTCTTATAAATCTACTTTATAGTAATGATTGTCACGGCGCGGCGGTGTATCTTATCGACTTAATTTTTTTTTCTGTTAACGCGGAGTAGACTGTCCGATCGTTACCAACTCGTGACTCGACTAACATAAACTGTTGATTGGTATCTCTAACATAGTCATGATCAGGAATCACCCCATCATCCCATTCTTCCTCCCACATCTTTCGGAACAGGCGATCCCTAATCCGTTCACACATTGGTAAGTTAGTGGTATTTGAAAAATCTTTTGAATTTTTGTTTTTGTTTCCCTTTCCTCTTTGGTATTATTTTTGTTCTTATTTCTTTACTTTCTCCTAGATGGTACCTCTTATGTCAAGTAGAATTCGATGTTGTGACATCTCATTCCATTATTCTACGTTTTGACGTCCGTCAAAAAAAACATTTCCACTGGCTGTCATCTTCATCACACAACACACATGAGTTTTCATCTTTTCATTTATTTCTAAGTTTTAATTTGTTTTCCATCCTAATCCCTTTATTTTTCATTATTTTTACTTCTTTTATTTTTAGACTATAACCCTGCCTACCTCAACCTCAACAATTATATCACCCCTTCCATCTCCGTCCCAGGAGTTTGTTTTCTTTCTTTGGTAAACATACCTACATATACCTATCGTTTACGTTTTGTGTTTATTGATTTTTTTCTTTTCTTTTTCAGGTATCCGCAACAAAATTCCGTCGTTGGAGGATTTACACCACACAAAGACGGAAGAGGCTACCTGAATGCTTAGTCCTGAATCCTAACGTGGGGAGAACTCACGATAACTAGCCGGGCATGTGTTCAGTTTTCGCTTTACAGGTAAGGTTTTTCCTATCGGGTAGATATCCTATTCATATTTGTTTTGTCTTATCTCTAAACTATCTATTCTTCAGATTCTTTCAGATGATTGTTGCTACTCCGCGTCCACATCCCTTGCAGTGACGTTTGCATATCGCCGGTACCTATACCCCTAGCGACCATAACCTCTTGAGTTCATTGACCTCAAACATATGTTTTGCTAAAAACAAAAATAGATACGTATGTACCTACATTTTGGACTGCCTGTTTAGGTTGATTATTTGTTTTTCCTTTTTTTTTTCTAGTAAAGCAACTATCCGGGACGACTACTATTAACCTGCCGGCAGTATATGGACGGATTATCTCAGTTTAAGTACCAACACCAGTGACGGACTATGGACAACTAGGAGTAGCAGAAAAACCGAGTTTTCTTGAGCTTTGTGAATATCAAGGCTTTCACATTCGTAAGTGTTTGTATCTGCATGTTATAAATAGGATTATTTTCTTTTTTTTCTTATTGTGTCTATCCTCATTGCTAGAACAGACTAGTTTAATAAATTAACACATAAATAAATAAATAGGACGTAGGTATGTATATAAACTAAACTAAGTATCACAGTTGGGGGTAAATATCACAGTCGGTTCTAGTTGTATTGAGTTAAGCATACTTGCATCACAGTAGGTATAGTATCACATTAGGTTCGATCGTATCACAGTAGGTTTGATGGTATCACAGTAGGTTAACTAAATAGAGTAGTTCAGGTACGTTTTGTTGAGTAGGTATACTCACATACTTATAAATAACTATACTATAAGTGTTATTCCTTGTGACTGCCCACCAAGGCTGTATAAGGCGCAAATGTAAATGCAAATGCATTATGCCTGTTTACTATTGAGGGTAGTTTGATGGTACCTAACCTCGTATGTGATTAATAAATATTCGTTGATGCTTAGAACCAAACCATGTTGATTGTTTTCTTTCACTTCGTTGTGAGGTTTTGAATGCTAGGTTAATTTGTAATACAAAAAGGGGTGACACTTAATAAAGCCTTAACCATGTCTGATTAGGAAAACAGAAAAACATTCAGTATGACACAGGAGTGAGTTTGTACTTTAATTTAAATCGTACTTACTCATCTGATACCTGGGAATGGCGGGGTGAATGTACCAGTTGGTAATGAAATAAGAAGAAAGGGTTTATATGCCTCTTGTTGGTTGAGATCGTTTTTTTTTTTTTTTTTTTTCAGTAAACTTTATGGTTATTGTTTTAAATCTTTGGCGTGATAGACTCCGATTTTCTTTCCGCCAAAATTTTCTAATTCATATAATTGATTGCCTACTTGTTTAAGAACTCGACATTTGACATATTTCGGACAGAGTTTGGCAGACAAAATTTTAGACGAGTCGCTTAAGATAAAGTTTCGGCGGTAAACTTCCTGTCCGGGCAGGTACTTAATCTTACGCGTTCGGATGTTGTAGGTTTTTGCAGATTTTTCGTTTGCTTTTAGGATTTGTTCTTTAATTTGCGTGCGTATGCACTGCAACCTGTCTTTTCGAGGGATGGTCAAGATTTCTGAATCATTGACGCCTCCTAATCTTCGGGTCAGTTCATAACTGCTACCGTGCGTGATCATGTTCGTTCCGAACAATGCGTAATACGGGGTAACACCGGTAGAACTATGAACCGAAGTCCTTAAGGCACACGCAATGTCACTTAGGTAAATGTCCCAGTTTCGTTGGTCAGTATCTAGGTAACAGCGGATTGCTGCTACTAAGGAACGGTTAACTCTCTCTGAGGCGTTTGACTGCGGAGAGTAATTGGCCGTTTTGAAATGTTTAATTCCATATTTAAGCATGAAACTTTGAAAGTCTTTGGAAAGAAATTGTTTGCCATTATCGGAATGTATAATTTTCGGCACACCGAATACATTGAAAATGTCTTCGTGTAGGAATTTAATGACTTTTGAAGAGCATGCTTTAGACATTGGTTTAAGGAACACAAATTTGGACAAATGATCTAAAACAACAAAAACATGAGTATTTCCAGACTTTGACCTGGGGTATGGACCCAAAAAGTCTATATAAATTTTTTCAAAAGGACGATCAGTACAAAACGAAGTTACTATGGGGGGACGAGAAATTTGGTTAGACGCTTTACTTTGCTTACACAGGTTACAATTAGAAACATATTCTCGAACTTGCACAGTCATATTCGGCCAGTAGAAATACTGCCGGATTCTTTTTATGGTTTTTTCCATGCCTCCGTGAGCGGCCTGTGGGGGATCATGAGCCTTACTAATTACGGACTCGGTGAGTCCAGAAGGGATCCACATTACCCAAGCATGTTCTATCATGGCTTCGTCTCTTTGGTATTGCAGAGCTCGTTTGTACACAAAGTCGTCTTCTACCTTGAGGTCTGGTAATTCTTCTGCTTTGTCTTTGATTGTCTCTATTAGGCTTTTGTACTCATCGGACTGAAATTCTTCCGACTCCAAGTCAATGAGAGGAGCCACATCTACCACATCTATTGCTTCTACGTATAACCGCGAGAGAGTATCTGGTACCACATTCAGAGCTCCCTTTCGGTGTTCGATGTCAAAGGAATAGGACTGCAACAAGAGACTCCATCTAGCGAATTTACCACTGAGATCCTTCATGTTCATTAGCCATCGAAGGCTGGAATGATCTGTAATGACAGTGAATTCCATTCCTTCAACATAGGGTCTAAATTTTTGCACTGCCTTCACCGCAGCCAAACACTCTCTCTCAGTTACACTGTAGTTCCTCTGACACCTGTTCAATTTTTGGGAGAAAAATGCAATAGGTACTTCTGCATCTTCATGGTTTCGTTGGTATAGTACCGCTCCAATACCAGAGTCTGATGCATCACATTGAATGTAGAACCTCTTCTTAAAATCGGGATGGGAAAGCACGGGTGCGGTGGTCAAAGAAATTTTTAGTTTTTCAAATGCCTCTAAGGCAGCCTCGGTCATCTTGAACTTTTCATTATTTTTCTTCAGCAGATCAGTCAGTGGTGCCGTTAGACTTGAAAAGTCTTTGATAAATTTTCGGTACCATCCCGCTAAGCCCAGCAACCGACGAACTTGTCTAGGATTCTTTGGAACCGGAAAATCTACAATGGCCTCCACTTTAGCAGGATCCGTTCTTAATTTCCCACCACCAACAATGAACCCCAAATATTTCAATTCCTTGAAACAAAATTTGGATTTGGTCATGTTGATGGTGAGGTTTGCTTTTCTTAAACACTCTCCTACTTCCTCTACCAGGGCTAAGTGGGAATCAAAATCAGGGGCCATTATAAGTAAATCGTCCAAGTAGACAAATACTTGTTCCCTAAGTTTTGATGGGATTACTTTATCCATCAACTGGCTCAGTCTTTGTGCCGCGTTACAGAGACCGAACGGCATCACTGTAAATTGGTATAGAGGCCTACCAGGTACGGCAAAAGCGGTTTTCTCCCTGCTCTGTTTCGCCAGCGGTATTTGCCAGAACGCTTCCTTAAGATCAATGCTACTCATGAACACGGTATCGGGGAGCCTACTCAGTAGTCCCTCTATATGTGGTAGCGGATTCGCATTTTTCTTCGTTACTGCGTTTACTTTGCGAGAATCGAGTCAAAGTCGATTTTTGCCTGGCTTTCGCAAAAGGACTACTGGAGAACACCAAGGGCTTTCGCTCTCCTCAATTACCCCTAAGTCTAGCATTCGATCTAGTTCTTCGTAAAGGATCGTCTGTACCGCTGGAGAAACAGGATAGTGCCGCTGTTTTACTGGCTCTGCCTCCCCGGTATCTATAACATGCTCCATGAGCATCGTCTTTCCCAACCCATCTCGGTCAAAATTCAAAAATTTTTGCTTAACTTCTTCCAGTCGCTTCTGTTGTTCGGAAGTTAACAAGTGAGCGCTCATCACCTCTACCTCTTGATCCTGATTCACCTCAATGGAACTAATGATGTTTGGTGCTATATTGAAAATTTTCCAAAAGTCTACCCCTAAGTATACCTCTTGGTCTAGACTTGGTACCAGGTAGAACGTTACGTCACTAATAACACACGACACGATTACCTTGCCTACAATTGACTGGGTTTTCCCATCAGCTGTTTTGACACCAGACTGAAAGGTTGTGATGTCGATATTAAGTTCCTCTATCAATTGCATGCAGTTTTTACCTAGAATGGACACACTGGCACCACTGTCTAACAATCCTAACAATATTTTTTCTCCTATTTTAATTTTAGCATAAGGTCTGGGGTCGGATGATGTATCCACCCTTGTGGCCGCGATCTTCTCTCTCGTTTCTTTTCGATTTCGGTACCGTTCTCTAGCTTTAAGTACCTTCCTAGATATCGTAGCGTTACCCTCGTTATAAATTCTTTTTCGGGCTATTTGGTATTCCCGTATTCGCGTGTGTAATGACTTTATATTACGTTGTTTTGGAGGCTCGTTATTAGTATCGGTAGGGAGTGGGGTTGGTCGCTCCAGTATCGTCACCTTTACATTACCCTGAACCTTAATCCTACCGTCTTTATATGCCTCTAGGGCTTCATTAATGGTGTTTATTATTGTTGGGGGTTGAACGGCGGATTCGAACGCGGCTCCCCCTGAAAACCCGCGTTCCCCCTCCGGTTTTCCGGCCTACACTTTTGACAGTGAGGAGTCTTCACACCTTCCTGTCCGCACTTAAAACAGAATATTTTTAAAAAGTCCGCTTCACACTCAAAGTACGTATGTCCGGGGACTTTGCAGTTCCAACAGACAAGATTAGTTACCTCCGAGCCTTTTTGGAAGTGGTTCTTTGGGCGCTGCCCCGAAAACTGAAGTGCCGCGAGCTGGTCTTCTGTCGGTTGATGTGAACTTTCTTCGTATTGAAGTTCGTTCGTCACAAACTTGTGCAGTGGTTTGTATGGCTTTGGCATTTCCCTTTCTCTTCTTGGAAATGCTGTCTCGGCGTCTTTACAGGAGTTCCTCAGCTGGTCAATGGTAAATATCGACATTGGATACACTAACTTCCCCACTTTCTCATTCAAATTCCTTTTCAGAATCCGTACCAACTCTATTTCCGGGATTGGGATACTGAGCTGAGATCTTATACGGTTTATGGCCGCAAAGAAATCATCAGAGCTCTCCCAGGAAGCCTGCCTGCGATCCATAATGTCTCGCATTAGCTCAAAGTCCGAGCGAGCATTTTTAAACTGACGCATCAGCGCGTCCTTTAGGATCGACCAGTCCGGTCTGTAGCTGTGTCGCTGAAATTGCCAGTACCACTCGTGAGCAGGTCCTGAGAGAAGCAAATGAAAATCCCTTAAGATCTCAGCCCAAGGATACTCATACTGCCGTTGCAGCGTCTCTATCCGAAAGATAAAGTCTTCCACAGTGAGACTTTCCGGCTGACCTTCAAATTTAAGACCCCACTTGTCTATCTTAATAGGACCTCTAACACTAAAATTCCCCTCTGGAGGACAAGGAGGATGTCTACCTTGGTGTTGTGGATACATACTCTGTGGATAAAAAGGTAATTCTGTATATTGTGCCTGCTGTTGAACCCTATCTAGACCTCTTCTTGGATTTTCAGCATTAAATCGTCTATTTTGCTGGCCGGGCTGCGACCAATTCCTACCATGAGATCCAGTCTGGGGAAGATGGTGTGCCGTTGACACCGTTGTAGCCGGAGGACCTTGTGACCTATTCACCACTGGCGGGCTAGTGTCAGCTGTTGCACGAACTGAACCAGTCAATTCTCGCATGAAGTCGCTCAACTGCGCTTTCATTTCACCCAAGGAAGATGTTAGCTCCTTGCGCAGAGAGGTTTGATGTGAAGACAACCCCTGCGTAATTGACAAGTTGATGTAGGCTTTGAGGTCTTCAGGTATCAGCAAACGTTCCCTACTCCCCATAGCCGGTAAGCTCGTTCTGCCTTCAAAAATATTTCTAATATTATTAAAACTACCTGAGTTTTCTAGGGACTGTCTCAAACTATCCCGTCTAGCGGCTGCAGGTCTTACGGTTTGGTCTAAAGAACCTCCGCTGCCTTTGGGATCTAAACCAGCTGCACCCATTTCGCTTAAACTGCTATATGACGGTGCATTTATGGACTCACTTGAAGTATTATTCAAACTCGATTCTACTGGCCTACCTGAGCTATCTATAGGTACCCCCGTGTGTTCGGATAAGGATCTATAATTCACTTCAGATGTGCGAGGAGAATGTACTACTTTACCCTTAGTTGGCATTTCTTTGTTAGTCGACCGGGTGACTCGTTTACTTGCTTCTATATCCGCATCTCTTATTTGCCTTCTAATGCTTTCTTCTTTTTCAGAATTCATCTTGGCGGTTCCGACTTCGAAGGATATTACTAACCTTAGATGAATCGAGCAATTGGAACGGAGTTAAGGTATTTACTTAAGGTAGAACTAAGGTAACTTTTTAAATTCTGTATTTTGTTTTTGATATGTGTGTAGGTGTAGGTTGGAACAATATTATTAATAAAAAGTAACAACAAAAAAAAAGAAAGCAGTCTTGTCTAGCAAGACTTTCAATAAAACGAAGAGAAAAAAAAAAATAATATAGTAAATGTAAATGTAGTAATCAAAAAAAAGTAATATTAGAAAATGAAAATAAATAATAAGTAAACAAAAAAAAACGAACGAAGATATTCAATAATACGAAGAACAAATATAGTAAATTTAAATATGTATATGTAATGGTAAAGCAAAAGTAATGTTAGGAAAAGAATGAAGAATCAATAAACAACAGAGCTCAAAATCAGTTTTTATTTTATTTTTGTTTTTTGTTATTTTTTTTTTTTTTTTTGATTTGAGAGTTTGTCCTAAACATCAATGTATATACTGATGAGAGTATATCCTCAATGAAAAGAAGCTTAAAAAATAAATATGAACATTACATACGAAAACAACAATATAATCTTAGGCAGGGCTTGACCTAAGAGCATAAACCATTAGTTTTATAAGTAAATAGTTCAAACGACAATTAGTGAATTAAGACTAAGGATGGTTATGTCTACTTATATATGTGGGGGGGGTTTTTTTTCTGAATAATCAAAAAAAAATTTTATTTGGAGTAGGTTGTATCAGTAGCGTATCGGGGTGTTTCCGGGAGTAGTCTTCGGTGAAAATTACTTGGTGTGACGTTATTTCGAATTTTTGATATTAAAAGACTGCAGACGGACGATCATAGAAATCTCTTAGTATGGTGAAATAGATTAGGAAAAAAAATAATAAATTGCACTGTTTATCTCCCGTTCCCGCAGTTAAAGCCTGTCTATAGGACTTAGCTATAAGACGTGAAACGAGGAGATAAACGTGACTTTAGAGTAGTTAATGATTTACCATTTAACTTTGGTTTTGTAACAGTGCATCGATATTTGACTATTCGTCAAACATGGCCACTGTTTCAAAACACTTCAAAAAGATTTAAAAAAAACATGAAAAAAAATTACATTAAAATAAATTAATTTTTTTTTTTTTTGATTGGGAAATTTGATGAAATTTTTAAAAGGATAGGAAAGGATATACATATGTATATAGGATAGGGGTTTCAAACAAAATTTTCGGTGGTCGCTTTGAATTTTCTTAGTCTACGTCGCAATTCAACTCAGTACGTAAAGACCTTCTCAGTGAAGACATACGTAAAAAGAAAATTCAAAGCAAGCACCTGTTGAAAATTTGTTTGAAAAAGGACGAAATACAAGGACTAAATACGTTGGGCGCCAATTTGTTGCCAGCTAGTGGGAGTGGAGGGGATAAGGAGGTGATTTAGAGGTAACCGGAAAAATAAGGATTAGGTAAGGAAACGGATCTGGGATAGAAGGGTAGGGACATGTATCGCTCTTGAGGACTGGCCTGCTTGCTAAGCGCGGCTTAACTCGTCGGAATGGGGGGGATCTTGTCCTCAAGAAACGACCTCACCAGCAACAAAAAAAAATCAGGCCAAATGGAAAAACACACACAAGGATTATCGGACGGACGTTCACCATACTAAGACAGCTGCAGTGGAACGCAGCTAGGCCCATACCCACCCAACCTGAAATTTTATGGCCTCGATAAAACTTCCCTTAATTGATGGATTTCATCCATCTGTCACACCATTTTCACAAAAGCCACCTACTCACCTTCTACACCCCTGAAATATGAAAATTTATTTAAAGTACATGGTACCAGTCAAGCACCAAAAATTATTCATTTAGTGAATCGATGAACATTTATTCAATTAAGTTTCTCGTGTTGTTTTTTTTTTTTCTTCAAAAACAGATATGGCTACATCAGTGCAATTTTACTTTACGTTATACTAATTAGAAAATTAATCTTTGAACAAACAAAAAAAAAACAAAATGAAATTTCAAAACCAAAAAAAAACTGCGACAGGCAAATTTTTCCTTTTTTTTTTTTCTAGTCGGGTATCTGGTTTTATACCCCTATACGCAAAAAAAAAAAATACCCAAGGATCCTACCTAACAAGAGCTCTAGTTACCGGCACGTTCCTGGTCAATGGAGGCTTATCATTTACCAGCCCCACGCAACACTTAACGCGAAACAAAAAAAAAGAAAAAAAATAACTATCACTTACAAATAAATTTATGGAAATTTAACAAGAAACTGTAGCACTTTACAAAAAAAAACAAAAGTTCTGGATCTCTCAGCTTCACCGATCTTCACCTAGATAGTATTTGTACTATCCCCAGGTAGATAAAGTATGCGAATTAGTTTTTTTTTTTTTTTTCCTCCTCCAGCTACGTTCTTTCTTTCGAGAACTTAGGGGGAAGTATATTTAACTATGTACTTCGATATATTGGTTTGCTAAGTTTAAACTTATGCACTCGTACGGATATTTGTTCAATTTTATAACATACAAAAAAAATTTTCTTTATTTTTTTTTGGGGATACCCAGACTCACTGCGACCTTTTTCTTTTTGTTTTATTACTGGAATAAGGGGCCTGGCGACGTGTTTGTTCCAACCATCCACCAGTTGACCGGTTTCGGATGGTCTTACCCAGGGTTTTGCTTCGTATGGTCACAAGGTTCCTTGTCAGGTTTTAGTTTCCAGTATACCGATCCTGGTGAAGTCTGGATATCCTAAATTTGGAAATCAGAAAATTCAACCTTTCTCGCTAATCTATATTTCATTCTAAAATTTTTTTTTTCCACATTATTTTTTTTCGTTCTTCACTAACTCACCACTATCTTTTGATGTTGTGACTACAATGTCTTCTCTTATATATTACTTCCTCAAGAACGAACGAGATCCACGGACATACGTATCTATAACCACTATAACTTTAAGTTTCCGTTTAGTAAACTACATATATTGCTAACAATTACCTCACTGCTATTTTCAAAACACAAAGGTTTAATACATTGATTCAGAAATTTTTTTGTGTTTTTTTTTTTTTTCTTATAAATCTACTTTATAGTAATGATTGTCACGGCGCGGCGGTGTATCTTATCGACTTAATTTTTTTTTCTGTTAACGCGGAGTAGACTGTCCGATCGTTACCAACTCGTGACTCGACTAACATAAACTGTTGATTGGTATCTCTAACATAGTCATGATCAGGAATCACCCCATCATCCCATTCTTCCTCCCACATCTTTCGGAACAGGCGATCCCTAATCCGTTCACACATTGGTAAGTTAGTGGTATTTGAAAAATCTTTTGAATTTTTGTTTTTGTTTCCCTTTCCTCTTTGGTATTATTTTTGTTCTTATTTCTTTACTTTCTCCTAGATGGTACCTCTTATGTCAAGTAGAATTCGATGTTGTGACATCTCATTCCATTATTCTACGTTTTGACGTCCGTCAAAAAAAACATTTCCACTGGCTGTCATCTTCATCACACAACACACATGAGTTTTCATCTTTTCATTTATTTCTAAGTTTTAATTTGTTTTCCATCCTAATCCCTTTATTTTTCATTATTTTTACCTCTTTTATTTTTAGACTATAACCCTGCCTACCTCAACCTCAACAATTATATCACCCCTTCCATCTCCGTCCCAATAGTTTGTTTTCTTTCTTTGGTAAACATACCTACATATACCTATCGTTTACGTTTTGTGTTTATCGATTTTTTTCTTTTCTTTTTCAGGTATCCGCAACAAGGTATAGTCTTTTTCTTTCTTAGATAGTTGCATTAATCCATTTCCCAATGCTATTGGTTTATCTATTATTGTTTTATCTTCAAATAGTTTATTTATAATTTGTTTGTATTTATAACCCTTATTTCCTAGCACTTGGCTTCTTGGACTGTGATTACGTTTATGAGTATTGGTAGCTAGTAATATAGTTTTGTAATTGATGAAATCTTCATCATTGAACTGGGTTGGCTTTTTCTTGAATACTAGTTCAAATAAACCAGGTGTACCATTATAGATTTTATTATTTATTTCTATATCATTTCCCTTAATTTTTAACTCTTTATCTCCAATTTGTAACATTCCGTTATTCAAATGCACTCCATACAAATCATCAAGCGTTCTTGAACTATTTAAATATAAATTAATATAATCCCGGGGGATTTTTTCCATTGTTCCTAGGTCTATTTTTTCTTCAAAGTCAAGACCAATATGCCGATGACGCAGGCGTGAGCTCCTATCCCTCTTACTTTGAGGTGTTACCATGGAGGTTTTTGGGGTGCTGTCACTGATGTTTGATGTGGTAGTGGTATTGTGTGGGGTGATAAATTCATCTTCTTCATAATTTTGCTTTATTTTTTTGTGTGGAGACGCGAAATTATTGTATCAAATGAATTTTTGATATTTGATTTCTCTACTAGATCCTTAAGGGGCTTAGTAATCGGTTTAAAAGCTTCTTCTATTTGCAAATCGAATGCGGCCTTTCCGTTTCTTAGGGCTTTATATTTTTTTCGTATGGCCTCAGTTGTTTTAGTAAGTTCTTTTGTTACTTCTTCATTCAAGTGCATCATTATGTTGACTTACTATTTTTACAACAGTTTGTGAATAAACTTCGAAAAACGTTTTTGAAATTAAATTGTACGCTTATGATGAACAGCTACATATGAATTATGTTTTGAACCGTAGAGGTATGATTCTAAGCGATTCGATCTGCTCTCTTACAGATCTGCTTTTGAACTGCTCTGATCTGCTTTTCAACTGCTTTTGAACTGCTTTTGAACTGGTCTGATCGGCTTTTGAACTGGTCTGATCGGCTTTTGAACTGGTCTGATCGGCTTTTGAACTGCTTTTGAACTGGTCTGATCGGCTTTTGAACTGCTTTTGAACTGGTCTGATCGGTTTTTGAACTGGTCTGATCTGCTTTTGAACTGGTCTGATCTGCTTTTGAAGTGCTTTTGAACTGGTCTGATCGGCTTTTGAACTGCTTTTGAACTGGTCTGATCTGCTTTTGAACTGCTTCTGAACTGGTCTCAACGGCTTTTGAACTGGTCTGATCGGCTTTTGAACTGCTTTTGAACTGGTCTGATCGGCTTTTGAACTGCTTTTGAACTGGTCTGATCGGATTTTGAACTGCTTTTGAACTGGTCTGATCGGCTTTTGAACTGCTTTTGAACTGGTCTGATCGGCTTTTGAACTGGTCTGAACTGCTTTTGATCTGCTCTGAACTGGTCTGATCGGCTTTTGAACTGCTTTTGAACTAATCTGATCGGCTTTTGAACTGCTTTTGAACTGGTCTGATCGGCTTTTCAACTGCTTTTGAACTGGTCTGATCGGGTTTTGAACTGGTCTGATCGGCTTTTGAACTGCTTTTGAACTGGTCTGATCGGCTTTTGAACTGGTCTGATCGGCTTTTGAACTGCTTTTGAACTGGTCTGATCGGCTTTTCAACTGCTTTTGAACTGGTCTGATCGGGTTTTGAACTGGTCTGATCGGCTTTTGAACTGCTTTTGAACTGGTCTGATCGGATTTTGAACTGCTTTTGAACTGGTCTGATCGGCTTTTGAACTGCTTTTGAACTGGTCTGATCGGATTTTGAACTGCTTTTGAACTGGTCTGATCGGCTTTTGATCTGCTTTTGAACTGGTCTGATCGGCTTTTCAACTGCTTTTGAACTGGTCTGATCGGGTTTTGAACTGGTCTGATCGGCTTTTGAACTGCTTTTGAACTGGTCTGATCGGCTTTTGAACTGGTCTGATCGGCTTTTGAACTGGTCTGATCGGTTTTGAACTGCTTTTGAACTGGTCTGATCGGCTTTTGAACTGGTCTGATCGGCTTTTGAACTGCTCTTGAACTGGTCTGATCGGCTTTTGAACTGGTCTGATCGGCTTTTGAACTGCTTTTGAACTGATCTGATCGGCTTTTGAACTGCTTTTGAACTGGTCTGATCGGCTTTTGAACTGGTCTGATCGGCTTTTGAACTGCATTTGAACTGGTCTGATCGGCTTTTGAACTGCATTTGAACTGGTCTGATCGGCTTTTGAACTGGTCTGATCGGCTT
The DNA here is from genome assembly GCA_949752695.1 of Melanostoma scalare. Lineage (NCBI taxonomy): Eukaryota > Metazoa > Arthropoda > Insecta > Diptera > Syrphidae > Melanostoma > Melanostoma scalare. Next base: position 72,980,787 of record OX456986.1, on the reverse strand, counting down.
TTGAACTGGTCTGAACTGCTTTTGAACTGGTCTGATCGGCTTTTGAACTGCTTTTGAACTGGTCTGATCGGCTTTTGAACTGGTCTGATCTGCTCTGATCTTAGCCCTTAGTCCTACGAAATCAGTCATAATCCTCGAATTATAGTTTTTATTTGTGTCAGACATACACAAGAATTCCGAAACATTTAATATGAGACAACGCTAATTTTATAAATGCTTTCAAACAAGATTATATGAATCACACATTTACAATGATCATGTTAATTCTGATATGACATATCAAATGTTTCAAAAATCATGCAAGGAATGTTGGAAAACTAGATACGGATCCTGAAACTATAAAAAAGTTTATAACTACAACTGCGTACAGCATTCGTATTGCATTGTTCTATGAGAATGGTTCATAGTACACAGTGTTCAGCTCACATCAGTACAAAGCAGTTCAAAAGCAGATCATCATAAGGGTACAATTTAATTTCAAAAACTTTTTTCGAAGTTTATTCACAAACTGTTGTAAAAATAGTAAGTCAACATAATGATGCACTTGAATGAAGAAGTAACAAAAGAACTTATTAAAACAACTGAGGCCATACGAAAAAAATATAAAGCCCTAAGAAATGGAAAGGCCGCATTCGATTTGCAAATAGAAGAAGCTTTAAACCGATTACTAAGCCCCTTAAGGATCTAGTAGAGAAATCAAATATCAAATATTCATTTGATGATCACTACAATAATTTCGCGTCTCCACACAAAAAAATAAAGCAAAATTATGAAGAAGATGAATTTATCACCCCACCCAATACCACTACCACATCAAACATCAGTGACAGCACCCCAAAAACCTCCATGGTAACACCTTAAAGTAAGAGGGATAGGAGCTCACGCCTGCGTCATCGGCATATTGGTCGCGACTTTGAAGAAAAAATAGACCTAGGAACAATGGAAAAAATCCCCCAGGATTATATTAATTTATATTTAAATAATTCAAGAACGCTTGATGATTTGTATGGAGTGCATTTGAATAACGGAATGTTACAAATTGGAGATAAAGAGTTAAAAAATAAGGGAAATGATATAGAAATAAATAATAAAATCTATAATGGTACACCTGGTTTATTTGAACTAGTATTCAAGAAAAAGCCAACCCAATTCAATGATGAAGATTTGATCAATTACAAAACTATATTACTAGCTACCAATGCTCATAAACGTAATCACAGTCCAAGAAGCCAAGTACTAGGAAATAAGGGTTATAAATACAAACAAATTATAAATAAACTATTTGAAGATAAAACAATAATAGATAAACCAATAGCATTGGGAAATGGATTAATGCAACTATCTAAGAAAGAAAAAGACTATACCTTCTGGGATGATCCCAATGAACTTGTAGATCGATTGAGACTTCTTATTGCATCACAACAAGCCGGACACAATAATCACTATAACGAAATTGTTTCAATTATCGAAGAGCTAAAAGAAGCAGACGTAATTGAATAATTAACTACAATATGAGTGTTGATAAATTTGGACGGTGTTCTTAAAGAGTCTAAATGGAGCCAAGGGGAGAACGAGGAGAGCAAGGATCACCAGGATTACGTGGAGAAAGAGGGGTACGAAGACCAACTGGGTAGGGATTTTCAAAAAAATTAAGATGGCAACTACAATATATATTTTAAACGACTACAAAATCTTAAGGAACCAAAAGATAAGAGTGACGCTTGTACAAAGAATTATGTTGATGAAGCATACGAACAACTCAGACAATATATTCAATTTGAAGTTGAGAAATTAGAGAAATACTTGTTTTTAAATGCTATTAACAGAAAACCAGAAATTATAAGTTGAGATAAATCCAGTACAAATCATAGAGTAAATCAATCTGTACTTTAGTATTAAACTGACAATAAAAGTAAAAGCAGACAATAATGTTTAATATAAATATCGCCTTTATTTTCGATGAGATCCTCGAGTTCATGAAAGCACATGAACATGAGCTGACGGAAGGACATCACGAGTATCTAACAGGATGTTTATCCTTCTTAAAGATGTTCATAAACGTACTATCTATCATATCGAAATATGGATGTCATTTTGTTAATTGTCCATGGTCAAAGAATTTATGCTAAGATGGACCTGATACTTGTGCATGCTACTTGATTGAAAATAGAATTTTTAAAGTTAAGAAGTTAATGTTATTGTACGGAAGATTAAAATGAATAATTTAAACATAAAAGCATTTTTTAATCGTATTATTTCAAACCCAACCTTCCGTCAATTGCCAAAGCCTTTCTTTATTGAACATTAATTTATTTTTATTTTTGTATGAAGGTTAAATACTAGAATACTTTGTTGTTCTAATTATTCTTCTAAAGGATGATTAAAAGAAACGTTGTTGATGAACTGCATAAGCCGGCTCGGAGAAACTTCAAAAAAAAAAAAAAAAAAAAGACGAGTCATTATCAAAGGGTTTGATGATTTATGGCGAGCGGATCTAGTGTAAGTGGATACCTATACATCTGAAAAATAAAAATTATCGATATCTTCTCACCGTAATTGATACATTTTCGAAGTTTGCATGGGCAGCTCCTATTAAAAACAAAACTGGGGCTTCTGTCGTTATAGCTATGGAAAATATACTAAACGAAGGTCGAGTTCCAAAGAACTTGCCAGATGATGGCAAAGAAGACTAGATTTAGTATAAGGTCAGGAGAAAAGTTTCAACAAAATATGGTGGAAAACTAAAAAGAAACTTCTGTGATGACAATAGCTGAAATCGAATGATTAAAAAGACAAAAAAATGTGTGTTAAGTGTTTTTATTTCGTTGAATTTTCTAAAAGGTTAATTTTAGAACCTCTTTTGGTACTTGAGGTATATCATCAATAAATCCGAGCTCAATAGCTCGGATATTAAGCGCCTTGATGATATGTGCGATGGTCTGCGCACTCCCCAACGTTCCGGATCTTTTTCCACTGTCTACTTCGAAGCGTAAAGCTTCCTGTAGCTCCTTTAATTCCCAGTAAGCGGCCAAGAACTCCTCCATGTACTTTGTGAAAATACTGATGCTGTTCTTCATACTGCTGATGGGTCTACTCTTACTGATATTGAAACCCTTAAAACATGCGGTATTTATATGAATCTTAAGCGTCCACCTATTCGAAAATTATATAGGTACACCAATGACGGTAGGTATATATGTCATGTCTCATCTACAAGTTCTGACTTCCCCCACTACTCTTGTAAAATGTACACACAAACATCGAATGAGAGCAAATTGCAAGAAAAAAAAAGTCCATCCATCACCAACTGCCAGTGACATCTAATGCAAAAAAAAAAAAAAAAATCCTATTCGTTTGTTTCACTTCGTTTCTGGCTTCAATCCATCGATATTCACAACAAAATATGCCTTTGTCTTTATATTGGCATCATCATCTTTCCTTACAATGAGTGTTGCTTTATTTTACCTTCCTGTGCTACTCGGATACTCGATTTCAACATCCATCATGAATTTTATTGCTATGCGAACATGGGTGACATCTCACATCCTTACCCTTCGGTATAGAGTAAAACAACAACATGTACTAACCTGTACCTTTCATGCTTAGCTGTAAACGACTTGCTCATGCACTATCTATGCGCTACACAGGGACAATAAAAATCAGCCATTTCCAAGCGCCAGCAAAATCTAAAACAAAAAACCATAAAAAATACTCAATAGAAACCACCTTTGCCTTTATTGTCTCTATTTTCTTTTCTCATATCGCAATCTCAGTCCTACCTATTCCTATATCTCAAAGTAAGTATCAACAAACTAATAAAATCTCACACCCCCGTTCTAAGATCTATCAACAGATCGTGTCTATTCTTCGCACACACTCTGACGTGTTTTTAGTTTTCCAGCCGAGGTATCGCTCACGGCTAGCCAAGGTCAGGTGAAGAAAAACACCAAACTTCCCAAAGGTCAAAGAAATTCTCTTTTATTAGAACTTAATATAATTCAAATATAATTCACAAACGAATCGATATATATATATTTATAATTTGTCGTAACGCTTGCTGTAAAAACTTCTGGTCGGGGTTATCGTACTGGAGCTGGTATCCTTCGGGACTTCTACGGCTCTTGTCGGGTTAGTCGTCTCGGTCTAAAAGACTCTTCTGGTCTCACGGTAGCTAGGAGAGAGAGAGAGATCGTTAATGTTTATCAAGTAAAGAGGATTGGCTGCCTTTACCGACAGGATCCCTTCTGACCATTCGCCCTATAGGCAGTCGCAGGTAAATCGGAGCGTACAGGCGTCGTAAGACCCTGGCTGGTGAAACTACGAGCGTCCGAAGACCTCGGTGCGGTGAAACTACGAGCGTCCGTAGACCTCGGTGGGGTGAAACTACGAGCGTCCGAAGACCTCGGTGGGGTGAAACTACAAGCGTCCGAAGACCTCGGTGCGGTGAAACTACAAGCGTCCGAAGACCTCGGTGGGGTGAAACTACAAGCGTCCGAAGACCTTGGTGGGGTGAAACTACGAGCGTCCGAAGACCTCGGTGCGGTGAAACTACAAGCGTCCGAAGACCTTGGTGGGGTGAAACTACAAGCGTCCGAAGACCTTGGTGGGGTGAAACTACAAGCGTCCGAAGACCTTGGTGGGGTGAAACTACAAGCGTCCGAAGACCTTGGTGGGGTGAAACTACAAGCGTCCGAAGACCTCGGTGGGGTGAAACTACAAGCGTCCGAAGACCTTGGTGGGGTGAAACTACAAGCGTCCGAAGACCTTGGTGGGGTGAAACTACAAGCGTCCGAAGACCTTGGTGGGGTGAAACTACAAGCGTCCGAAGACCTTGGTGGGGTGAAACTACAAGCGTCCGAAGACCTTGGTGGGGTGAAACTACAAGCGTCCGAAGACCTTGGTGGGGTGAAACTACAAGCGTCCGAAGACCTTGGTGGGGTGAAACTACAAGCATCCGAAGACCTCGGTGGGGTGAAACTACAAGCGTCCGAAGACCTTGGTGGGGTGAAACTACAAGCGTCCGCAGACCTCGGTAACAGCAATGGCTGCGGGATCAGCAGGTACTAGTCGCTGCCCCTGGTGGCACAATACGTAAGAAAATATAATTTTATTACAACAAACTTACTACGTGTTACCTCTACCTCGCCTTTTTCCTTCCTTGGATTGGAGGCTATTTAGCTTCGGACTTCTTCCCTTTTATTCCCGGGAGATATGCACCATTTGACTGGTGCCGGTGAACTATCTTTTTCCTCGCGTTGAGCTGCTCTATTTATACCCCAAGCTCTTACTGGTGCCGTGTGCATTTCCCATATACTTTAATGGGCTATCCCCTACTCCCATATAATCTCCCTACCTGATATACATTTGCTTGTCCATATGATATCGCTAAGGAAATAAATACAATGTGCATATGCTTGCCTATACGACATTGCTTTGAAACTAAATAAACTCACCATCGAGCTCTGTCGACCGTCGTCGCATGCACTGCTTGTGCGTGGGGAGTTGATCGTTGGGTGGTATTTCCACCTACCCAATAACCCAATGTCTACCATCGATGTTGGCGCGGTTAGCTTTTTACCTCCGTGGTAAACTGGCGTACTTTTCGCCACCAGGTACCATGTCTTGGCTATGAGCTTAATTTATGGTTGTTGTCTCGGGTGAACTTTTTTTTCTTTCAGTTTGGCGCTAGATGGCGGCGCCCTGTTCTCTATAAGCATGTGACGAGGGATATTTCTGTCTTTAAAATTTGCCTCGTTACAACACACAACATTATTTTTCATTTTTTCTTTACTCTCATCACATCGTAAGGATCTTCAAATTACGTCCCTCTAAACGCTATTATTTCCCTTTGTTCAGACCGACATCCTTATAATAATTTCCATCGATTTTCACAACAAAATATGCCTTTGTCTTTATATTAACATCATCATCTTTCCTTAAAATGAGTATTGGTTTATTTTACCTTCCTGTGCTACACAGGGACAATAAAAATCAGCCACTTCCAAGCGCCAGCAAAATCTAAAACAAAAAAACCATAAAAAATACTCAATAGAAACCACCTTTGCCTTTATTGACTCTTTTTTCTTTTCTCATATCCCAATCTCATTCCTACTTATTCCTATATCTCAAAGTAAGTATCAACAAACTAACAAAGTCTCACACCCCCGTTCTAAGATCTATCAACAGATCGTGTCTATTGTTCGCACTACACACAATAATACTTTTAATTTTTGCTTTACTCTCATGCCATCGTTAGTATCTTCGACCTATCAATTGTCCATGTGCCTCTAAACGCTATTATTTCCCTTTGTTCAGACCGTCGGCACCCTTATAATAATTTCTTTCAAGAAAAATCATAACATGGGTCATCATATCCTTACTCTATGGTATAAAGTAAAACAACTTCATAGCAAAGGCCTATCATGCTTAGGTGAAGAATGACCTGCTCATGCACTATCTGTACACATGATCTGCTCTGTTAACTGCTCAGATCTGCTCCAGATACTCGGTTTCAACATTGATCATGGATTTTATTGCTAAACGAGCATGGGTCACTTCCTTAAAACGACTTGCTCATACACAATCTATGTCCAACCAAATATCGAACGTGATCAAATTCTCTAGCGTACAGCCAAAACCATAAACAGTGTTAAAAAGTGTGCGGAATAGGTGGAGTTAGGTACAATGCATAGTGCTCTTGGTGTATGTATGTTATTATTATATCGCTGGCTGGTGCTTTGTGGGCTTTGTGAGTTTGCATCTGTTTAGTGACAGCATTATTTACTTGCCAACTGGGATTGCTATTGTTTTGAATAATTTTTGTTTCTTTTTTTTTGGAAATGATTACCTATTCACCAGAAAATGATAATTTTCGATATCTTCTTACGGTAATAGACACATTTTCTAAATTTGCTTGGAGTTTCCCTATTAAAAGTAAAACTGGAGTGGATGTCACTGCAGCTATGCAAAATATATTTAATGAAGGACGCACCCCAAGGAATCTACAAACAGATGACGGCAAAGAATTTTATAATAAAATTTTTCAAAATCTCATGAAAACATATAAAATCAAACATTACTCTACATTCAGTTCACTTAAAGCATCCATTGTTGAACGTTTCAATCGCACCTTAAAAAACATGATGTGGAAAGAATTTAGCGCCAATGGCTCATATCGTTGGATTGATATGATAAAATCACTGACTAAAACATATAATACCACAAGACATCGCACTATTAAATTGTGTCCATCTGAAGTTAATTCTAGAAATGAAAAATACATACTTTCGACAGCATATAATCATATAAAAATTCATATTACACCTAAGCTTCATATTGGTGACTTTGTAAGTATAAGTAAATATAAGCATGTTTTTGAGAAAGGTTACACCCCCAATTGGACAACTAAAATCTTTAAAATAATAAAAGTTCAACACACAAATCCCGTAACATATTTGTTAGAGGACTATCAAGGACATCCCATCAAAGGAGGATTTTATGAACTTGAATTACAAAAAACAAAATTTCCAGATACTTACCTCATAGAAAAAGTACTTAAAACCAAAAAGGGACAAATATTTGTGAAATGGCTTGGTTTTCCATCTGATCACAATTCATGGACATCTATACCTCAAAACGATTAACAAAAATTGCCTTTTTTTTTAAATACAGATGTTGTTTTATTAAAAATATTCCCAAAACATAAAGAAAAATATATAGGTAATTGAAATGAAAAAAAAAATTGTTTTATTTATTACTTCTTTTATTTTTTATAAAATAATTGGTCATTGTTGGGAGAGACTCGACTTCGAACCCCTTTCCCAGTACACAAAAAAAAAAAACAATTGTAAAAGGACACTTCTCATATTATGTACTCCATACCGTAATAAATCAATCTATTTTTATTATCTACCAAACGCCAACATCAAAAAACCATCCCGCCAAAGATACCACAAAAAATTACCTGCTGCAAATATCAGCATGGTATGCAACCCTGTACACCATAACAATTGTAAAAGGACACTTCTCATATTATGTACTCCACTGAGCCAGAACAGCCACCTGAGCCACCATCCCAGAACAGCCACCTGAGCCACCATCGCAGAACAGCCACCTGAGCCACTGGCCCAGAACATACCAAAACTAACTACTGCCGACTAATGAGATAGTTAACCATATAAACTAATAAATTATGTTTGACCAATGTCTATAAGTAGACAATATTATGGACACTGAGCAAGTCACATCAAAACCTATAGAGTTTCTCAAATAATTAGAACTATCAGGAGTGGCTGCAAGTTGGTGTTCCAGTGCCAATAATGAGTAATCTAGAATTGTACACAGCTACAAATTACACATCTGGGATGCGGCATTATAAACATTTTAATAATGACTGGAACAGCGAAATTAGAAATCTTTTTATCCCCCGTATTTCTTTAATTCCCACTGATTAGTCCTTTTAGTTTAAACGAGTGTATCAAACTCGCAAAACCTTTTTATTTGACAAAAGATGGAAAAAGTAAGAACGTCGTGTGCAAAAATGTACTGAAATAAAATAATATAACAATAGTTTACAAAAACAAAAAAAAAAAAATGTTGCCGAAAGTCACTATTCCACGCGGATGAAGTCGCTGGCACAGCTAGTATAGTATAAATAAAATTTTGAGTACTAGACCCCCCCCCTTGCCCAAATCCTGGATTCGCCACTGACGACGCCATTAAACACTTCGAACATATTCTTGACAGTCGACAATTCGTCACAAAATGTGATCATAAAACACTCGCAACAAATATTGGAAACAAGTCTGATCGAGCTGCCAAGCGCCATCTTCGACATCTGGACTACATCTCCACTTTCCAAATCATCATAGTTCACATCAATGGTAATGAGAACATAGTCGCAGACGCATTCTCGCGTCTCGCTCACTCTCAGGTCAACGAAATCACCATGCCTTTAGAAATAGGTACCGAAACTATCTTCGAAGCACAATCCAAAGATGAAGAACTCCAAAGTCTTATTGATGGCACAAGTTCACTACTACTTCAAATTGTCCATCTTAAAACTGATACCCCAATTTTTTGCGATGTGTCATCTTGATTTGTGCGACCGTATGTACCGAAAGAACTCAGAAAAAGTATATTCGATTCAGTTCACAGTCTCTCACACCCAGGCGGACGAGCAACTCTTCAACAAATAAAACAAAAATATGTTTGGCCATGCATAAAGAAAGACATCACCAAATGGGTTCGAAATTGTGTACCTTGTCAATCAGCGAAAATTCAACGACACAACAAGTTTCAACCAAACCATATTCCCATGCCGGACAGTCGCTTCGACCATGTTCATTTGGATCTTGTTGTCATGCCACAAGTTCGAAGCTACAGAAACTGCCTAAAAATGATTGATTGATTTTATAGATGACCGGAGGCTATTCCAATTCCATTGACAGACATGACCGTTGAAACAGTCGCCAGCGCCTTTTAGACGAATTGGGAAGCAATATTTGGTTGTCCCAAAACGATAACGACTGACCACGGCACGCAATCCGAGTCAGCCCTTTTCAAAGCATTAACCAACCTAAATGGAACTAAACGCTCGCGAGCCAGTGCGTACCATCCGCAGGCCAATGGAATGATTGAACGCTGGCACAGATCTTTCAAAGCAGCCCTGATGTGTCATCCAACAAAACCCTGGACAGAACTTCTTCCAACTGTTCTCCTAGGACTTAGAACCTGCTACAAAAAAGATGTGAAAGCTTCAGCAGCCGACTTTCTCCATGGATCTTCAATCAGACTGCCAAATGAATTCTTTACGAAGGAAGACACTCCAGCTGATCCTCAAGCCTTCGTAGAAAAACTAAGAGACCAAATGCGAATGCTGCGACCAGCTTCATCTGCTCATCACATTAAACAACACATCTTTATTCTCAAAGAACTGTACCAGTGCTCACTTGTCAAGCTCAAGACTGATTCAGTAAGAAAACCCCTAGAGCCTCCGTACACTGGGCCATTCGAAGTCATTCAAAGGTTATCAGATCGTCTCTTCACTATTCGCATGAGTAATAAAGATGTCAACGTTTCTGCAAAACGTCTCAAGCCAGCTTTTGTAATCCAAGAGGAAAAATCATCACACACCACTGATCGAGATGAAGTCATAAATGAAGAATCCGAAGGGTGTCCACTTCAACAACTTCACATTCCAAATGAACAAGAATCCAGCCAGCAACAAAACGATCAACAGTCTCAAATACAAAAATCCAATCGGAATTCACAACAACAACACCAGTCACCCGTATATCAAAAAGCAAGACCAACAGCAATAAAAAAAGGTTCCTTCGAAAACAATAACAATCGTGACAATGCCACTGGCAAGGGAGTAGGTGTGGCTGCTCCAACAATACATCGCGGAACACACCTATCAGTAATGCCAACTCAACCACACAAAACTCAAAAGAATATTGGAAGGAGAAAGGAAGTGTTGGTGGAAAGAGAAGTATTCGTTTGTGAACGAAGCTAATTCCTTTTCCATCATTATTCGCTTGGTGTTTCATGTAGTAGTCTCGTTGCGACTTGCAAATAATAAATGTATTGAAAGAGAAATATGGATAACGTCCCAAATAAAAAGAAGGCAACGATCTTTAGTCAGTGACGGTTTATTACCAACTGATGATGAGTTGATAAAACGTTATAAAGGAAAAATACATTAACGGGAAAGTATTATATAAATGTAAGAGGGGAAATATTTATGTTGTTCATATTGGCAAAGTATTAAGACTATACTAGAGAGTTTTACTTTCCAACAAAATGTTATTTACTAATTGATATAAATCGTTTTTATTTCATTCGATAAGCAAAACACTAAATACTTATTATTGTTGAATCTCTTAAAAAGACGTTGTATTTAACTGTGTAGTTATAAAGTGAAAAATATTTATATCATTATTGTAGAAAAATTGCGCGTAAGAGTTTTTAGCTTTTATTCAGCCATATGTCTGGCTTCGTAATGTAATTTTAGAACTGAATTTCCAAAAAGAGATGGTGTAGATACCTATGCCTCATACTTTCTCTCTTTTCCTAAGAAATAGAAAACAAGGCTCAAGGTTCTGCTTGAAATGCAAACTACCCACACATACCAAATTGGTATTGATTAACAAGGCTTTTCAAATTTTATCAAAGAAATCGTTGTAGAAATTTTACTCAATGAAAATAACACCTGATACAGATGGAAATTCAATTTTTCTTTTTCATTGATGGGAAAATTTTATCATCATTTCATACAAACCTATCGCCAAAATAGTAATAGATAAATTCCTCAGTCCTCTACAATTCTCCAAACATCTTTCTTATCATGTTATCTTAAAACGTTATTGATAGACCAGTCCAGAAATTACCTATACAAAAGCAAGCCATAAGAGTTTTGGGACTCAGAAAAAGGAATAATGCCCGAATAATCATTAAAATAAATAAAATAAAGCAAGATACAATAAAAGATACAAATAATACCAATAACAAATCTTAACATAACACCACATAGGGGAAAAAGGTGCGGTTTCACGGTATGCAAGTTGTAAGATCTTGCCAGAAGATAATTTGACAAAAAATTTGAAATAAATCAGAAATACCGTTTTGAAAATATTCAAAAAAATTTAATTTTTTTTAAAAGTTTAATTAAAATTTAAAAATTTTAAATTTTATAAATGTTAATATGCAATCTTTCTGAAACTTCTTAAATATGAAGTTTCGTCAATATCGTGAAAGTGATTAACGAGGAAGTCGGTATTGAAAAAACGGTACTATAATTTTTTTACGTCATAAGAAAAACAATTAAAAGTTTATCCTTCACTTAAAATTTTATCGAAATCATTAGAGCCGTTTGCGAGAAAAATAAGTATTATCATATATGTAGGTTGTATGGCAGCAGTAGCGGTTTTAGGGTAGGGCGAGGTTGGGCGATGGCCCAGGGCGCCTGCGGTGCCCCCCCAGCTTAAATATGAAGTTTCGTCAATATCGTGAAAGTGATTAACGAGGAAGTCGGTATTGAAAAAACGGTACTATAATTTTTTTACGTCATAAGAAAAACAATTAAAAGTTTATCCTTCACTTAAAATTTTATCGAAATCATTAGAGCCGTTTGCGAGAAAAATAAGTATTATCATATATGTAGGTTGTATGGCAGCAGTAGCGGTTTTAGGGTAGGGCGAGGTTGGGCGATGGCCCAGGGCGCCTGCGGTGCCCCCCCAGCTCATGTTCATAGTTCGAGGTAGTGTCCGACCGAAGCTTCGGCTTCGGCTTCGGCTTCGGCCACATTCGGCTAAGAAATGTACAATCGGCTAAACCTTCGGCTTCGGCCAAAATATGCCGAAGTTTTGGCCGAAGCCGAAGGTTTAGTTTTTGGCTGTTGTGCGTTGTGGTAGGGGCTGAAAAAAAAATTCAGTTATCGTAGAACGTAGAACAGTGTTGAGTTATTTGTTGTTCTTTTCCTTAATTTCAATAAAATATTAATACTAGTTCAAATTGTTATTATTTTTGAAACGTTAATTTAATTTATCCCGTTAATTTGGTTACTGCATGCACACATTAGATTCGTTTTGAGCTTTACCCAGAGTTGACCCAGGTTTCCTTGAGAAATCTATGAGTCCTCAAAAAACACTAAACCACAAAATCACCACAAATATTTGTCATTTGAATAAAAATACATGCCATTTAACAGCCCTCAACTCGCCCCAGAAGAAACCAAGGGCGAATCTTTTTGTACCAAACCCAGGTCAACCCCAAGGCTCAAAAAACACTCAGTTTGACATTCAAGGCAAACTTAGGTTTTTCAAAAAACGCTTTGTGGCGACCACAGAGTGACCTCAGGGCTTCAACTAACGAACCTATTCTAGAAAAAAATCATTTTTTTTTTCATTTTTAGTCAATCTGGAACGAAAATTCTTCAAGTTATTGAAGCTTCGGCTTCGGCTTCGGCTTCGGCCGAAGGTTAATGTCAAGCCGAATAATCGGCTTCGGCTTCGGCTTCGGCTACAAATCGACCTTCGGTCGGACACTAGTTCGAGGTCTTCTTAGTCGTAAATTCCCTAATTAAGTGGTTTTTCATGTTGGCAACACTTGAATGGAACATAGAATTCAATCTGTTCGATCGGAGTTCATTTTACAGAGGTACTTCCGACAAACTATATACGCCAAATAACGGAAAGTTCTAAGGCTTAGTACAGCTACTAGCCAAATTTGATCTAGTCATGCAGGAGCACTTGCGATTAGCTATGAAGGGTGATGTTTCAGACCACTACTGTGGAAAAGACATCCAAAATGAATTAATAGAGCTGATGGGTGAAAAAGTGAAGTCAGAAATCTTATCACACACGCAATGAAATCAAAATATTATTCTATTATAGCCTGTAATGTCTGTACATTAGTCATGTAGAACAACTTTCGCTGACATTACGATTTGAAAGAAAGACTGACTGAAGTTATTATTAATATTTTAAAAAAATACGGACTGGAATTATTGTAGGAGTCAGGAATATGACAACGGGGCGAATATGAAAGGAAAAAATACTGGGGTTCAAAGGAGAATTTTCGACATATACCCCTTAGCTGTTTATGTACCGTGTGGCTGTCATAGCTGCAATCTATATCAGTCACTTTGTTTGGGGTACTTCAGAGGTAGTTCACATTGTTTTCAGCTTCTGTTCATCTATGGAAAATTCTAACCGATCACATGAGACTATTGTAGCGAACCTACGTTACCTACATATAAAAATGGAACACGAAAAATTAGCTGAACGCAACCATACCTGAATGCAACGACACCTGCACGCGAATACATCGGAACTAACAAAATAACCCAAAATGCGCATGCGCGAGATGTGCACAAAAAACTCTTTCCGGCCTTCTGCCAGACAGACGGCCATTTGTTCATTCTATTTCTGACACTGAGATTTGCCGAACGTGCCGGCGTTGTATTTGCCTAGTTGAATCTCTTCAAGATACTTATAAATTAAATGGAATCATAAAATTAGTAAAAGACAAAGTAAAATTGTATTTAGTTAAAATAAATAAAAGTAAATAGAAAACAACAAACGAGAGAAGACAAATTAATTGAGGACGCAGGAGAGTTGAACCAGCTAAAGGTAAGCGACAGGTGGCTGCCTGAATAGCCATCGACGGGACCGTCAAAGGTGCGCAACTAGAGGCACATATGTACATTGGTGACCCCGACAAAAGAACACGCCCAGCGGAGCACGCCCAGCGAAGCGCTACAAGGCTCGAGCACACTGTCTCGCCCACACACCAACATTACACCAACATACATCCATCATCTTTGCGATTGCGTTGTTTTATTGCAACCAGAACATTTCGCGCCAACGCTCCACATTTCGCGCCAACAATCCACGTACCACGCAAACGCTCCACGTGCCACACCAACAATCCACGCGCCACGCCTACGCTCCACGTACCACCACCAATACAACACCAACAGCAAACTATACCGCGTCCAAACGACAAGGAAACAGGCAACGCAAATTTCGCCTCAAGCTCATAGCACTCCTCCTGTCCCATCGTCCGTTTCAACGCCATCACACCGAAAAGAAGATCAAGGAGCGTCTCTGCCACCACCATCACCATCATTTTGGCACCGCCATTGCCTGGCCACCAAAAATAATATTGCCACCACCAACATTTCAACACCGCCATCGTCTGGCCGCAGCAGCATTTACAATCACCACCGAAGCCATCGCCGCCATAAAAGCGGCACCATAAAGTGGCCAACAATAACGAGGTCCTGAGTTTCGTCACATACTTTCTTGCGTCGAAAAATTCACATTGTAAAAGAAAAATTTTTCACAAGAAAAACGTTACCAACGCCATCTAGGAGAATCTTCAGTCAACATCGAAGTCCCGACGACGCCAACTCCATCTGCACACCAATCAGCGGCGCAACTAAACGAACTTCTGTCGTGGACAACAACCATTTCAAACAACTTTTAAAAAAACTAAGTGCAGGTGTCATATAGGTTGGTTACCCCTGCCTACACCTACACTATGTAAACATCACTATTAACAGACACTTGTAGTATGTTATCTTTTATATCAATAAACGTACACTTCAGTCTTCACTTAACCATTGACCACTTGACATGGTGTCAGAAGTGGGATAAACCTTTATATTAATAGAAGAGTTTATATTAAGTTCCGCATCAATCGTTAAACGAAAGAAAAAAAAAAATCGGTAACAATAAATAAATATATTAAGAATGCCTGATGAACCACAACCTGAAACTCTGAGTGCAGCTAATTACGTGAAGCCACCAAAGCCACTCCAAATAACAGGTGGAAACCTTGCATCGGCATGGAAAAATTGGATCCAGCTTTACAAATGGTTTGAGATTGCTGCACAATTAAACAAAAAACCAGAGGAAATCCAAGTGGCAACATTTATGTCATGTATAGGAGCAGATGCAGCAAACATCTATAATTCTTTTTCCTTCACAGAAGCCGAGGCTCATAAAGTGTCTTCGATAATTAATAAGTTTAACGAGTATTTTTCACCTAAGGTAAGCTTAACATTTGAAAGGTACACCTTTAATACTCTAACTCAACGCGAAGGAGAAAGTTTCGAAGAATTCCTAACAAAAATTAAAAATCAAGCAAAAAAATGTGCATTTGAAAATCTTGAAGACTCATTATTGCGGGACAAAATAGTAACGGGTATAAGAAACGATAGTCTGCGTGAAAAATTATTAGCAGAAGATGACATCAAACTAGACCAAACTATAAAGGTATGCAGAGCAAGCGAGATAGCTTCCCAGCAATTGCGCGATTTACATAAGCCCGAAACAGCAGCAGTTGATGCAATAAAAAAATACACCCCATATTATCACAAAAAATCACCAAAACCTAAATCTTCATTCACCTACACATGCAGAAATTGTGGGACAGAACATGAAAAAAATAAGTGCCCAGCATACAAACAAAAATGCCAACACTGTAAAAGAACAGGTCATTTTACCGAACTATGCTTTCAGCGAAGAAAAAAGTTCGATAAGAAGAAAAAAGTATACACTCTACAAGAAAGCACACAATCTGTTAGCGAAAGTGACAACACTAGTGACGATTCAAGCGGTTTGTTCGTTCTAGCTCTCACAAAATCAGAAACAAATAAAGATGAGACAAAAAACTGGTACGAAGAAATAAAAATCGAGAAAAACACAACCAAAGTTAAACTCGACACCGCCGCGCAGTGCAACGTGCTTCCAGTCAGTCTAATAAAGAAATCAAATTTACAAAAAATAAAGCCAACAAAACAAAAGATTATAGCTTTCGGTGGAACAGAAATCGACGTGAGTGGTGAAATAACCCTAGATTGTGTTGTGCGCAATAAAAATCGAAAAATAAAGTTCTTGATTGTGAAAGATTTTCCAGACTTAGAGCCAATATTAGGCAAAGATGACTGCGAAAAGTGTTCTCTAGTGCTGCGTGTGCAAGAAATAAACTTGGATAGCGAGATTTTCCAAGGACTTGGAAAGGTCAAAGATTTTGTCTATGATATTGACCTTATCGACAATCCAAAGTTTGAACATTATGCGCCAAGAAAAATTCCTCATTCCATCCGAGATGATGTCAAAAAAGAAATTGACAATATGCTCAGACTCGGTGTTTTAATCAAAACGGACGGATTTCCCCCTGCAGTTTCACCGATGGTAGTGGTAAGAAAGAAGGACAAAATTAGGGTATGTATCGACCCCACAGACATTAATAAAAATATACGTAGGCGTTATCACCCTTTACTAACCATTGAACAAATAACTGCAAATATTAAGGGATCTAAGTTCTTTACACTATTAGATTGTACGAGGGGCTTTTGGCAAATCGAGGTATCAAAGAAAACACAGCAATACCTCACGATGTCAACTCCTTGGGGATTATTTTCATTTACACGAATACCGTTTGGACTCGCGTGCGCACCAGAAGTCTACCAGAGCTACATGCAAACAATTCTCGAAGGATGCCAAAACACCGAGGTCGCTATTGATGACATATTGATCCATGCGAAAACTCAAGAGGAACTGCAGCAACTCACAGGTAAAGTCATCAAGGTTCTTTCTAATGCTGGCCTAAAACTCAATAGGGATAAATGCGTCTTTGACGCTACAAAAATAAAATATCTTGGCCATATACTAACGCCAACAGGTGTTCGTGCTGATCCTGAAAAAACGATCGCCATAGAGCAACTACAGGTACCGAAAAATAAAACTGAACTCCAAAGAATTCTAGGTATGGCTACATATCTTTCGAAATTCATCACTAATTTATCTGAAATCACCCATCCGTTACGAGAACTTCTAAAAAAGGAAGTTTCATGGTTCTGGTCTAAAGATCAACAAGCCTCGTTTGAAGCTCTTAAAAAATCATTTTCTTCAACTCCATTGCTGCGATATTACGATTCCAACCTTGATGTGAAGCTACAAGTGGACGCTAGCCAACACAGCCTTGGAGCAGCCCTCCTTCAAAACGATCAACCGATAGCTTACGCCTCCCGAGCGCTGACGAGCACTCAAAAAGGCTATGCTCAGATTGAAAAGGAGGCCACAGCGATACGCTTTGCTTGCGAAAAGTTCCACGAGTATGTATACGGACAAAATCTTACCATCGAGACCGACCACAAGCCGTTGGAAACGATCTTCAAAAAACCACTGTGCTCAGCCTCACCACGGCTTCAAAAAATACTCCTTTACGTGCTTCCGTACGCACCAAAAGTAATTTACCGAAAAGGGACCGAGATAAAACTGGCCGACACACTCAGCAGAAACTGCAGCAATGAAATTAACAAAACACCAGACGACAACATACAAATACATGCTTTAACAGAACTTACTTTAATCACAAAAGAAAAACTAAAATTAGAAATATCAAACGACAATGAACTTCTACTTATTAAAAAATTTATATTACAGGGTTGGCCGGAAAAAATCACCGACCTACCACCCCTGATAAGAAATTATTGGAACTTCCGGGAAGAGTTAACCTATGAAGACGGAATCATTTACAAAGCCGCTAAAATTGTTATTCCTAAATCACTGCAACTTGAAACCCTCACACTAATTCACAAAGGCCATTTCGGAATACAAAGAAGTCTACACCGTGCACGAGCAACAGTTTTTTGGTTGGGAATGCACAACGACGTCAAAAATTTTGTAGAGCGGTGCAACATATGTCAATCTTACCAGCCATCTAAACCCAAGGAACCACTAATTATAAAAACCATTCCCACTCTCCCATGGGAAATAGTAGCAATCGATATTTTTCATTTCCATAATAATGAATTTTTATTAATTGCAGATAGCTACTCCGGTTTTTTCGACTACACAGAACTCAAACAAACAACATCAACCGAGGTCATTAAGGCTTTGAAGGTCTGGTTTGCAACCCATGGCATCCCATCAGTCCTGGAATCAGACAACGGGCCACAATTCGCTTCAAGAGAATTCGCTAAGTTTGCTAAAGATTGGGACATCCAACACCAGACATCAAGCCCCTACTACCCCCGATCCAACGGACTGGCCGAACGATACGTGCAGACAGCGAAGTCAATGCTAAAAAAATGCTTCAAAGACCAATCAGATCCTTATATTGCGCTCCTGAATTATCGAAATACACCTCGAAATGAGGTTCTGCAATCACCAAACCAACGACTCATGAGCAGGCTCACCAGATCAACACTACCAGTTTCCTCTGAACTACTTAAGCCAAAGATTACACCGGACGTACATGAAAACATCACCAAAATGCGACAAAACTACAAATCAAACTACGATAACAGCGCAACCCCATCAAAACCCTTTGACGCTGGAGATAGGGTACGTATCCAACGAAACCATCGAGATTGGATAACTGGAGTCGTCGAAGAGTTACCAAAACACGGACCAAGGTCGCTTGTAATACGAACAGATGATGGGAAACTACTACGACGAAACACAATTCACATCCAGCCTACTAAATCGATCATCCAGGCACCAAAGTCAGTAACAGCAAACATACCACCTCCAAATTCAGACTCGTTGAATCACACCAACAACCGTAGCAAAATACTAAACACGCCAGATCCGACTACATCAAGACAAATAAACAAACAACCAGATGCAACCAATTCCGCAGCTAAGACGACTACATCAACACAAAGAAACAAACAACCAGATGCAACCAATTCCCCAGCTAAGACGACAAGATACGGACGTGTCGTAAGACAACCCGATCGCTACGTATCTACAAGCTCTAAATAATTTTAATTACATAGCTATTCACAACATTATTAATTTACTTTTTTTTGAATTTCCTTAACTATAAAATCACTAACTCATGTTTATATCATATTGAATTTAAATAGTTTTTGCTGAATTAAATATTAACTTTAAATTCTATAAAAAAAAGGAAGATGTCATATAGGTTGGTTACCCCTGCCTACACCTACACTATGTAAACATCACTATTAACAGACACTTGTAGTATGTTATCTTTTATATCAATAAACGTACACTTCAGTCTTCACTTAACCATTGACCACTTGACAGCAGGTATTTACCGGAAAAACAACAACAGCAGTTGCTCCTGCAACCGCAGCAGTAATAGCAGCGAACAGCATTAAGAGGAATTCACAACAGCAGCAGCATCTTTACATTCAACAGTAGCATCCGCAACATCACACCAGGTACACCATATAGGTTTTATTTCTTTTTCTTTTTTATTTTCTTGCTTCCGAGAAACATTCAAAAATAGTTCAAAGTTCAAACCTCACTTACTTTTTTGGGAATTATAACAAAAATCTTTTTTACATTATATAAAATTTTCGTAGTTCAACATTACATTGGTAATTCACATTATATAAAAATTTTCGTAATTCAAAATTCTAAATAACTACACCTAAAATCAAACAAAAATTTTTTCATTTATACAAAACCTTTCGCATTTCAAGATAATTCCAAATACATACTACTAGAATCAAACAAAAACTTTTTCCATTATATAAAACTTTTCGTATTTCAAATCATTGTAAAATTTCAAAACATATCTATATTATCTTAATCAAAATTTTCAAATATATTAAATTTCATTCACATAATATCATAAAATTATTATATACTGCATGTTGATTGTATTGTAGACATCTTGCGCATCTCATTTCGTTGGGTTTTTCGTATTTTCCTCGCGCTCACAATAGATATATAAAACAGTTTCTCAAAATTTCACCGCGTTTTTCGAAAAGCACATTGCGTTCCATTTCGGTATTTTTGTCAAAATTTCACAGCGTTTTTAAAAAAATTTTTTTTCTCATCGCGTTCCATTTCTGAAATTAAGCTCGCGTTCCATTTTGAAATCAAAATCGTTTTGAAAAATATTTAACATGGTCGATGAAACAAAGGACCTATCTGGTCAAAGCGGGGCTAACACTTCCACCCAATCGAGTTCCTCTTTTGGTCAGCAAGACCAATCGTACTCCGTTCAAGGGCATTTAGAATCCATAAAAGTCAGACTTCCTGCTTTTTGGAGCGCAAACCCGGTGACCTGGTTTTATCAGGCAGAAGCTCAATTCACGGTTCATAGGATCACTAGTTCTGAGACAAAATACTGTCTCACGGTTAGCTCACTGCAGCCAGACACCTGCGATTCGGTTATCGACATTTTGTCGAACCCGCCAAATACCGACAAATACGCCACTCTAAAAGCCGCGTTAATAGAACGCCATTCCAAGTCCGAACTTAAACGGTTGGAGAGCCTTATCGATAGGGCAGACATTGGCGATCGCAAGCCATCTGAGGTATTGCTCTCGATGAGAACGCTAGCGGGCAGCACGTTTAACGACGACATAATTAAAAAATTTTGGATGCGTAAATTACCGCAACCAATAAACATCGCGTTACTGTCCGTCGGTCAGAAAACTTTGGAGGAATTAGCTACGCTTGCGGACAAGATATATGAGGCATCACAAAATGCAAACATCTGCAGCGTTTCCACTGCACAGCAGAGCGATAATTCTCGCAACGCCAATGATGCTCTCGAACAAAGACTTGCTAGAATCGAGTCAATGATCGAAGCATTTTCTTTCAATTCGCGTCCGCATAGCAGTAATAATACCCAAAGTTTTCGAAACCACAATAGTCGTTCTCATAGCAGATCCAGATCGTCCAATCGCACAAGTTCAAGTTCGGGCACAGGTATGTGCTGGTATCACAGGCGGTACAAGAAAGAGGCAAAGAAATGTGAGCAACCGTGTAACTTCAACAAAAACAACTCAAAGAACCAAGTGAGCCACCCAAACTAGGTCACCCTGCTGTTGCAGCGGCAAACATGCAGTGTCTTTTAAGTCGCCGCTTATTCATAAAAGACAAAAACTCAAATTTTACTTTTTTAATCGATACGGGTGCGGATTTGTCAGTTCTCCCTTGTAGCATAAAGCACGCAAAATCTACAAACTCGTCAGTTTTGCTATCGGCCGCGAACGGAACATCAATTCCAACGTTCGGATCTAAATTACTAAACCTTGATATCGGTTTAAGGCGAAATTTCGTACACACCTTTATCATTGCCTCAGTTAGTAAACCGATCTTAGGAGCCGATTTCTTAGCAAAATACAATCTCTTGGTCGACACCAAGAATAAGAGATTGATAGACCCTCTGACTAAGATGCACGCATATGCATCTACAATGAGAACTGACGATCCAACCCCAAAACATTTTCAAGTCACTAAACACGATTATAATAAAATTTTACAACAGTTTCCAAGTTTAACAAAAGAGCCAGATTACTTCGCGCCAGTCAAACACACCGTCGTTCATTACATCGAAACAAAAGGGCAGTTACCATTTTCAAGGCCCAGACGCTTAGACGTTTCCAGGCATAATGCCGCTAGAACAGAATTCCAACACATGGTGCAACTGGGAATCTGCCAACCATCGTCCTCAAGTGTCTGCTCTCCGCTTCATATGGTGAAGAAAAAGAACAACCAAGACTGGAGACCATGTGGTGACTATCGCAGACTAAATGCTGCCACGATACCGGATCGACATCCGATCCACCACATCCAAGACTTCTCCATGAACGCTCACGGTTGCAAATTCTTTTCAAAGCTTGACATTGTGAGAGCATATCACTTGATACCAGTTGCACCAGAAGATGTTCACAAAACAGCATTAACAACACCGTTTGGTCTTTTTGAATGGCTGCGGATGCCTTTCGGCCTGCGCAACGCAGCACAAACTTTTCAGCGTTTCATGAACGAGGTGTGTTTAGGGTTAGATTTCGTATTTGCGTATATCGATGATCTTCTGATCGCCAGCAAAAGCGAAGAAGAGCACAAAGAGCATCTCAAAATTCTCTTCAAGAGACTAGAGGACTATGGAGTCAATATAAACCTATCAAAGTGCGTTTTTGGTGTCTCCACTTTGGAATTTTTAAGTCACACCATAAATGCAGAGGGCATCTTTCCATCGCAAGATCGCATCACAGCGATCACCAACTTTCCAAAGCCCACGTCAATAAAACAGATACAGCGTTTCATAGGGATGATAAATTATTATCATCGGTTTATCCCGAAACTCGCTGAACTCCTTTCTCCTCTCCACGCTCATCTCGCTACGCTCACAGCACAGCCAAAATCAAAAAAAGTTTTTTCCTGGCCAGAAAATCTCGATTCAGTTTTCGAAAACACGAAGGAAGCTCTCTCAAGAATAACGTTACTAGCGCACCCGGTACAGAACGGCATATTCAGCATCACAACAGATGCTTCTGAAACAGCCGTGGGTGCAGTTCTACAACAACACGTTTCAAAAACTTGGCAACCTCTTGCATTCTTTTCAAAAAAACTCAAGGACTCAGAAGCAAAGTACTCAGCATTCGATCGCGAATTGCTAGCAATATACTTGGCTATCAAGCATTTTCGTTTCTTCGTCGAAGGGCGAGAATTCACAGTCTTCACGGACCACAAGCCACTCACGTATGCTCTGACAAGCAAAACTGACAGAAGTCCGCGTCAAACACGCCATCTCGACTTCATTTCCCAGTTCACGTCAGACATACAACACGTGAAAGGCAAAGACAATGTGGTCGCAGACGCCCTCTCTCGCATTGACGAAGTCAACACGAGCAGCAACTTCAAGCTTGATTTGGAAACAATCGCCAAGCTTCAGTCTGTTGACAAAGAATTGCAAGAGCTCATTTCGCCAAAACACAAATCAGAGAAAACTTCCAAATTCGTACTACAGCTATTTAGTTTTCCAACCGTAAAAGTATACTGCGAAACTTCAACCGGCAAGAACAGACCTTTCGTTCCAAACGCGTTACGTTCAAATGTCTTCACGACACTTCATGGCATTTCCCATCCGAGCATTCGTTCGACCAGAAAACTTATCTCAGAGCGATACTTCTGGCCAAACATGAACAAAGACATAAACAATTGGACACGATGTTGTATAGGATGTCAGAAAGCCAAAGTACAAAGACACACCAAGTCAGAACATGGTAGATTTGACATACCAACTGGTCGATTTGACCACATACACATTGACTTGGTAGGTCCTCTTCCGGTGTCTAATGGTTTTTCATACATCCTCACAGCAGTCGACAGGTTCACAAGATGGCCAGAAGCCTATCCTCTGATCGATGTAACTGCCAGTTCAGTCGCTAAAGCGTTTGTCGAAAACTTCATTGACCGTTTTGGGACTCCTTTAAAAATCACTACGGACCAAGGAAGTCAATTCGAGTCCAAACTCTTTAGCGAGCTGTCTAGGCTACTGGGAATACACAAGATCCACACTACGCCATATCATCCACAAGCCAACGGGATGGTCGAACGGTTTCACAGGCAACTCAAGTGTTCACTAAAAGCAAGATGTAACACCACCCATTGGAGCTCAGAACTACCGATCATCCTTCTCGGAATTCGCTGTGCCGTAAAAGAAGACTTAAATTCTTCGGCAGCAGAGATGGTGTACGGTCAAAATCTGAGACTCCCAGGTGAGATTTTCATTAGCAACGAAAATCAAAACACATCTCCAGACGCTTTAATAGAAAAACTTCGTGACACTATGAGAAACCTGATTCCAACGGAAACACGACAAACCAAACAAGAAATCTTCATCCCCAAACTTTTGGATGAATGCAAACATGTTTTCGTGAGAATAGACAAAGTCAAAACCGGCCTAATGCCGTCATACGAAGGTCCGTATGAAGTACTTCGCAGACTTCGAAAACAATTCATTTTAAAAATAAAAAACAAAAATGTATCGATATCAATCGACCGCCTAAAGCCTGCGCACGGCATACGGTAAGAAGCTTTCAAAAAGGGGGACTCGATTGGAGGGGGGTGATGTAGCGAACCTACGTTACCTACATATAAAAATGGAACACGAAAAATTAGCTGAACGCAACCATACCTGAATGCAACGACACCTGCACGCGAATACATCGGAACTAACAAAATAACCCAAAATGCGCATGCGCGAGATGTGCACAAAAAACTCTTTCCGGCCTTCTGCCAGACAGACGGCCATTTGTTCATTCTATTTCTGACACTGAGATTTGCCGAACGTGCCGGCGTTGTATTTGCCTAGTTGAATCTCTTCAAGATACTTATAAATTAAATGGAATCATAAAATTAGTAAAAGACAAAGTAAAATTGTATTTAGTTAAAATAAATAAAAGTAAATAGAAAACAACAAACGAGAGAAGACAAATTAATTGAGGACGCAGGAGAGTTGAACCAGCTAAAGGTAAGCGACAGGTGGCTGCCTGAATAGCCATCGACGGGACCGTCAAAGGTGCGCAACTAGAGGCACATATGTACACTATATACTATAAAAAGCTCAGTGACACATGTTGGGAAGCAAGAATAAGCAGTGTTAAAGCAGTCCGTTATCAAATTAGTGCTATCCATGATGCTTTAATTACTTTGGCTATTGAAACTCAGATAACTCATGTTCAAGTGTCTCATCATGAGACTGCTACTCTAGCCGAACAGCTAAAAGATTTCACGTTCATAGTTTCTTTGGTTGTTTGGTATGACATACTTTTTCAAATAAATATTGTAAGTAAATCTCTCCTGTCAAGAGAGAGTCTTGGTAAATGTACAAAAATGTTGAAAAAATGCTTCAGTTTCGTGGAAGACTACAGAAATTCTATTTTACTATTTTAACTGCGAAGGAGTTGGCCGAAGAACTAGAAATTGAACCTATGTTTCGAGCTACAACAAGAATTCGACGTGTTAAGCGTCAAGCTGGTGAAATTGGACGCGATGACCCTATAACTTCTCCTTTTGTCTTTTGGATACTACATTAATTTCAGTCAATGAAAGGTTCAAACAGTTAAATGAGTACTCGGAATCTTGGTCTTTTTTGTACAATATTAAACAGATTCCAGTAAAACCCGACCTTGTCATGCTCTGTAGTGATCTCCATTCAAAATTAACTGTAGACTCTAAATCAGACATAGGTGGTTGAGACTTGAAAGTCTGATATCCTATTTGCCTGATCAAAATGTGGTAACTCCCATTTTAGTTTTAAATTTCATCAAAGATCGCAACTTACAAGAACTGTATCCAAATGTACGGATAGCATTGCGAATCTTATTAACTATAGCTGTAACGGTTGCTAGTGGGTAGCGGAGTTTTTCAAAATTGAAGCTGATAAAAACCTATCTTCGATCAAAAATATGTCCATCTAGATTTTGTCAATTGAAAACAAAATTGCTGAAAACATCGACTTTGATAACCTTTTAAAAGAATTCGCTGATAAAAAGGCCAGAAAAGTAAAATTTTATTAGTTTTTATCTAATAAATGGTTATTTCTTATCTATCTATCTATCTATATAATTATGTATATAAAAATCAATTGTTGTTCGTAAGTCTGGCTAAAACTCGAGAACGGCTGAACGGATTTATCTTATCTAGGTATTGAAATGTTCGTGGAGGTCTAGGGAAGGTTTAAAAGGTAAGAAAATATGAAAAAAGAGAATTGGAATATAGTAAAAGTAACTATTTCATTATTCTTAACTTTAATGAATTTAAAATTAAATTCAAACAATGCTTTAGTTTTTTTTATCGTTTTTGACAAAAAATAAAAAAATAATAAGATTATTGGATTGTTTGTTTTCAAGAATTCTTTTAATTTAATTTTGACTGGTAAAATTAAATTTTTTTACTTTTACAATAATCCTATCTTTTTTTCATATACATACTGCCTTGACTTCCACAAATAATTAAAAATCACAATTTATTAATAGGCATACCCATTCTAGAGTTTTAGCAAAGCTAGCAATGCCAAAGAGAAAAAGATCTGACATAGGTCGTCGAAATAAATCAAATTTACGAAGATAAACATCATGTGCTAACCACACTGATGACCAGCGAGAAACATGTATATAACGAAAACAGTCGCATAAGCATGTCAGACATACGTTCCATAGTGTGTGGAAATGCAGTGAATAGGTACATAACCTAAAAAGTACTCGGTATAAGTATTTGTATTGAAGAGGCAACAAAACTATTGATCCCATTTAAATGATGCCTATTTGGAACACAAAAGTGGTCTTGAACCCGAGAAATAACATAGGCTTAATTTCCTTTCCATATTCCCTCAGGAACGGAAGGAAACATAACTGGGAGCTTGAAAAATCCTAGACTGATTCCAAAAA
Source organism: Melanostoma scalare (assembly GCA_949752695.1). Classification (NCBI taxonomy): domain Eukaryota; kingdom Metazoa; phylum Arthropoda; class Insecta; order Diptera; family Syrphidae; genus Melanostoma; species Melanostoma scalare. The sequence continues at coordinate 72,954,104 of OX456986.1, read as the reverse complement.
TTTTTTTACCAGTGGTTCATTGCTCCTGAGTACCATCGACTATATTTCATTTCCAAATTCCCACAGGAACGGGAATGGCAGCAGGAATTCAAAAACCACTGGAACGATATCAAATTTTTGCCGCTATATACAATACGACGTAATACCAAAATAGTTTGAGCAATACTTTATCTCCATATTCCTACGAAAACGGGACGGGAACTTGGGAAGTTCTGAACTGTTTCCGATGCTTCATTGCCCCTGAGTACCATGGACAGGTATTTAGGTCTGATTGCTCCAGCTGGTATTTTAAATACCTGCAACAACCATGGACTATATTTCATTTTCAAATTCCCACAGGAACGGGAATGGGAACGAGAATTCAAAAACCAAACGGTTTCTAATTTTTACCGCTATATACAATACGACGTATTACCAAAATAGTTTAGGCAACACTTTATCACCATATTCCCACGAAAACAGGACGGAGACTTGGAAAGTTCTGAATCGATTTCAAAAACTCCTTCACTGTTAGAGTGCTTCATTGTCCATGAGTAATATAGGCTATATTTCCTCACCATTTTTCTACAGGATCGGGAACGAATTTTAAAACCACTGTACCGATTTCAATACGGTGTTATTCAGATGTTACATAGACTAAATTTCATCCCCATACGGAAATGGAATGTGAGCTGGAACATATCCGGGAACTTGAAAAATACTTGACCTATTCCAAAAACTCTGCCATCGTTAGAGTGCTTAATTGCCCCTGAGTTTTATAGACTATATTCATCCCCACTCTTTCACTAGATTGAAAGCTTGGAGACTGCTTCACTTAACTTTCAATTTGATAAAAGTAGGGCCTGAGCTACGCCGCGCCGGGCGGGTCAGCTAGCAATAAATAATTATTTCTTCTAATAAATGGGTATTTTACAATATGCTACATATTTCTTTTTTTTGTATGGGTTTGAATTGCAATTGGAGGGCGCCGTAGAAATCTCGCCCAGGGCGCTGGGAGTGCTAAAACCGGCACTGTATGGCAGGTACCGTTATTTCGAGACCTAGAGACCCTTGAAATGCAAACTACCCACACATACCAAATTGGTATTGATTAACAAGGCTTTTCAGTTTTTATCAAAGAAATCGTTGTAGAAATTTTACTCAATGAAAATAACACCTGATACAGATGGAAATTCAATTTTTCTTTTTCATTGATGGGAAAATTTTATCATCATTTCATACAAACCTATCGCCAAAATAGTAATAGATAAATTCCTCAGTCCTCTACAATTCTCCAAACATCTTTCTTATCATGTTATCTTAAAACGTCATTGTCAAACGTTATTGATAGACCAGTCCAGAAATTACCTATACAAAAGCAAGCCATAAGAGTTTTGGGACTCAGAAAAAGGAATAATGCCCGAATAATCATTAAAATAAATAAAATAAAGCAAGATACAATAAAAGATACAAATAATACCAATAACAAATCTTAACATAACACCACATAGGGGAAAAAGGTGCGGTTTCACGGTATGCAAGTTGTAAGATCTTGCCAGAAGATAATTTGACAAAAAATTTGAAATAAATCAGAAATACCGTTTTGAAAATATTCAAAAAAATTTAATTTTTTTTAAAAGTTTAATTAAAATTTAAAAATTTTAAATTTTATAAATGTTAATATGCAATCTTTCTGAAACTTCTTAAATATGAAGTTTCGTCAATATCGTGAAAGTGATTAACGAGGAAGTCGGTATTGAAAAAACGGTACTATAATTTTTTTACGTCATAAGAAAAACAATTAAAAGTTTATCCTTCACTTAAAATTTTATCGAAATCATTAGAGCCGTTTGCGAGAAAAATAAGTATTATCATATATGTAGGTTGTATGGCAGCAGTAGCGGTTTTAGGGTAGGGCGAGGTTGGGCGATGGCCCAGGGCGCCTGCGGTGCCCCCCCAGCTCATGTTCATAGTTCGAGGTCTTCTTAGTCGTAAATTCCCTAATTAAGTGGTTTTTCATGTTGGCAACACTTGAATGGAACATAGAATTCAATCTGTTCGATCGGAGTTCATTTTACAGAGGTACTTCCGACAAACTATATACGCCAAATAACGGAAAGTTCTAAGGCTTAGTACAGCTACTAGCCAAATTTGATCTAGTCATGCAGGAGCACTTGCGATTAGCTATGAAGGGTGATGTTTCAGACCACTACTGTGGAAAAGACATCCAAAATGAATTAATAGAGCTGATGGGTGAAAAAGTGAAGTCAGAAATCTTATCACACACGCAATGAAATCAAAATATTATTCTATTATAGCCTGTAATGTCTGTACATTAGTCATGTAGAACAACTTTCGCTGACATTACGATTTGAAAGAAAGACTGACTGAAGTTATTATTAATATTTTAAAAAAATACGGACTGGAATTGAACGATTGTAGGAGTCAGGAATATGACAACGGGGCGAATATGAAAGGAAAAAAAATTTGGGGTTCAAAGGAGAATTCTCGACATATACCCCTTAGCTGTTTATGTACCGTGTGGCTGTCATAGCTGCAATCTATATCAGTCACTTTGTTTGGGGTACTTCAGAGGTAGTTCACATTGTTTTCAGCTTCTGTTCATCTATGGAAAATTCTAACCGATCACATGAGACTATATACTATAAAAAGCTCAGTGACACATGTTGGGAAGCAAGAATAAGCAGTGTTAAAGCAGTCCGTTATCAAATTAGTGCTATCCATGATGCTTTAATTACTTTGGCTATTGAAACTCAGATAACTCATGTTCAAGTGTCTCATCATGAGACTGCTACTCTAGCCGAACAGCTAAAAGATTTCACGTTCATAGTTTCTTTGGTTGTTTGGTATGACATACTTTTTCAAATAAATATTGTAAGTAAATCTCTCCAGTCAAGAGAGAGTCTTGGTAAATGTACAAAAATGTTGAAAAAATGCTTCAGTTTCGTGGAAGACTACAGAAATTCTATTTTACTATTTTAACTGCGAAGGAGTTGGCCGAAGAACTAGAAATTGAACCTATGTTTCGAGCTACAACAAGAATTCGACGTGTTAAGCGTCAAGCTGGTGAAATTGGACGCGATGACCCTATAACTTCTCCTTTTGTCTTTTGGATACTACATTAATTTCAGTCAATGAAAGGTTCAAACAGTTAAATGAGTACTCGTAATCTTGGTCTTTTTTGTACAATATTAAACAGATTCCAGTAAAACCCGACCTTGTCATGCTCTGTAGTGATCTCCATTCAAAATTAACTGTAGACTCTAAATCAGACATAGGTGGTTGAGACTTGAAAGTCTGATATCCTATTTGCCTGATCAAAATGTGGTAACTCCCATTTTAGTTTTAAATTTCATCAAAGATCGCAACTTACAAGAACTGTATCCAAATGTACGGATAGCATTGCGAATCTTATTAACTATAGCTGTAACGGTTGCTAGTGGGTAGCGGAGTTTTTCAAAATTGAAGCTGATAAAAACCTATCTTCGATCAAAAATATGTCCATCTAGATTTTGTCAATTGAAAACAAAATTGCTGAAAACATCGACTTTGATAACCTTTTAAAAGAATTCGCTGATAAAAAGGCCAGAAAAGTAAAATTTTATTAGTTTTTATCTAATAAATGGTTATTTCTTATCTATCTCTCTATCTATATAATTATGTATATAAAAATCAATTGTTGTTCGTAAGTCTGGCTAAAACTCGAGAACGGCTGAACGGATTTATCTTATCTAGGTATTGAAATGTTCGTGGAGGTCTAGGGAAGGTTTAAAAGGTAAGAAAATATGAAAAAAGAGAATTGGAATATAGTAAAAGTAACTATTTCATTATTCTTAACTTTAATGAATTTAAATTTTTGACAAAAAATAAAAAAATAATAAGATTATTGGATTGTTTGTTTTCAAGAATTCTTTTAATTTAATTTTGACTGGTAAAATTAAATTTTTTTACTTTTACAATAATCCTATCTTTTTTTCATATACATACTGCCTGGACTTCCACAAATAATTAAAAATCACAATTTATTAATAGGCATACCCATTCTAGAGTTTTAGCAAAGCTAGCAATGCCAAAGAGAAAAAGATCTGACATAGGTCGTCGAAATAAATCAAATTTACGAAGATAAACATCATGTGCTAACCACACTGATGACCAGCGAGAAACATGTATATAACAAAAACAGTCGCATAAGCATGTCAGACATACGTTCCATAGTGTGTGGAAATGCAGTGAATAGGTACATAACCTAAAAAGTACTCGGTATAAGTATTTGTATTGAAGAGGCAACAAAACTATTGATCCCATTTAAATGATGCCTATTTGGAACACAAAAGTGGTCTTGAACCCGAGAAATAACATAGGCTTAATTTCCTTTCCATATTCCCTCAGGAACGGAAGGAAACATAACTGGGAGCTTTTTTACCAGTGGTTCATTGCTCCTGAGTACCATCGACTATATTTAATTTCCAAATTCCCACAGGAACGGGAATGGGAGCTTTAATTCAAAAACCACTGGAACGATATCAAATTTTTGCCGCTATATACAATACGACGTAATACCAAAATAGTTTGAACAATACTTTATCTCCATATTCCTACGAAAACGGGACGGGAACTTGGGAAGTTCTGAACTGTTTCCGATGCTTCATTGCCCCTGAGTACCATGGACAGGTATTTAGGTCTGATTGCTCCAGTTGGTATTTTAAATACCTGCAACAACCATGGACTATATTTCATTTTCAAATTCCCACAGGAACGGGAATGGGAACGAGAATTCAAAAACCAAACGGTTTCTAATTTTTACCGCTATATACAATACGACGTATTACCAAAATAGTTTAGGCAACACTTTATCACCATATTCCCACGAAAACAGGACGGAGACTTGGAAAGTTCTGAATCGATTTCAAAAACTCCTTCACTGTTAGAGTGCTTCATTGTCCATGAGTAATATAGGCTATATTTCCTCACCATTTTTCTACAGGATCGGGAACGAATTTTAAAACCACTGTACCGATTTCAATACGGTTTAATTCAGATGTTACATAGACTAAATTTCATCCCCATACGGAAATGGAATGTGAGCTGGAACATATCCGGGAACTTGAAAAATACTTGACCTATTCCAAAAACTCTGCCATCGTTAGAGTGCTTAATTGCCCCTGAGTTTTATAGACTATATTCATCCCCACTCTTTCACTAGAATGAAAGCTTGGAGACTGCTTCACTTAACTTTCAATTTGATAAAAGTAGGGCCTGAGCTACGCCGCGCCGGGCGGGTCAGCTAGCAATAAATAATTATTTCTTCTAATAAATGGGTATTTTACAATATGCTACATATTTCTTTTTTTTTTGTATGGGTTTGAATTGCAATTGGAGGGCGCCGTAGAAATCTCGCCCAGGGCGCTGGGAGTGCTAAAACCGGCACTGTATGGCAGGTACCGTTATTTCGAGACCTAGAGACCCAATTCCAAAAACTTCTTTGTAGGCTGCCCCACAGACCCTAACTGCAAATTTTGAAGAAAATCGTTCAATCGGTTTAGGCTGTGTAGATCCATATACGGACATACAGACAAACTGGAAGACAGAATTCAGGACCCACATTTTTCTTATTCTTTATCATAAATTTTTTTTTATTTTTTTTATGCACGATTGCAAGACTTGCCTTATAGTACATATTATCTATAATCGCAAATAAAATGGGCACAGCTGGGTCGCACGAACTTGCGATTGCGTACTAATGCTAAGTAAATTTAGTTAAATATTCCAAAATTTTGAAGCAAAAATCTAAAAACGCCATTCTTTTGCAGTTGCTATACACATAAACACTAGAATTTAACCAAAGTCGTTAGAGCTTTTTTTAAAGAACCGGTTTTTTTATTTTTTTAAAAAATGAGGTTTCAAATATTCAAGCATACAAGTCTTAAGATCTTGTTGAACGCTGTTTTGACAAAAAATTTGAAAGAAATCAAAGATATCGTTTTGAAAATATTCGAAAATTTTTTTTAAAAGTAATGAAAATTTGCAAAAAAAAAAACGACGATGATAAATGATAGACGATCGATTCGGTTTTCCAAAATGATCGTCTTACCCATGCCTAATAGTGCGTACTGACAACGGTTGGCGCGGCGGGCGGCCGACGCACGGGCGGTAGAGACGGTGAATCGAAAATACATTATTAGTATATTAATAAATAATACAATAAGCTATGCCAAATAAGAAGAAGTGTTACTTTAATATCATTGAAGTAGATATTCTTACTTTGAACCCCGAAACCTCCCCCCCCCCCTTCCCCCTTGGCTACGCCCGTGATAAGTGTCCTGTTGTAGATGTTATTGATAAAGAAATAGTAGGTTGTGAATCGGAGTTCCTATCAAACGAAATACATTTCAAACAATGGGTGTCTACTGATCGGAGCAACTTAGTGACTGTTGTGAAAACGTGCCAAGAACTCAAAATTGATTAAAAGAATCAATTTAAGCTCTAAAATTCCATCATTTCACATCTAAAAAGCAATCAGATTTCCTAAAGAAATTAAAAGAAAGCATAAAAGATACAGAATGCATCGTCCTTATCGATTTTTGAGAAAAGTAGATAATGGACAAATGACCGAGCAACCTTACATCCTTTCGTTATTTATTATAAGCACGATCTAGTTCTTTGTTGAAAAACGTTATGTGCAATAAGTGATTGTTTGAAACATAATACTGTCTCGTTTTATGTCTTTCAAAAAGTGTTTGTAAATCATATAAATCAAAATTTTAACGTATAAACATATGTTACCATGCGAATGATTTTGGCAGAGTGGAATTTTTTGCTACATCTGTAACGAAACATTCTGGGCTTCGTAACATGATCCCCTTTACAGCCAACAGTAAACTAGCTACCACCATCTAGGGCATAATAAGGGGAGCTCACCTCTCCATCCCAGACGCTAACCATTGATACCAGTTTAGCCGGGACGCACACTAAATAATGATGTTGAGTAATTTGTATTTGTATTTTATTGGATTCAGAACAGAAGTAAGTACATAATATATTAAAACATTACGTCTTTTTTGTTATACTTTGTACAATGTAAATTGTTGGTAATATTGAATTTATATGAAAATAAAATTTATTAAAAGAAAAAGAAAAAATTAAAATTTTAAGTTTTATAACAGTAGTTATTACATGGCAAAAAGTTGTAAAAATTGGTTGGAATAGTTATGCTAAAAATAGAAAAAAACCTTTAGAATTATTACGATAAACGATTTTAGCTTCTATAATGGATTTTCAAGGAACTTTCAAAGGATCTGCAGTTGTTCATTCTTCTTAGGTTACCAGGCAGGGAATTCCAGAGAGTATGTACAAAAAATTGGCGTTTGGAGGTACAAAAGTTAAAACCAGGTACAATCAAAATATTACTTCTTTGAAATGTTGGAAAACTGAGATTACCATATAGGTACTCAGGGGTTCTCGATTGAATTAATTTGAAAAGAAAGATCAGAGCTTGGAAATCAAGGAATTTGTTCAGAGACAATCATATCAAAGATACGATTCGCATACTCAGAAACATGGTCAAACCGATTTAGTCCATATACAAATCGAGCAATGTTGTTGAAAGCAACTTGTAGATTACGTTTACTTCTGCTGTCAGGACAGCAAAAAATAAGGCTACCGAAGAGCAGGACAGGAAGCACAAGAGGTTTAGCTAAAGTAAGTTTAGTACTTATAGGCAGGCAGTTACCAGTTGTATGTAGTACTCGTAAAGCTGCATAGGTTTTTCCCAGTGCGCATGAGATATGATGTTCCCATGACAAAGTTTGATTAAATACAACTCCCAGGTTTTTAACCTTTTCAACATAATTAAGCTCACAACCACTTAGTTCGATCTAAGGAAAAAATGAAGTATCAAGTACCCTATTACTGATTACAATAGCTTGACATTTTTAAGTGTTTAATTTCAATAAGTTCTGATTTGACCAATTAACAACACGCAGTAGATCTTCATTAATCCGAGCGGTAGCATCCTCTATCATTCCAATTCGATAACTTAGATACATTTGAAAATCATCTGCATATATATGGATTTAACAGAATCTGAGGTTCAAAATAAGATCTTTAATAAAGAGAGTGAAGAGGAGTGGACCCAGGATTGACCCTTGTGGCACACCAGCATGCGTTGGAATCAGAGAGGTTACTATTGACTTAAACAGCCTGCTTTTCAATTTTCAAGAGAGCGTTGTTACCTGTTAAAAACCAGATTGATATGACCTTGTTAAAAACCAGATAGATAGGTGAGAGTAATCGACAAAAGGAAAGATGAAATCTGCTGGCTAACAATCTTTTCAAATGCTTTCGAGATAAATGGTAGAATGGCTATTGGGCGATATTCTTTCAGTTTAGAATTGGACTTTTTAGGAACTTGGATGACTTTAGAAAGCTTAGGGTAATAGGAGGTAGCTAAGATGGTGCAGAAAATGTGGGAAATATAGGGTGAGAGAAACGGAAGAAGCAATCTAGTATACTGTAATGTACACCCAACATTCAATACTAATTTCCTAATCGAAAACGTTCAACCGAAAACACAAGTGGCAACACTATAATGGAATGGTATAATGGAAGACGTTGTTTGTGAGTGTGTATGTGTGTGCAGAAATATACCGGGAGGGGAACTTGTCTAGACATCATGGTTCATAGCAAAACTACCAGAAAGCTCTCGATTTTTCAAACTTCTATATAAAGAGGGAGCTGACGCAACCAGAGTCAGTTTTTTTTTTTTATTATAAAGTGATAGTGTGAAGACTGAGTAAACGCGATTGAGTTGAGTTCGAATAAAGTGTATATCGAGAGTAGATACTGAATAAATGTGGTAGAATTAAATTGGAAGGTAGAGTTTTATTTTTGCGAACTAAGACGCACGTTACTTTGGTGTCAGAAGTGGGATAGAAAAAAAAAAAAAAAAAAAAAAAAAAAAACAGACTAGTCCAGTTTAAAAAGAAAAAAGAAAAGTTAAATACAGTGAAAATGGGTAGTTATTATTGGAAGAGCTCAACTGCATTGAGCTTCAAAGTGAGTTAGGTAAGCGAAATCTTTCTAGAGCGGGATCGAAAAATGAGCTCGTCCTGCGCTTGCGCAACTATTTGGAACAGCAAGGGGAAGACGTAAACACTTTTGTTTTTGAAACAGAAGTGGAGGAAGAGGAAGTAAGTGAAAGTGTAAATTTTTCTAGTATAATGAAGCTTTTATTAGGACAAAAGACGGAACAGCAGAAGGTTCTCGAACAACTTGAAGCACAACGAAACGAGCAAAAGAAACTGATTGAAGAACAGCGAAGCGAACAAAAGAAGGAACAGCAGAATGTTCTCGAAAGACTCGAAGTACAACAAAAGAAGCTGGACGAGCAACGAAACGAGCAAAAGCAGGAACAGCAGAATGTTCTCGAACAACTGGAAGCACAACGAAACGAACAAAAGAAGGAGCAACAAAATATTCTCGAAACACTTGAGGCGCAACAGAATGTTTTGTAAGGTCAGAAAAACATTCTAGAAGGTAAATTGGGTAACATTGAAAAAAAATGTATGTGCCCTAGACGAACGCGTTGAAGGTGTGGAGAAACAGCTTTTTGTTGTAGAGAATCGTTTCGAAATCGTAGAAAGCCGATGTGATAAACAGTTCTCTGTTCTGACCAGGGAATTAGACCAGATCCGTAAAATAAAAATTCAAGAATCTGCTGGAGAGTTTGCAAAGAAAAAGGAGATGAAACCGCTGTTATACACCTAAATTTGGTTCCTTCACCTTTACCTACTATGCCAGTAAGCATAACTGTTATTATGCATATTATTGCTTTATCAATATTATGCATACTAACAGTTTCCGGCCGCACTTATTGCGACATGGCTAAGTAGGTCAAGCTGAATTCCAGAATGCAAGTTAAGCAATGCATTCTGGAGTTCAATCAAAAGTTCCAGCCAGGTCAACGGAAATATGGTGAGTCTATTGTTAACCACCGAAACGAGAGGTTGTGTGTCTTTTTAATTTACATTACATTTCATTACATTTCGATTACGTACGTTACATTTGGCGCAGCCGGTTCGCGAACCTTTAAAAAAAAAAAAAGTAATTTGTGTTTTTAAATTGAATAAAACACCTTATCGTACGTTGTCGTGATTGAAAAAGTGATTGGAAAAGTGAAGGAAAATACTCGTATTTTTGTGTGCAGTGCTCTGTGGATTCATTTAATTGTCGTCTACCTTTGGGTTTTTCTTAAACTTGGATAAAATAAGTTACACCAAAATCAACTTGCCAAAAGAAGAATTGGAAAGAAACTTGAAACATACTACTGATACTGTATATCTGAACAATTAAAAGTAGATACAAAGGGAGAAATACAGGTGAGTATACTTTAACGTATGTACCTATGTTTTATTTTTTAGATCATAAGTGACAAAGTTGTGTACCTATAAATTTTATTTATTTTTTTTTTCTCGGTTTAGTTTTTCAAGTCAAGTTCTTAGTCAAGTTTCGTTTCTTTCATTTGTTTTTCGTAGTAACTTTAGTTGAGGTGGTCGTTTGATTTTATTTGATTTAAAAAAGAAAAAAAAATTAGATCTGTTGGTTGGCGTTAGTTAATGGCCCGCACCCAAGTTGAAGCCCAACTTAACGATATAATAGAGGAGTTAGAGTATTTTAAAAAAGAAAAGAAAGAAAATCAACGACAATTAAAGTCGGTGAATGAATTTCTTTTCACAGAATTAAGGGATATTTTGAATCCTGAGGTTTACAAACTGGTAAGTTTTCAGCTAACGTCTCAGTGGGGTAAATTAACTAGAGTAGAATCGACTGACGAAATCGTTAACGAATACGTCAAAGCCGTTCACGCTCTAGTAGAAAACCACGCTAAAGAGGCAGAAGACCTTAGAAAACAGCTTAAAAAGAGCGAGTTTAGGCGTAAGGAAGCTGAAAAACAACTTCTGAAAACAACAGAAGAAGCTGACCAGGAAATAGACCAGCTCACTATTGAGTTAAACAAAAGTTTAACAACTCAAAGGGAGCTAAGGGAAAAAGGTAAATCATCACCTTATCCTGACAGTTCAAAACACCTTATTCCGTTGCTCACTCCTCAACATACTTCTACACCAAAATCGTCTCTGGAAAGAAACCTGGTCAACACAGGAGTTCAAACCACAGTTGTAGAAGTATTTAAATCAAATAAAATCACTCAGGTAGAAATAGAAGAAAATTGCGAAATGCCACTTGAGAGTATAAGCAAGGTAGTTTCAAGGTTAGTCCCCATATTCAACGGGGAGAGAAATCATGAACTTTCACAAAGAGTTCATGAATTCTTAAACGCATGCGATCTGGCTTTGAAAATGGTAAAGCCAGAAGAAGAGGGGATCTTAGTGTCTCTAATCTCAACCCGATTGCAAGGCGATGCGTTTGAGTTAATTCGTTCAAACAATGTGAACACAATAGAGGGTTTGGCAAAACTGTTTAAAGACAGTTATTTAGTGCCAAAAACTCTGGACAATGTGATGAACGAATTAAAACAATGCCATCAATTGTTAGGCGAAGATGTAAAAGCGTTCGCTAGACGTCTAGCGAAACTGAAAGCTACATCTGTTGAAATTATTGACTCAAGATATTCCGCAACTGAGTCAGTAGGCCTCAAAAAAGAAGTTGAAAACACGGTGTTGACAATTTTTAAAAAAGGGCTAGTCGATCAAGCTCTTCGACAGTTTATGCTGGGGAGCAAAAGCAAAGATCTCAACGAAATCTCTGAGGAAGCCTTGAAAACTTCCTTGCTACTACAGCCAAACTCGATGGGCTATATGGGAGTTGGAACAACACCAAACTTACCTTTTGATCGTATTAGCTCAATGTACCAAATTCCCGGTACTTTCCAACAAAATTACAATAGCCTGACTCAAGCATATCCATCTATGCCTTCCATGCCTCATCTTTTTAACAATTATACTACACTACCTCACAATTTACCTCAAGTGACACAAGACTACACATCTAAACCCGCACAACATCCTTCACACATCACACATAATGAAACACCTCAATACATCCAGAATTTTCAAGACCCTCCCCACTCCAGCAATAGACAGTCAACAAGGTCTGCAAATCCCATTAAAACCTGTGGATTCTGTGGCAAGAAAAATCACAGCTATGTTGATTGTAATATTCGTAAAAGAACGCCATACTGCGACACTTGCGAGGACTATGGGCATGCTCAAAACAGTTGTCCCCGCTCACAAATACGAGCTACTCAGACAATAAGTCAAAGGCCTAGAGTCAAATGCAAGTGGTGTTCTAGGGTGGGTCATGTGGAGGACGATTGTTTCTCTAAGAGAAATTACCTCAAAGACCAGTCGGGAAACGCCCTGGGGGCCAATTTGAATCACTAAATTGTGCCCCAGAAAATTCGCTCTCCACAAAATCAACAACGAAAAATAAAAAAAACAAAGCAAAAAAAAGCAATGTAGACGAAGTAAAGCCATTAGCGCCTGTATTAAACGATCGACAAAAAGAAAAAAGAACACAAAACATTGACTCGGAGGAGTTAAATTTCTTTACTTTTGAGTCGATTCGTAAAACGAAGCAGAAATCAAGGCCACTAGTTTCTGGGACAAAAATAAACCTAGGTCAGTTTGGTTTCTTATTTCTGATTTTCAATCTTCGTTTCGTTTGGAGTAAGTGCTATTCAAAGGTGAAATTCGTCTATAACTTTTTGAATGATTATTTTAAGTGTTTTGTTTTGAAGTGTTTCAACCAGTATGCTTTGCCGAAAAGTAAGAAAAAAATATTATATGCATTTAGGAATCTTCGTAAGCATGACGTGTTCGTCGAGCTGCCTATGTCAATGGCCAAGTCCGAAAAGGTACTTCTTCTGGTCGACACAGGAGCAGACTCGAGCTTACTAAAAAGAAGCTCATTAAAAAATGCTACCAATATAAATATAAATGAAACAAAGCAACTGGGTGGTGTTTTCGGTGGAGTAGGTATGACAAAAGGCACAATCAAAACTTCCTTATCATTCCCCAACAATAAGTTCTGTACTAAGTGGAACGTTGTCGATGGTTTAGATGAAATACCTGCTGACGGTATCCTAGGACGTGATATCCTATGGAATCAAACAATCATCGACGCTGTTTCAAAAAGAATAACATTATTTAATAGGAAAAGAGAAGTTATAATCGAATTACCTCTAAAGTGTTTACCTTCTAAAATATCTGCAATACAGGAAACACAAGAGAAGTTCAAAATAGGAGCTCGGACACAAACAGCTGTTAAGCTTTATATTCCCAACTCAAAATCAAATGAATTGCTAATACATTCACAAGAGATTGATTGCGGAATCTACTTGGGAAATGCAATAGTAAAAGCAAACAATAGCTACGTCCATGTTCCTATCATGAATTGTACCACACAAGACTACTGTTTGGACGGAAATTTTGTTCCAAAGCATTCGAATTTCAAAAACTTTAAAATTATTAACCAGAGTGCGGAAAACAGAATATTGGCTAATTTTCCAAGACAACAGCTTAGTGAACGGGTCAGTACTCTGATTAGTTCCTTAAAGTTAGATGAAAACCTGAATAGGGAAGAGAAGGAGTCAGTAGAAAAATTATGCTCCAAATTTAATGACGTTTTCTTACTGAAGGGTGATAACTTAAGCTTCACACCTGTCTTAGCACACAGTATACCCACTAAATCTGACCAAGGACCGATTAACACTAAGCAATATCGAACTCCGGAGATTCATAAGAAAGAAATTGAAAGACAAGTACAAGAGATGCTTGATCAAAACATAATTTCGGAAAGTAAATCTCCATGGAATTCACCATTGCTTATTGTACCTAAGAAATCCATTGAAGGTCAGAAAAGGTGGAGGGTCGTTGTGGATTTCAGAAAACTAAACGAAATAACGATAAAAGATGCCTTTCCCTTACCAAGAATCGAAGAAATTCTTGACCAATTGGGACACTGCCAATTTTTTACCACATTGGATTTGGCAAGCGGCTACCACCAGGTAATGATCGATCCGGCTGACAAGGCAAAAACCGCGTTTAGCACTAGCAAAGGGCATTACGAATTCAATAGAATGCCGTTTGGGCTAACCGGTGCCCCAGCAACATTCCAAAGGATCATGAATCACATCCTGACTGGTTTGCATGGCATCGATTGTTTTGTTTATTTGGATGATATTGTCGTGTATGGCAAAAATCTTGAACAACACAACGAAAAGCTTGCAAACGTTTTAGCTAAGTTAAGGCAACACAACCTGAAGTTAAATATTGAAAAATGTAATTTTCTTCGCCGTGAAGTAACGTATTTAGGACACGTGTGCTCTGAAAACGGAGCTACTCCAGACCCATCAAAAATTCAATGTGTCTCCAATTTTCCCACCCCAAAGACAGTAAAGCAGGTACAATCATTTTTGGGGCTTGCGAACTACTATAGAAAGTTCATACCCAATTTCTCTCAAATAGCCGCTCCAATCACGAAGCTATTGAGAAAAGGGGAGGTGTTCCAATGGTCCCCAGATTGCGAAAAATCATTTAGATTTCTTAAAAAAGCTATTTCCTCACCACCTATATTGATATATCCAGATTTTTCGTTGCCGTTTATCTTGACAACCGATGCGAGTAACGAAGCTTTGGGAGCCGTTTTGTCTCAGGGCAAAGTTAGTGAAGATAAACCTATAGCTTTTGCTAGTCGATCTTTAAATCAGGCCGAAAAAAATTACTCAACCATAGAAAAAGAATTGCTTGCCATAGTTTGGGCCTGTAAGCATTTCCGAACATACCTCCTTGGTCGTAATTTTACTATCTATACGGATCATCGCCCCCTGATTGGTGTTTTTAATGTTAAGGACCCAACAACAAGACTAGTTAGGTTCCATCATAAGCTGTCGGATTATGATTATAAGATAATGTATAAGGCGGGCAAAACAAACTGCAATGCGGATGCACTCAGTAGGATCCCAATAGATACACATCCAATACAAGCTGTACAAACTAGGAGCAAGGCAAAAATAAGTGAGAACAAAAAACCTCAAAAAAATAATATATTGGTTGTAACACGAGGGCAAAAACAAAGACAGTTCGAAGATAATATTCAAGCAAAAGCAACTGTGGCTCCTAAACAAAAAACAACCTCTAAGGACAAGTTGAACATAGAGAGTACAAAGGTACCTATAGAGGAAAAGAAGAACGACCATGCCATATCAGAACAAATTCCTGAAGGTGAAATAATAACTGATTTGTCCAAAACATCATGGAAAATCGGACCGTCTATAGGCATGGGAAGTCATGGTCAAATATATTCAGCGTGTAAGGCATCGAGTTCACCAAAGAATCCGTCCGACTATGAATATGTCGTCAAAATTGAACCACATGGCAACGGGACGTTGTTTGTTGAAATGCATTTTTGTATGCACAATGCTCGTTCTGAAGACATTACACAGTTCAAACAGCAGCGCGGACTTAAATCTTTTGGGATGCCTTATCTAGTTGGTAAGGGATCACACGACATTAACGATGTGAAACATCGCTTCGTTGTAATGCCACGTTATGGAGACGATATTTGGAAGCTTTTCTTGGAAAACGGAAGAAGGATTCCAGAACACACAATTTATCGTCTTGCCTTACAGATGTTGGATGTGTATGAGTACATCCACGGCCGAACGTATGTCCATGCCGATTTAAAAGGAGCCAACATCTTATTAGGCTATGGGAAAGGCGGTGCTTCCCAAGCATATTTGGTAGACTTTGGTTTAGCTAGTCACTACACCCAAAAGGATTTCAAGCCAGATCCAAAGAAAATGCACAATGGTACAATTGAATACACATCTAGAGATGCACATCTCGGAGTAGCAACAATGCGAGGAGACTTTGAGATCCTTGGGTATAATCTAATCGATTGGTCAGGCGTGAGGCTGCCTTGGGAACAAGAAAACGTCCTTAAGGTTCCCATTAAAGTCCAGAAGTCTAAGGAAACTTTTATGAGAGATGTAAGTACTGGTTTGGAAAAACTATACCCCAGAGGAGTGCCAAATCCAATAATGGAATTCATGAAATACGTCTCTGCTCTGGAATACAATGAGACACCAGACTATGAAAAATGCCGAAAGATATTTCAATCGGGACTTAAAGCTCTTAACGCTAACAATTCAGGAGACTTAGAATTCAATCTAAAGTCATCACAAGACTCTAAAAACAGGAAAGAAAATAATAACCAACTCAATGACAAAATAGTCACTGCCCCAAACAAAAGGGTTGTCACTTTAACGGATCCTGCTGATATTTTAACAGTTCTCCGTGATTTCCATGACTCTCCACTTGGCGGACATCAGGGAACATCAAAGACGTTAGCACGCATTCGCTGTCAGTTTCGATGGAAGAACATGCACAAAGACGTCGCAAGCTATATAAGGAACTGTGAAAAATGCCAAAAGAATAAATCTGGAAATCTAACGAAGATGCCAATGGAATTAACGGATACTCCATGTTCCCCTTTCGAAAAACTATATATGGACATGGTAGGGCCCCTTCCACTAACGCATTCCGGAAACAGGTATATTTTAACGTTCCAAGACGACTTGACTAAGTACATGGCTTGTGTAGCAATTCCGGATGCTGAAGCAGCCACTGTTGCTAGAGCCTTTTATGAGGAAATCATAACACGTTTTCTCATACCGAAAAAGCTCATAACGGATAATGGATCTAACTTTACTTCAAAACTGTTTTCTGAAACATGTAAACTTTTGAGAGTCAAGAAAATCCATATAACAGCCTACCATCCACAGGCCAATGGTTCACTAGAGCGAAGTCACAGACCCTTAGCGGAATATCTAAGGAGTTTTGTTGATAATGACAGCCAAAATTGGGACCAATGGCTTAGGCAGGCTATGCATGTCCATAATAATACTCAGCATACATCCACCAAACTGACACCACTTCACAGTTTGTTTGGCCTCGATTTTGTTATGCCTACAAATCTAAAAGGTAAAACTACTCCATTATATAATATCGAAGACTATCCGCAACAGTTAAGGTTTCAACTCCAAAGGTCGCATGAGATAGCTAGAAACAATCTAGAAAAAGCCAAAATAGCAGCGAAAAAACAGTATGACCGAAAGGTTAATCCCACGTCCTTTACAACAGGGCAAAAAGTGTTGCTTAGAAATCCTGTTCGAAAAAACAAGTTTTCACAAATTTGGTTAGGACCCTATGAGGTAGTTTCGGTTAGAGGTGACGTCAACACAACCATTAAAATGGGTAGAAAAACGAAGCGGGTTCACAACAACCAGCTAAAAGCTTTCCATCATTTATGATCTAATTTTAATGAGAATTTATTATCATCAATCCGTACAGTCTTATTAATTCTTTTTGTCTTTCCAGAATTTGAAGAAAAGGATTCACTAAAAGAAGCCCAAAGAACCAAAAAAAAAAAAAAAAAAATATCTTAACCTAATTTAAACTGTAAAAAAAAGAGTGTTTCCTTATTTGCAACAACTTTTCAATAGTTGCATTAAAATTAAAATAAAATGTTTAATCTTAATATAAATTTAGTAGCAGTTGCGTTATTAGTTATAAGCATTTACCCCGGGCAGACGAATAGTGAACAGCCATTCAACGTCCAACAACTGAAGCTGACCTCACCAGTGGTGTTCGAAGCGGTGGAAAATGCTGTATTTTATAGTGATACGTGGACAATATTTACGAAGTTCACACCACTGGACTCCGGAATGGTTATTCAAATGGTGGAAAAGTGCGAACAAAAACTGGAAACCCTGTGCAGAAGCATTCCGGACGACGATTTCAAACGTTACTGTCAATTGATCGCTCAAGAGACTGAGACAAACATCGACAACTTACGACGAACTGCCTTTCGTATGAAACAACTTACACATGCTAAACGTCAAAAACGCGCACTGGAGTTCATAGGAGGATTTTCAAAATGGGCCTTCGGTACTATGGATAGCAAAGATGCTAGGAGCGTTTACCACCAGTTGGAAGTTCTCCACAAACAGGATGCGAGCTCGTTCGAATTAATGCACCGACAGTTAAGTGTCATGAAATCAAACTTCGACACGTTATCCAAACCCATTTCACAACTGACAGACGAAATCGAAAATATGGCTGTGAGCATGGGTAACCTTAGTGCCACTTTCCGAACGTACAGTCAAGTCACGAACAAGGAAATCGCGATGCTGAAAGCGACAAGTGAAGCGACTGCAATGACTTCAGTCATAACCACAAAAGTTTTAGAAGTCCAAAACCGACAATCCTTGGAACTTTCAATTTTGGATGACCTGTACCAAAATAAGATACATCCTTTGGTATTAGACGAGGGAAATATCACCGGACTATTGCGGAACATAACGAGTAAAGGAAGATTTTTGTTGGACAACCCCCTCATAATAAACCAAGTCGCCAAAACCTCGGTGTACCTTGACGGGGGAAATTTTATGGTAAAAATTATACTACCTTTACCCGAATATGTTCGGTACAAGGTCCAGAAAATATACCCCCTACCAACATCCTTTAACGAGAACTGGGACCTTGTGCTAGACACCAAGCATGAGTACATTGCCGAAGCAGAAAACCATGATCGTTTTGTCATCATGAGCGAAACAGAGTACGCACAATGTGCAATGGTATTGACAGGAGGTTCCCTCACCAGGACGGCTATTTGTCGGCATGAAAGACCCATCCTTACATCGGGATCTAATGAGTGTCTGGTAGAGCTTATACAGCACGCGCCATCATCTAAGAACTCTTGTAAATATGCTGCGATTCCCGCAACGGAGGCGATATTCCTTAAGATGACGTCCGCCAACGAATGGCTTTTCAAAGTTAAGGAAACGATGTCATTGAACGTGAAGTGTGAAACCCAAAATTACGCAGTAACACTGAGCGATTCGGGAATATTGCAAATGAAGCAGCCATGCGAAGCAATTGCAAAAGGGTTCAAACTGTTTTATGAATTTCGTGCTGAAGCAATAACTGAGTACAAACAGCCCATGGTAGACCACTCAGGACTCAAAGAAGCACTGTTGAGAAAAGTTAGCGTCTCGAAATCAGCACCTGTACCAGAGTTACTTCCGATAAAAATTGGCAATCATAAAAATTTTGCCAATATTTTAAATGAAGGGAAGAAGAGTATTGACGATCTAATTCAATCTTGGGACGGCCTGGAGGCAGAACGTAAAGCAGACAGCCAGGACTGGGAACTGAGTATTCATCGATATTCCATGATGTCCTTCGTTTCGTTAGTAGCAGTAGTAACCGCAGTAGTATTTTTGATCCGCTGTCTACGAAAAGGACCACCAACCATTCCGGCCCAACGAAAATATATAGCGAATTCCGAAGTGATAGAAATGCCAGCTTATCTACCAAAAAGAAGAGCGCCCGTAACACGACCACCACCACCACCAGTACAGACCGACAACAAAAGTTCAACAGTCTACGGAGTCACCTATGCTCGGGTGTAAGAAAAAAAAATATTCTTTTCAAAAAACTGTTATTTAATTTAAAATCGTAGAATTATATCAACTTAAATGTAAATTAACGTAAATACTTCCGAAAAAACAAAGCCCCATAAGTTAATAATTTCCTTAAAATCAGACAAGCAACACTAACTATGAACGCATATAAATCAATCCAATAAACATTTAATTTAAAAAAAAAAAAAAAAAAAAAAAATAGATCTATAAATATGTAATTATTTTTATTATTGAAATGATTAGTATGTACACATAACGCATATACTTACTACAAAGCAAGCAAAAATCATGTTCTGAATAAAAAAAAAAAAAAATTTTAAAAATAAACATGTGAATATGACATCTTATGTAGATTTATAAGCAAATGCCTATTTTTCAGTGTTATATTTAAGCCAATATATATTGTATAAGATTTCGAGTTAATATACATAGCTAAACTAAAAAAAAAAAAAAAATATTATTTACACATAATCATACTACGTGAAATATTGTTAAGCTTTACTCACTATAAATGTATGTGTAATGTTTTGTCTGTGTGTTTAAGTTTCTAGTTTAATATTATTTGATTTGAATTAATAACGAATAGACATTGTGATTTAATCTGTTATTTTAGAATAAATTTAACATTTTAATGAATAAAAGAAGACAAACCTATTTCTGGAGACCTGGCTTGAACTATCCAACGGCGGAGGGATGTTATACACCTAAATTTGGTTCCTTCACCTTTACCTACTATGCCAGTAAGCATAACTGTTATTATGCATATTATTGCTTTATCAATATTATGCATACTAACAGTTTCCGGCCGCACTTATTGCGACATGGCTAAGTAGGTCAAGCTGAATTCCAGAATGCAAGTTAAGCAATGCATTCTGGAGTTCAATCAAAAGTTCCAGCCAGGTCAACGGAAATATGGTGAGTCTATTGTTAACCACCGAAACGAGAGGTTGTGTGTCTTTTTAATTTACATTACATTTCATTACATTTCGATTACGTACGTTACACCGCCAACATTTGATGGACAGTCTTCTTGGCCAGTTTACAAGAGACAATTTGAGGCAGCCGCGACAACAAATGGCTGGGAGGACGAAGAAAAGTACATTGCACTGACTCTTGCTCTTAGAGGACCAGCAGCTGAATTACTTCAAACAGTTCCAGCTGGTAAGAGCGGCGATTTCAGTTCTCTCGTGGCAGCTATAGATAAACGCTTTGGCGATAGCCACTTGAAAGAAGTCTTCCGAGTCCAACTCAATAACAGAGTCCAGAAAAGGGGTGAAAGTCTACAGCAGCTCCAAGCAGATGTCGAAAGACTGGTTCACCTGGCATATCCGGATGCTGGAGAAGAAATCATCAACCAGCTTGCTGTTGAGTCCTTTGTTCGTGCCATTGCTGATATACATCTTCAGAGGTCTGTGTGAACTGCTAGTACTCTTTCTGAAACTTTAGCATTCGCTTTGACAATTGAAGCTGCAGAATAGGCTTCTCATGGAGAACATCGACTTAGAGGAGCCATAGTCGAAGAATGCTCGTGCCAAAGAGCTGAAATACAAAAGAACCAGCGAAGCGGACATGCAAGATGTTGGAACTGCAACAAGACCGGGCACTTGCAACGTCAATGCCGACTACCACCAAATAAAACCGCTTGTCAACATTGTGGAAGCAAGAGATCCAGCCTAGAGCAAGGTAACAACAACACCAGTGCTGCTTATTAATCCGTTTCCCATCAGGGAAACGACTAAGAACAAACTTCTAGGGGCAGAGGTTAGTTTCTTGAATCGATGGCCCCAGAACCACCATCCAGGTCTCTCAGACCAAACGAGACAACAAAAGTCTGACTGTGGAGACTAATATTAACGGGAACAAACATGTGGCTACCATCGACACCGGGGCCACAGCATCCATAGTACGCTAATCGGTTGCAGCAATTACGAGGATCACAGACGAAGCCCCGAGAAAAACTATAACTCCGGAGGAGCTCAAAACCATCAGAGCTAAAATACTGAATTCATCCAACCTTGATCACCAACAAGCAAGGATGGGAGGTTCTTGGCTACCTTTGCTTCTCAAGCGAAGATTCAATTACGTTTTCCAGATTGTCAATTGCTGAATCAATTTCCTCATTCCGGAGGTTTGTGTTGGTTGGCGGTAGTGTGATACACTCGTCAACGTATCTTTGGAGCGGTTGGACGGCTTCATGATCTGAATCGCTGGTTATTGTCGTGCAGACGAAGTTTCGGAGCTCCGGAAGGATAAATATCAGATTGGATATTGCGAGGAAGAAGTCGAGCATCGATGGTGTCCTTGGGAAGGTGGGCTTGGGCTGCGACACTACTACCAGAGAGTGATGTTCAATATTTTCGTCCAGCCAATTGACAATTGCATTCCCGTCACTGTTGTCTTGTGTATCAATCCATCTTCTGTGTCTGGCGTTAAAGTCTCCTCCAATAAGTCCATAGGTGCTTCTGCATAGTATCCTGTTCAAGGTATGGAGATCGTCTCTGATGTCCGATGCTGTTGCTGTGCATTTGTTGTAAATGCTGATGACCGTAGGTGTCTCATCTGATCCCAGTTGGATTGTGATGGTGGTGGCCTCAAAACATTTTAATCCAGTGATGATTACTTCGCTGGCACTGCTGGATATTTTGTTGCTTATGAAGATGGCTGTTCCTCTCTTTCCCTCTGTCTTATCTCTCCTGAATGTTTTGTAGTTGGCGACGTAAATGTTGTTTCTCTTGGTGATGTTCGTTTCACTTACGAGCGCTAAGTCCGGGCTGTTTTTCTCCAAGAACAGGTTGAAGGCTGTTCTCCTTTCCCGGCTGTATAACGAGTTAACGTTATAAGCCCCTAAACGCAGTTTGTTGATGCGCACTACGCGCTGCATAGTTGGAATATAAAAGCAGCAAGAGCCACGGACTTGTTTTCTCCGGTCAGTTGATTATAGTTGGAGGGAACAGATTTCTTGGCCTTCTTCATGACTGTCGAAAAATCGGATCCAAATATGCGTTTGACCTCATCTTCCAGGTTGGGTTGTTTTTGTTGCTGTTTGGTGACTTTGGTGGGAGCTGGTACCTTCGTTGACGGGGCTGGAGTGTTTGTCGGCATGGCAGCTGGGTGACTTCTTGCGGCTGGTGTTATATTTTTCCTGGCAAAGTCTGCATAGCTGAACGTTTCGGTTTGGTGAAGGTGCAGGCTGACCTTACAACAAATTGTTGCTACACTTTTTTGCTTTCAAGTGCCTGTTTCCTCTCCGTTTGCTTGGCTTTGAGTACAGGGCATACCCTGAAGCTGGCTGGGTGTCCATCGGTCTTGCAGTTCGCGCACCAGACATCTGGACTGGAGACATCTTTGCGTTTGCAGTCACCCGGTAGATGGCTGGTTCGATGGTCAGATGGTCCCTGCACTTCACGCAGACGTACTTCATTCCGCAGTTAACAGCAATGTGTCCAAATCGTTGGTAGTTTCTGCATTTTTGCATCTCAGAGTCTTAAGCGGTACTGAACTTAGAGCAAGTTCATTTGTACACGCTTATCTACGCTCTTCATCATTAATGCAAGTGTTAGTGGTTAGTAAATAACGCCAAACACAAGCACAAAGAGAACGTATACGAGGAAAAAAATAAAAGACGTTACAATTTTTAACAAAAAAACAAAAAAAGTACATTAATAAGTAGAACAAAATAAACTAGGTAAACATTATTAAACAAAAATTATATCAATAAGAACAGAAATTAAATTACAATAACAAAATATCAAATATAAGTCATGCAGAGAGGGTTTGAAGATTTAATAGGCGAATACGATTTTCATAAGGGGGGAGATTGAAAGGATCTTCCCAAGGGAGACCTTTGAGAGCGAAACGTATGAATCTGTGCTGTATTGCTTCGATTCGAGATTTATGAATATCATAAAATGGTGACCACACCTGAGACGCATATTCTAGATGCGGACGAACATAACACTTGTATAAAGAGAGGGTGACATAGGGGTCATTAAATTCTTTTGCCCATCGCTTAATAAAGCCAAGCATTGAATTTGATTTGTTAATAATGAGGTTGATGTGTTCATTAAACTCGAGGTTGGTACTAAATAGAACACCGAGGTCACGGAATCTAAAAACTTGAGAAAGGGATTGTTGCGATATTGAATATTCTCCAATACTTGGCGATCTTTTGCGGGAGAAGGTCATACTTTGGCACTTGGAAGCGTTCAAATAAAGTCCGTTTTTAGAACACCATAGAGCAAAACAGTCGATATCTTTTTGTAAGAAGTCTCGATCTGAAGCATTTTTGATGGTTTTAAAAATCTTCATATCATCAGCAAAGATTAAAATGTCGCTGTAGGAGATGCAAGAAATTACATCATTAATTGCAACAATGAAAAGTAAGGGACCAAGATGACTTCCTTGTGGCACACCAGACAAAGCAATAAAAGGTTTTGATAAAACATTTCGAAATTTGACTTCATAAGACCTATTTTTTAAGTAGGATCCAAACAATAAATAATGGGGGAAATCCAAATGCTTTTAGTTTATATAGTATAATATTATGAGACAGTTGGTCAAACGCCTTAGAGAAATCAGTGTAAATGCAGTCAAGCTCGTTCCCACATTCAAGGGCGTTGGAACATTTATGATAAAAAGATAGAAGGTTGGTAGCCGTCGATCTTCTTTGCATAAATCCATGCTGCTGATGGCAGATAACATTCCTTGCAAAGAAGGATAGGCTTTCGCAGACTACTTGTTCAAATAGCTTGGGTATGCATGAGAGCTTTGAAATTGGCCTGTAGTTTTTTATATCAATTTTTTCACCCTTCTTGAAAACTGGTGTTATAAAAGATTTTTTCCAAAGAGTGAGAAATATTCGAGATTTTAAAGAAAGCTTGAAAAGATATTCAAGTGGAGATGATAAAAGTGAAGAACACTTTTTTAAAACAATTGGCGGAATCGAGTCCGGACCAGAAGAAAAGTCATCTTTAAGAGAAGAAAGGAAGTAAGTAATGCTGTCTCTGGGAATAGGGATACTATTAAAGTTCACTTGCGAGGAGTGAGTTAAATACTGAAAAAAATGTTCATCAATTTCTAAATTCGTACTACAAAAAGATCCACAAAAATGGTTTGCAAAGGCATTGCAAATCTCAGGAGTATTTTTTAAAGAAGTGCTATTAAAAACAAAGTTGAGGGGATACCCGTCTGATTTTTTTTTAGAGTTTACAAAGGACCAAAAACTTTTTGGGTCATTTTTTAGAGAGCACCCCATTTGATTGACATAGTTAGAGTATAGATTCTGAGAAAGCGTTTTGAAGTCTTCAAAAAGACTTATGAATAGATGGTGGGCAGTTGGAGAGAGAGTAGTTAAATAGATCTTCCAAGCTTTGTTTCTTTTGTTCCTTAGAGTCTTTAATTCCTTGGTAAACCACGGTTGACTGAAACTACTATTTCTAAGCAACTTTTGGGGAATTGTTTTTTTCATTCTATTTTCTAAAATCGAGTAGAAGCAACGACTGCTTCGTCAATATTGGCAATAGTTGATATATTTTCAATACCAGCAATTCATTCGATAGCAAATCGAAATTCGCTTTTCGAAAGTCAAAAGTATATACACACAGCCGTATTTATAATCTTATTTTAAACTCCGCGGAACTTTAAAACACGCTTAATCGTTGATTAAAACAAAATTCGTATTTATAATCATTTTTCGGCAGTGAATAAGGGCTGATTAGCTTAAACGCAGAAATGTGTGTTTTAAGCGTGTTTTAGCGTATAAATGTCATTTGATTTTGAGTATTGAGTTGTCATTCAGTGGTTTATTTACATCTTTGAGAATATTAAAAATAACTAAAATGGAAATGTACTCAAATTACGTTAACTTTCTACATAATTTGGATGTAGTAAATGTGTTTTCAACTGAAAGAAGTAGAGCGCAGAAAGTCTACATTGTATACATTTCCTGAATCGCTATCTCATTGGCTACAAAGTCGCATCATTTAATTTCGCACGGAGTAGTAGCTCACCAAACCACCCCCGCAAATTAAAAAATTATAAATTGGAAAAACTTTAGCTACATTTTTTTTCGTGTCAATTCTAAATGGATGGACTTACAGCGAAGAGTTGTGTGTTGTGGGTGGTTTGGTGAGCTACCGTATGACCATCAATATGGCCCTTTGCAACAATTGTTTTTGCATGCAACAGATGCGCTTATTTTTTACATTTTGCAGGTACCGAGGTACCTCCTACTGGAACCATTTTTTGTAGTATGTACCAATGTACCTATAAACTAATAAAGCTACCTACTTTCCAAAGCAGTAGAAATAATATTTGTATTTACACTTTTATACAATTAGACCGAACAGCCGAACACCGAAAGAAAATAAAAACAAAACAAAATTCTGTTGTCAGTTCAACCATTGAGAAACCAAAATAAGAGAGTTTCTTTATGACTTTGACATAAGGGATGATTAACTAGTATGGGCGAAAAAAATTATTATAAATAAGGATTTTTTATTCACTGATTAAAGTCTTAATAAGTTCTTAATCACTGAATAACTAATATGCGTTTTAAGCGTGTTTTAGCGAAATCTAATAAATACGGCTGACAGTCTTTTAAATTATTAATATCTTGAGAGACGTTGCTCAATTCTATAAAAATATCTAAAGGGGGATGGAAATCATCAATTCTAGTAATGCCTGAATTTGATTGAAGAACTACCGTGCTAATAGCTTCGGATGAGAAAACTAAATCTAACATACGATTTTGATAGTTTCTAATACAGCTAACTTGCTGTAAGTCAGTAGAAATAATATTATCTAAACAAGAAAGCTCACTCTGTGGTGACGTTGGAGAAGGTTTTTGGAAAGATCCATCGTCAGAGGGTAACCATTGAACGTATGGTAGATTAAAGTCACCAACTAAAAGAATTTGGCTTTCTAAATCAGACAATTCAAAAATATGATCCAAAATCAGGGCCAGTTCAGAATAAGCTGAGGCTGAACTTTTTGGAACAATATAAACATTAACAATAAAAATATTTTTTAACAGTGTACAGACTTTCACACAAACAACATCAATAGACAGTTCAAACGGAAAGAGTATACGAGACGACATAAATGTGTTCCTGACCGAAATCAAAACACCACCCCCGACATCATCTGGTCTGTCTACTTGCCGATCTTTACGGTAGACCGAGAATTCAGGGCTCAAGATTTCGGTGTTCAAGTGACTTGAATTTAGCCAAGTTTCAGTCAAAGCAAATACGTCATGTTTAAAAACGTGGGAATTAACATACAAATCAGCAGTTTTACTGCGAAGACCTCTTACGTTTTGATAAAAGAGGGAGAATCTTATTAGTTTTTTGGAGCAGTATTAATAACCAATTTGCTTTTAACTCTCCTGTTGATGGAAAATTCTTTAACAAGAGCACCACCAGGCCAAGAGTTACTGTCACAAATAGAGTCAAAAGACGAGGGCGGGACAAGCAATTTGAACGAAGACACAAAGCTATCGGTTTTGCTTATCTTACTACATTTAATAAAATTTTCATTAGGAATTAATTTCTTTGATACTAGATAGCGCAAAACATCGTTTGAATTAAGATCTGCATTGTACTACATCGTTCGATTTTAGCTTTTCCCAGTAGACCTTTTGGTTCATCAGCAGCGTTTTTGAGTAGACGTCGGCGATGTCGCAGGTTTTGGTAAGCTCAACCACGAAACAGTTGAACAGCTTGGTTGCAGTCTTCTTTGATTTGAAGATTGAAACTTTGATGACTGGCAGTCCTTCGGTTCTAAGTTCCTCTTCGACTTCAATGGCGGTGTAACTGTGATGGATTCCTTTCAATATCATCAGAGTTTTCCTGTCTTCCTTTGGTGTAAAGGAAAAGTTTTGGATCTGCTTTTCCTTAAGGAATGTCCGGGTTTTATCGTAGTTCTTGTGCGCTGTTGTGCTGATGATCGTTTTGGTGGTGTTAAGGTTTTTTAGTGTGAAGCCAAGTTGTTTTCCTTTGCCGAACCTCCGAATTTCAGCAATGTTTCCCGAGAACACTATTATGGGTGGCATACCGATCTTCTTGGTTGCTTCCTTGGCTGTTACATTTTTGTTTGTTGATGGGGTGGGGGTGTGTGGATGAATGTCCGTGGTTGTCGTCTTGGCAGAGGTTTTAGCAATTTCCGTGCTTGCCTCATTTTTCTCCGCTTTTTTCTCTTTCGGGTCCTTGCTTTTGGGTGCCTTTGTTACGGTAAAATTTCCCGGAACAAAAACTATTCTTGCTTTGGCTTTATTTTCATCTTTTAATATCCTCTCTTTTCCACTTAACCTTCTCATCCTTTTTTTTGACCCCACCATTACTCCGTTGTTTGCTCTTAGCAGTGTGAATGTAACATCGCTTTGAGCAAATGACAAAAGCAGGTAGCCCAAATCAGCGGATGAGCTGAAACATTGATCGGTATGTCGAGTCAGAAGGACTCTGGAGAGTCACATACAAAAACAACAACACAAAATCGTCAACATAAAAATACACCATACACACACCACACGAAAATTCACTTTATACAACATCACACAGAATACACATCCATATTGATCCAAAGTATGGATCTAATGAGCTCATAATTGCGAAGGAGAAAACATCATCATTTGAAACAATGTAAAGTAGTATGGCGTTAAGCCCACCATAAATTATCTATAACAAGGTACAAAAAGGTTGGAGCGATAAGTGTTCATCCCCTCATCCCAAAATCTGCAAAAGTGTCCACCAGTGTCAGGTTAGGGTTCGCGGTGTAAAAGATTTCCTCCTCCTATAGGTTTCCTTAAAAAATTTCTTATGCAAAAAAAATAGTAAATTGATCTTTAGTCTTCTTAGATTCACTTTTAACGCGTAGTAGAGTAACTGAGAAAATGCTCAGATTCAACTTGTTTTCAATTTAGTTAATTTCGATGTTTTCTCAAAATGGTTTTGATATAGGGTTTTAGGTGGTCTGGACTCACCCATCAAGTTTGGCAAGTGTTGGATGACACCAACCACTTGTCGAACTTTCGAACTTGGTGATTGGCAAGAGAACGGCAAGTTTTGGACGACACCAACAACTTGTCGAACTCTGTGAATGTGTGTGTATACTTTTGTTGGTATTCGACAGCGATGGCTCAGCACGCCAACGGTGGCTGATGTCGAGATACTGAATCCACAAAAGTGATTGGATGAGCGTATGAATGTAGGCGTGCATGAGAGCGGGATTGAGACCAGGCAAGAGGCTAGGCTTGAAGTGGGAGACACTTTTTGGCTAGCTGACAAGCGATTGAGAGGTTTTTTTGAAAAGATTGAGCGAGAAAAATCAGAAATTGGAAAATAAAATTGAAAAAAAGTTTTTATTCTTTTGAGTTTTTTTAGCAAGTTTTTTAACAAGTTCTTTTAGATTTGTTTTTGAAAAGTGAGTTTAGGTAGAGGAAAGGAGCAAGGAAAGGAATCGTCAGGACGGGACGATAATTTGGAAAAAAAATACGAAGGAAAAGATAGGAGGAGGACATCTTGAAAAGATAAGTAGAGTGTGTTACATATAAGAATACATTATTTAGTGCGCAGTTTAAAGATCCTTTTTTTAAAACATTTTTCTGTGTGGACCTTTTTATTTTATTTCGAATTTACCAGAAGATTGTCTGGCACGCGCCCCTTTAATTTCAACCACATTTTGGAGTTTTTCGGGACCGAATTTTAACGGTCCAACCTTTTGTACCTTTGTACTTTCGTTCTTTGAAAGACATTTGAAGGTCTTCTTAACTTTTCTGTACTTATATACTAGCTCTATTGATTTCTATTTACTTCTTATAATCCTGTAAAAACAACTTTATTTTTTTAAAAGATTTGGGTTTTTCATCCAGGTTTACCAAGGTTTTCCCAGCAATAAAATTACTAAAATCATCTTTCTTTCTTTTCATTTCACATTTCTTTTCTTTTTATTTAACATTTTTCAGTCAAGGTTTGGAAATTCCTTCTTTATAAAAATTTCCTGGCGCCCATTAAAATCTAGGACACCCTGTTCTAAATTACATTCCATCAATAAAATAATTCAAACATCTTTTTTCAATCATATACCTTTTTTACCACACACATTTTTTTATACGCGATCATTTTTTTAACCATTGTGAACCCAGCCCAGCTGAGTAGCCGCATATAATTTTTTTTATTGCAGCTTATTGCACTTTTTTTTGCTTACCCCTATCGAGTTTGACAGTTGTCATCCTCGACTTTAATTTTCGCGGCACCGGTTGTGCTTTTTCATTTACTTTCTAATTTTTATTATTTTGCATATTTGGATACGTAAATCCAATAGTTCCGCGGTTTACAAGTTTCGTTTAGTAAATAATAGATTGAACAGTGGAAAAAAAAAAGTGTAATACCTTCTTTGCCCTTTTCTTTCCAGTTGTCTCCTCGGCCTCGGGTGGGTTGCTGTCAGTGTCTGATAGTTCATCTCCTGTTAGGCAGACCATTTTGTCTACCACTGGGTGGGGATCTTGGTAGGGGTCCATGAGCTGAACTTGTGCCACTGGCTGGGGATTTTGGTATCGTTCATGAGTTGCACTTGTAGTTCCTGAACGAGATTTCTGAGTCGTGGCCTGCTTTCAGGTCCTAGGTCATCTGCTACTCGCTTCAAAAGCGCTGCAATTGCCAGGTATGCTGTTTCGACGGTAAATTTCTCCTCCATTGTGTTCGTCATTCTTAAAATAAAGAATCAAAGAAAAGATTCCTGGAAATGGTGATTAGTAAAATATTAATAATTAGCAACTTCCAAGAAATTATCTGGTTGGGTTTTTTCGGGATAATCCTTTCTGCCGTTTGGGTCCTTTCTCGGAATTCCGTGTCAGGTACCTGCTAACTGCCAGGTAGTCGGTTTGTCGTCCCTTTTTTGTGTGTAATTTGTCTGTGGGTTTTTGTGCTCGGTGGTTGCTTATAAACGTCCTCTCTCGATGACGGTCGTATGCTGTGTGAATGAATTTTCCTGTTTAACTATGAATGAATGAATGAATGAATTTTCCTGTAGGAAACCACTTCTTATATACTTTTAATTGGAAGGGGTGTGGCTTATAATAATGCATTTTTATATGGCACTTCTTGATTCTCATAACTTCGAGCGGCATTCAATGCATTAGAGCATTTTGTACGTGCAAGAATAAGGTGTTTTTTTTGTTAGAAAATGCAGGGAGTGACTTGCGTGACTTTGAAATTCTATTGTAAGCGTTCTACACGCTCAAATCGCAAGGGAATGGGTGGAAATGATAGATAATATCTTCAAGAATTTAATTTTGGGTGAAAAAAAAAATAGTATAAAAAAAAAAATGCAAAATTTGTATAAACTTTTCTGAGCTTAAGAAACTTTTTTGTTTTTCGACTTTTTTCGGCCGGAAAGCGTTTAAACGCTTTGAAATGACAATCGAGCAGTGAGCAGCAAAATTCAAAAAAAAAAAATTTTTTTTCCGAGTTTTTGAAATATATAGCTCTAATTTTGCTCGAGTTTGCAGCTATTAATTTCAAAAATTCGTGCAAATTCGGAGCTATTATTTTCAAAAACTCGGAAAGCCTTCTGTCAAATCTCTCTAAAGAAAGGTTTTTCGAGTTTTTGAAAATAATAGCTTCAAATTCGCGCGAATTTGGAGCTATTACTTTCAAAAACTCGGAAAGCCTTCTGTCAAATCTCTTTAAAAGCTGTTGCATACGGAAATTAGTTGCTATTCTCATATTTAGCATGAGCAGCTTAACCCTGCGGAAAAAAGGGTTAAAATAATGAGCCCCGCGAAGCGGGCCATACAGAAAGCTGTTGCATACGGAAACTAATATCTATTTTCATATTTAGCATGAGCAGCTTAACCCTGCGGAAAAAGGGTTAAAATAATGAGCCCCGCGAAGCGGGCCATACGGAAAGCTGTTGCATACCGAAATTAATTGCTATTTTCATATTTAGCATGAGCAGCTTCACCCTGCGGAAAAAGGGTTAAAATAATGACCCACGCGAAGCGGGCCATGCGGAAAGCTGTTGCATACGGAAATTAATTGCTATTTTCATATTCAGCACAAGCAGCTTAACCCTGCGGAAAAGAGGGTTAAAATAAAAGCCCCGTGAAGCGGGCCATGCGGAAAGCTGTTGCATAAGGAAACTAATTGCTGTTTGATTAAAAGAAGAACCGTTCAGCTTGAGTATTCAAAGTGAACTAACACTTAGTTTATTGTTCATGATAAACGAACATACATATGTACAATGATTGGATTATTGGATACATGGTTTGTGTGGATTTAAGAGCAAGAAGTGTAAACTAGGTTTTAGTATAAGAGTAAAAGTAATACAACAAGTAGAGAAATAGAATGTTAAATATTCAACACTTCCACTTTTATAATTCTATTTCAAATGCAAATTACGAATATAATCCAAAGTGTTTATAATTTTAAGACTCCTAATTTGTCTCTTAATGACTCAAAACAAACTTTAGACAATGGTTTTGTAAATATATCTGCAATCTGTTGATTAGTTGGAACATAATTCAATGTAAAAAGACCCTCATTAAATTGTTGACGGATGAAATGATATTTTTAGTGTCCGACCGAAGGTCGATTTGTAGCCGAAGCCGAAGCCGAAGCCGATTATTCGGCTTGACATTAACCTTCGGCCGAAGCCGAAGCCGAAGCCAAAGCTTCAATAACTTGAAGAATTTTCGTTCCAGATTGACTAAAAATGAAAAAAATTATGATTTTTTTCTAGAATAGGTTCGTTAGTTGAAGCCCTGAGGTCACTCTGTGGTAGCCACAAAGCGTTTTTTGAAAAACCTAAGTTTGCCCTGAAAGTCAAACTGAGTGTTTTTTGAGCCTTGGGGTTGACCTGGGTTTGGTACAAAAAGATTCGCCCTTGGTTTCTTCGAGTTGAGGGCTGTTAAATGGCATGTATTTTTATTCAAATGACAGGGATTTGTGGTGATTTTGTGGTTTAGTGTTTTTTGAGGAATCATAGAGTTCTCAAGGAAACCTGGGTCAACTCTGGGTAAAGCTCAAAACGAATCTAATGTGTGCATGCAGTAACCAAATTAACGGGATAAATTAAAATAACGATTCAAAAATAATAACAATTTGAACAAGTATTAATATTTTATTGAAATTAAGGAAAAGAACAACAAATAACTCCACACTGTTCTACGTTCTACGAAGAACGGAATTTTTTTCCAGCCCCTACCACAACGCACAACAGCCAAAAACTAAACCTTCGGCTTCGGCCAAAACTTCGGCGTATTTTGGCCGAAGCCGAAGGTTTAGCCGATTGTAGATTTTTTAGCCGAATGTGGCCGAAGCCGAAGCTTCGGTCGGACACTAGATATTTTACGTCGATATGCTTCGTACGTTTATGAAACTCTAGGTTTTTCACAAGTTTGATAGCGCTTTGGTTGTCCATATTTAGAGTAGGAACTTCTGCGCCTGTCGATACGAGTTCAGAAAATAAACGATGCACCCAAATCAGTTCCTTAACACCTTCAGAAGCCGCTACTATTCAGACTCCGTTGTTGAAAGAGCTATGCACCTCTGACGCTGCGAAGACAATGAGACTGCTGCATCACCAATAATTAGAGCGTAACCACTTGTTGAACTTCGGTTTTCTAAGTCTCCCGCAAAGTCAGCATCTGTGAAACAATGAACTTTCAGATTAGTTTTTTTAAATAGAAGGCCATAATTAATGGTCCCTTGAATGTATTTAAAAATTCTTTTAACTGCAACCACGTAGCAACTTTTTGGATCATCTAAGTGACGACTAACAAGGCTTACAGCGTATGCAATGTCAGGTCTTGTACCAACTGCTAGATGCATGAGACAACCAACAGCTTCACGATATGGATATTTGGTATCATGATTTATATTACAGTCCTGTGAAATATTTCTGTTTTCAGCTGGAGTTGAAACAGATTTAGCATCTGTCATACCAAATCTGGAAAGAACTCTTTTCGCATACGATGTCTGCCGAAAATTTATGTTTCCATTTGCTAAAATATCAATTTCCAATCCAAGATAATATTTTGCATTAGACACTGTTATTTCAGTATCAAAGCTTGATCGAATTAGAAGTACTAAGATCCGTGGAAGCCTTCATGTCAAAAGTACCATCTTGGACAAAATTCAGCACGACCGGCTCAGTTGGTATTGTCATGTTCAAAGGAGAGATCCGCAGAACCCCGCCCAAAAGGCAATATCGTACAACGTTTCAACAAATTCAATTTCAAACAAATGCAAAAACAGCAGCATTTGGTTGGCCTCAGACATGGAACAATCCAAAACCGGGAGGCTTGCCGATGCTTTCTGAGGTCAACGCGGCGTACCACACAGGCGGATCACTAGTGTGAAGCAGAAAAGTGGGAGAGTTGTGATCGCTTCAAGATCACTACTCGTAACGCCGGAAATGAAAAGAAGAAGAAGAAGACACTGTTATTTCAAATTCTTGTGTCAAGTATACTATAAGAGACTCGATATCGCTTTCATCAGCTGCTGCAACTAATCCATCGACAATATAGAAGGCCAAAATAATTTTTTTCCCTTTTTTGTTGCTTACAAACACGCAAGAATCAGCTGTTGTAACCTTGAAGCTAAATTTCTTTACAAACAAAATTTTTAGTTCCAGCATCGAGAAGCCTGCTTTAGCCCGTACAAACTTTTGCTTAAATTACATACCTTGTTGCTTCCGTCGCTATATCCTTTTGGTTGTGTAAGAATGCTGTTTTGATGTCGAACTGCCTGAGTCTTAAATTTTCCGTTGCACACAAGGATAGTATCATTCTGGATGGAAGTAAATTTAACAACGGGGCTAAACGTCTCCTCATGGTCGATTCCATACTGCTGTGCAAAACCTCTTGCTACCAATCTGGCCTTATGCCTCTCCACCACGCCATTTGCACCAAGTTTTAGTTTGTAAACCCATTTGTTGGAAATAGTTTTCTTTTCAGAAGGAAGTTCCACCAAATCCCAAGTGCGATTCTTCTTTTATGAAGCCATTTCATCGTCCATAGCAGTCTTCCACTGACAGGAAAACTCAGATTTTTCAACATCTTCAAAGCATTGCGGCTCTTGGAAATCAGCCAAATAACAAAACTTAACAGTTTTCGAGCACAAATCACGAGAACACTGATTCGAAACAGGCTCCGTACTATTTTTTCAGAATTTATTACCTTTTCTTCTTTAATGATTTCTTCTTCCACTGTATTCAAACTTTCATCGTTTTGATACGGGTTTTCTGTTGTAGTTTCGGTTTCACCTTCATCTGTAGCTTTGTCGTTGTTGATAAATTGCTGAAGACGACGAAAAGGGTTCCTTAAAAATGACATCTCTGGAAATTATATCCTTATGGCTGTCAGGTAACCATATACGATAGCCTTTCGTATCTTCTTCATAACCAATGAAAACTCCTTTCTTTGCTTTTGGGTGAAACTTTCGCCTTTTTTCTTTAGGCACATGAACAAATGCCTCAGAACCAAAAATTTTTAAATTCTTTATATCTGGAGTTTTATTAAACCATAGCTCAAAGGGACTCTTACCTTTTATTGCTGCATCCACTACGATTGAGAGTATACACCGCCGTTGTAACTGCTTCACCCACCCCAATATTTTTGGCTCATATTATCAGTGTCGATCTGCCATTCAACGTAGTAACACGCGCCGCGCTGAGTGAACGAATAACTCGCCTCTGTATCACCTCCTACCGCCCACATAACCTTAATTAAAACCATAAAAAAAAGTAATAAACCAACCAAAATAACCTATATACCTACAATAGAATTATAATTTCTCCAGCCGCGCCGCGAAAAAAGAAAATAAAAATCGTGTGCAATAATATTTCAGTGCTGTGAAAGTGCAAAAAAAAGCCCATTAACAACTCAATAACCCAAACACAAAGTGCGTTCCTCTCCATCGTCTCCTCCCCCACATCACTCTTGCAGTCTCAGTGACTGCACACATTTCTTCGATTTGATAATCTCTTATCTTATCTAGGCAGTGTGTGCATACAATGAGGTTGTGGGTTTGTTAGGCGGATAGTCAATCAACGGCGTTGATCCCGTTGGTGAACTAAAATCAAGTTGCTAGCTGGGCATAACACCGCTAGTAGTTTGATTTTGTTTTCTAGTAGGGTATACACTTGTTGATTAGACTTAGTTAGCGTCTACGTTTGATATTTTGTTTTGTGTATTTTTGTGAATTGTAATGTCGGGTAGATTTCGGGTCGATTTTAGCAACATTAGGGGGCTAAGATCGAATTTCTTTGCTGTGTACGCTCACACTGCAAAATGCTGGCCAGCTGTTTTGGCACTAAGTGAGACACAGGTGGGTGTTGATTCTGATCCCTCAGAGTTCAACCTGCCTGGTTATAGCTTAGTGCCTTTATTCTTTTCTTCCCATGGCCTCGCCGTTTATGTTCGAAATGATGTTGCTTACCAGCTTCTACCACAATACGGCCTTTGTTCTAATACGAACTTTAATTTCATGTGGTTAAAATTCACCGTCCGTAAGCATATCATTCACTATTGTTTTATTTATAGAAGCCCCAATTTAGATAGCAATTCAACCTCTAACGAGTTTGATGCGCTATCTGACTCCATAATAAGAATTGTTTCCCTTTATCCTCACACTGAAATCGCAATTGCGGGCGATTTCAATGTACACAATTCTGGTTGGCTTCGACATTCTGGCCAGACAACATTCGAAGGAAAATGTGTTGAGATCTTCGCTGAGTTTAACGAATTCACTCAACTTGTTGATGAGCCCACTCGGGTTCCTGATATTGAAGGCTGTAACGATGCATTTGGGAAGCTCGTTACATCCTTTTCCATTTATCTCCCCAGCACACCGCCACCGCCATCCAGCGGATAAAAGAGAAATTTAGCCAACGCACGAACCGGAACTATTCCCGTGCTTACCCAATGTACAAACCGGAACTATCCCCGTGCCTATACAATGCACGAACCGAAACTACGTATACAGCAAAGGCACCCAAAGCTAATAATATGGGGAAAGCTTATGCCACCAGAGATCGTAGTCTACCATGCATGGGGAAAGTCTACCTCAGTGCTATTAATGGTAAACAACAAGAAATATAATACGCACCACCCAAAATACCGAACTCCCCATGCACAAGCAGTGAGCAACACGACCATCAGCAGAGCTCGATGGTAGATTTCGAGTATGATATGGCTATGGCGTATAGCCGAATATAATGGGTAGATGATAAATACAGTGTGTGGTATGGCTATGGCGTATAGGCAAATATAATGGTAAGATAGAGGTCGCCCATAAGGAGATA
The DNA here is from genome assembly GCA_949752695.1 of Melanostoma scalare. Taxonomy (NCBI): domain Eukaryota; kingdom Metazoa; phylum Arthropoda; class Insecta; order Diptera; family Syrphidae; genus Melanostoma; species Melanostoma scalare. The sequence goes on along the minus strand of OX456986.1, from coordinate 72,917,299 downwards.
TATTAATTATATGGGAATGGGAGATATCCCATTAAGCTATAGGGATTTGCGCACGGTACTACGACGAAATGCGGGTATAAAAGGAGCAGCTCAGCGCAAAGAAAAATGAGTTCGCCGGCACCGACCAAGAGGTGCAGTTCACTAGAAACAATTCCCTAGAAAGGAAATAATAAACAGTAGGTCGTTGGGTTGAGTAAGTTTGTTGCCTTAAAATTAAATTTCTTAAGTATTGTGCCACCAGAGGCAAAGACTAGTGCCTGTGATCCCCCAGAGCTATTGCCTGTGATCTTACCTACCAGGGGTTTCGGCCGCCTGTGTTTCTTACCTACCGGGGGTTTCGACCGCCCGTGTTTCTTACCTACCGGGGGCTTCGGCCGCCTGTGTCTCTTACCTACCGGGGGTTTCGACCGCCTGTGTTTCTTACCTACCGGGGGCTTCGGCCGCCTGTGTTTCTTACCTACCGGGGACTTCGGCCGCCTGTGTTTCTTACCTACCGGGGGCTTCGGCCGCCTGTGTTTCTTACCTAGCGGGGGCTTCGGCCGCCTGTGTTTCTTACCTACCGGGGGCTTCGGCCGCCTGTGTTTCTTACCTACCGAAGGCTTCGGCCGCCTGTGTCTCTTACCTTCCGGGGGTTTCGACCGCCCGTGTTTCTTACCTACCGGGGGCTTCGGCCGCCTGTGTTTCTTACCTACCGGGGACTTCGGCCGCCTGTGTTTCTTACCTACCGGGGGTTTCGACCGCCCGTGTTTCTTACCTACCGGGGGCTTCGACCGCCTGTGTTTCTTACCTAGCGGGGGCTTCGGCCGCCTGTGTTTCTTACCTACCGGGGGCTTCGGCCGCCTGTGTTTCTTACCTACCGGGGACTTCGGCTGCCTGTGTTTCTTACCTACCGGGGGTTTCGACCGCCCGTGTTTCTTACCTACCGGGGGCTTCGGCCGCCTGTGTTTCTTACATACTGGGGCCTTCGGCCGCCTGTGTTTCTTACCTACCAGGGGCTTCGGCCGCCTGCTTTTCTTACCTACCGGGGGCTTCGGCCGCCTGTGTTTCTTACCTACCGGGGGCTTCGGCCGCCTGTGTTTCTTACCTACCGGGGGCTTCGGCCGCCTGTGTTTCTTACCTACCGGGGGCTTCGGCCGCCTGTATTTCTTACCTAGCGGGGGCTTCGGCCGCCTGTGTTTCTTACCTACCGGGGGCTTCGGCCGCCTGTGTTTCTTACCTACTTTTTTTCTTTTGGTCTCGTTAAAAATAAATAATTTTACAATTAAAAGCTCAAAATAAAATTTGAAAAGTAGCAACTGTAGTCATACAAAAACAGGTGAGCACTTTTGAACAGTGAAAACTCCATACTCTTGCATTTTGATTTAAAAATCAAGTATTTAAAATAAAATATAGAAACAGAACAAAGAGATACGGTAATCAACTCTCTGGTATATACATCTATTTATATTCCTTTAAAAAAAAAACCGATGAACAAAAACAAACGCCCAATATCTGCGATTTCACCCGAAAAAATGCTAAAACAAAGTAATAAAAAGGAAAAAAGCACATCCGATCTTCTAAAAGACATGACACGGAAGGATCTTGAAGATTTATTTGATTTCAAACAGCAAAATCTAGCAACTAAATCTGATACTGATGAAGTACGTGCTGATTTAAAGTCATTAAAAAGCGAAAATGACGATCTTCGAGTATGTGTTGATTCCCTTCAGGCTAAAGTGGATGTTCTAGAAAAGCAAATTGAACAGATGCAAATGCAAGCCACAGAAAATAATTTGATTTTCGACTAGAATCGAAAGAGCTGGTTGATCAAAGGCACCAAGTGGAGGAGATCTGCTCTCAACTGTCAAATGATCAGGCGAACAATATAATACAAGAAATTAAAGAAGTCAAGTCATGGAATTCAAATTACAAAAATTTTATTGTTAAACTCAAAACAAAAGAAAAATTGTACACTATTTTGAAAAACACCGGAGCACTGAAAAACACAAAAATTTCTGTGCAAAAGGACTATCCACGGAGTGTAAGAGCACGACGGGCTCGATTATTACACGTACGCAAACTGGTAAAGCGCGAGCGAAGTAATGTAAAAGCCGTCCTAAAAGATGATACACTCTGGATAAATGGAGATGCATACACTTGGGACGATTCAATTGGTCTAAGAAATGCAACAAATTGTGGTTTTAAGAAACTTAGCGAAAATCTGCATCTTCCTGAAGAATTTTTTCGAGTTTGTCTACCAAAAGCAAAATCAATTAAAAATAATGACAGAACGGTGACAGATGTAAGATTTGCGACAAATGTCAACAATGCTCCGAATGTTACACAGGAAGTGCTGCCAAGTGCTTCTGGTCAATAGCGCAGGGTGGGCATGGAGAAACGAAACACTAACATTCTAGAGGAGCACTTTCGAATTTTAGCTTGGAACGTTAGTGGTCTTAATAATAAAACTTTTTATCCAGGATTTTTTAAATATGTATTAGAGTTTGAGCTATTTTTTTTATTTGAAACTCATTTACTGTCAGATAAAAATATAATCTTTGAAAAATATTTCCCAAATTATAAATGCTACTGGATAGCAGCAAAAAAATCAGCAATCAAAGGACGGGCAAGTGGAGGAACTCTCATAGCTATCAAAAATAATATATGTGCAATATGTGATGTTAAGATAGAGAACGATTTTGGATATATTGCTTTGAGAAACTGGAACAAAACTCTTTACATCGTGCCAGTATACTTAAACTGCAATAACTGGCAACAAGAATATAACAACTTCTACGATTTCTTATGTACGCTTAAATCTCACAATTTAATGATAGTAGGTGACTTAAACTCGAGAACTGGAGAAATTGAAGCGGAAAACAAATTTGGTTATCAAAATCGGAAAAGCAAAGACAGAAAATTCAATAATGAAGGAAAGCAAATAATTGAGCTATGTGATGATTTTGGTTTGTGCATTTTAAACGGCAGCACACCAGGCGATAAAAGAGATGAATTTACGTTTGTTGGTAAACAAGGTAGTTCTTTAATTGATTATGGACTTATTGGTGGAGAATGGTGCTCTATTGTGAAAGATTTTGAGGTGGGTGATATTACTTACTCAGATCACTTTCCAATACTCCTTCAGACTGCATATAGTAAATCCAATTATTTCCCAACAAACCACAAAACTGAGGACAAAAATGTGCTCAAATGGAAAGTATCTGGTATAAACAGCTACCAATATACTATGGATAATTTGTTAAGCCTTTCAGAAAGAAAAGTTCCGTTTAATTATATTCCAATCTGTGAATTAGAAAAGATTATAACCGAGGCAGCGAGGACAATGATAAAACCAAAGGGATTAAAAAAAAAAAACGAATGGTATGATTTTTCATGTGAGCAGCTCAGGAAAAAGTCTTTGGGACTTTTGAATCTCCTTCGAAAATATAAAATGCCAGGTGTAAAGGTGGACTACTTTGAAGTTAATAAGCTTTACAAAAACACATGCAAAGAAAAAAAAAGGCTTATGAAGAAAAGCTGGCGATTTCTTTGAGTCATAGCAGAGATTCAGTAGAGTTTTGGGCCCTAACTAAAAAGCTGAACGGTCATTTCAAACAACAAGATACGGCTACAGTGTCACTGCAATCGTTTAGAACTCATTTTGCTTCCTTGCTAAATTCAAAAGTTAACGTTTCGTGGAGCTTTGCGCGACCATCTGTCTGGGTTGAAGAACTGGATAAGAATATTTCGGTAAATGAGGTGAGAATGCTGTTACTGAGTGTTAAAGACGGTAAGGCAGCCGGGTCAAATGGTATACCAGCAGAGTTCTTCAAACATAGCACAGACTTGTTTAAAGCAAAACTAACGGAGGCGCTTAACATTTTGTTTAAATTCGGAACTTTGCCAGACCATTTCTATGAAGCACTTATAATGCCAATCTTTAAAAAAGGCAACAAGGAAGACCCTACGAATTATAGAGGAATATCTTTTCTAAATGCAGCTGTAAAAATATTCACAATGATTCTTCACGAACGATTGAACAGGTGGGTGCAAGAAGAAAACAAGCTGAGTGAATATCAAAGTGGATTTCGCAAAGGATATTCCACTATGGACAATATTTTCGTATTGCGATCGCTTGCGCAGTGGAAACTCAACCAAAACAAAAAACTTTATGTCTTCTTTGTCGATTTTAAGGCAGCTTTTGATTCCATCAATAGAAACGCATTGTTTTATAAGCTCCTCAATTTAGGAGTCTCAACTAAGTTTGTCCGAATTATTGAAAAATTGTACCAACAAACAACAGCATTCATTTACAACGGCAAGGAAAGATCGGACTGCGTTCAAGTTAACCAAGGAGTTAGGCAAGGCTGTAACCTTAGCCCGCTGCTGTTCGCTCTTTTCCTAGATGACATTGTAGAATGCCTTACTTGTGGAGTGGAGTTTGAAAATAAACGAGTGAAAGTTATAATGTATGCAGATGACATTGTCATACTCGCGGAGTCACCAACATCTCTCCAAATGATGATCAATAAGCTGCAAAGCTATTGCAAGGTATGGAATTTGATTGTTAATACAGAAAAGTCAAAAGTCCTTGTGTTTAAGAATGGTTCCGGAAGAATGGCGGGTGAGGAGCATTGGAAGTATGATGGAAAAGTTTTAGAAGTAGTGAAATCCTATACGTATCTTGGAATTGAGTTCACATACAACTTGAAGCTAGAAAAGCATTTAAAAATAAAACTAAATAAAGCTAAAGCTGCAATTTGCGTGAACTGGGAAAGAATCTATAACAACAAACAAATTGCACCAGAATTGAAGCAAAGACTTTTTAATGCTACAGCACAGGCTATCTTGTTTTATGGAGCGCAAGTGTGGGGTGTACAGAGATATGAACTAGTGGAATACTTGTTGCGTTTTTTCTTAAGAAAAATTTTCATTCTACCAGTTAACACACCAAAGTACATGTATTATTTGGAAACGGGATTGTCGACACTTTTTATATCTACCCTAAAGCTGAATGCAGACTACATAGTGAGAGTCTTACAAATGGAGGACCATAGACTACCAAAAACATGTTTACAGTACGCGATTCATCAAAAAAAGCTAGTAGTAAACGACTGGAACTTGCTAGCCGCGGACTGCGGCTTCACCATAAGCTGGAATATGAATGCCTTTCAATGCAAAAGAGCACTTTACGAAGTAATAGTAGTTACAGATGAAAAGGAGAGATATTCTTTTATAGAAAAAGCACGTGCATCCACTGAAAGACACTATTACAATAAGTGTGTGTGTAATCTTAACTCCAGGAACTATTTCAGCAGTAATTTCAACAGTCAAATCATAAGCACTTTATTTAAAATTAGAGGAGAGCTGATAAATCTAAACTTTAAGCCCCATCGCAACGATGGTTCTGATATTTGCACGCTTTGTAATCTTCGACTGAGGGAAGATGTTCTACATTTTATTGGTGTGTGCCCTATGTTGACGGAAATAAGACGTGCTCATTTTGGGAAGAGTTCCTTGCTAGTAAACGAGGTCCGTAATTATCTGGATGGTGCAAATTGGATGCACCTTTATCAATTTTTCAACGAAGCAATGTCTTACAGATCTCAAATTATAAGAGAAAGCTTTTGATCCAAAAAATGTTCATATCACAAACGAAAAATCATTTCAATTTTGCTTACAAAAAACTAGAAACACTTTTGTTTTTGTTTAAAGTCATTTGAATTTTATTTGCATTTTAAAACCTTAAAAAAAAAAAAAAATTTGTTCTGTTTTGACTAAACTAGAAGTCATTTTATTTTTGTTTTAACTAAACTAAAAAGTACTTAATTATAAAACATTACGCTTTTGTAAATTAAAAAAAAAAAAAAAAAAATACTGATTGAAAATATTGTTCTACATTTTTTGTTATAAAAAAGAAATAATCATCAAGTTAACAATATAATTAAAAGCAAGTATGCCCCTCAGACAGACGACTTTTCATGTCATGCCTTTATTAATTATTCAAGATCAATGAAATTGTACCTGTATAAAATTTGAATTGAAGAATAAACAATATCTATCTATCTATCTATCTATCTGTTGTGTCTTCACAGAAAATAAGAAACCGCAGATGCACTTAACAATTAATACAATTTACTTTAATTCAATTAGTTGATCATAATTACATGACATTAATAGAATGTTACTTGACTTAATATTAGATGAGATTGTATATTAAACGGAGCAAGCTAGATGTGATGCTTATGACGGCCAATGTTCAACTGACTCGTTTGTCTCTCTAGGTGATGATTGATGCCGTTGGTTTATCTACGTGATGATTGAGCCCGCTGGTTTATCTTTGTATAAGTATACAACATTCCTTCCCACCAATTCTTGAAGACCCTCAACACTGAAACCGTACTACTGGATTTCTTATACGACCGGAACGTCTAGGGGAACTTGTGGAACCAATAGTTGCCTGTAAACGTTCTTCAGCATCCTGGCTTTGCTTATCGGATTCAATATTTCTGAAAGATACAACCTTTTTATTTAACATAGTGTTTGATTTACCTATTTCATTATTTGTCGCATTATAAGTAGCCGGCAAACTATTTGATAATATTCGAGCAGTGGTAAAATTGTCATCGTTTTTATCCTCTCTGGATCGTAATTGATTTTTATGACGTTTCCAATTTCCTTTGGGTGTGCTGACCCCGAACGTAATTGAACCCATTTGCGAGTTTATGACACCTTTAATCCATTTTGGACCCTTTGCGTAGTTGCGAGCATAAACTCTTTGGTTGATAACGAATGCAGGGCGAGATCGACTGCCACTTATGGTTTTACTGCTCGGCATTGTTTGTGATAGCACTGTACGTTGTTCACGACCATGCAGAACTTCAGCAGGTGACTTCCCCGTAATTGTATTTGGTGTTGTTCGATACGTCATAAGATATTTCGAGATTGCTGTCTCTATACACTTCTCTTCCTCATATATTTTTCGCATGTTTGTTTTAAACGTGCGAACAAACCGCTCTGCTTCTCCATTTGAAGATGGATGAAATGGTGCTGTACGTAAGTGTTCTATTCCATTAAAACGACAAAAATCTGCAAATTCTTTAGATGAAAACTGACTTCCATTATCAGTAACAATGACTTCTGGTAATCCCTCCAATGCAAACATCTTGGAAAGGACCTTTAAAGTTGATAATGAAGTTGCTTCCTTCATTGGAATAACAAATGGAAATCTTGATAGGGCATCAACACAAATCAACCACATATGATTTAAAAATGGCCCGGCAAAATCCAAATGAAGGCGTTCCCATGGCTTCTCAGGTTGCGGCCAAGGAATGAATGATTTGGGTGGATCCACAGCAGATGATTGACAAATAGAACATCTCTTAACACAGGATTCAATGCACTGGTCAATATTTGGCCACCAACAATACCGCCTAGCAAGTTGCTTTGTGCGAACTATACCCCAATGACCATCATGCAGCATTTTCATAACACGAGCTTGAAGCTTTTTTGGAACTAGTACTCGAAGATAGTCCGTTTTTAGTAATATTACACCTTTATGCATAGTAAATGAGTTTTTCCAATTGAAAAAAGGTAGCAATTCTTTTTCGGTAGAAGGTAATTTTTCTGGCCATCCATTCTGTACATAAAACTTTACTTTATTAAGCACAACATCTTTACGCGTCTCTTGAGCTATTTCATGAGCATTGACAGGAAAATTTTCCACATGATTCTTGATTTCGGAAGTGAGTTCTTGGCAAGATTCCTCCATGGCATCAAAATTGAGGTCTGGACCCATCGGCAAGCGTGATAAGGCGTCCGCGTTAGCATTTTGACTAGATGTTTTATAGCGTATCTCATAGTTGAATCCCATAAGAATAAGACCCCAACGAGTTAAGCGACCCGTCGTCATAGTAGGTAGCTTTTTACTAGGATGAAATAAGGTTAATAAAGGCTTATGGTCTGTATATAAAATAAATTTGCGACCACACAAATATTGACGAAATTTTGTTACTCCAAAAATTATTGAAAAGGCTTCCTTTTCTATCTGACTGTAGTTTCGCTGCGCGTCACTTAAGGTTTTAGATGCGTGAGCTAGGGGTCTTTCGGTACCATCCGGATCTATGTGCGATATGACAGCACCTAACCCGTAATATGAAGCATCAGTTGCCAAAACAAGGGGTAATTCAGGTTTGTAATGAGTTAGTGCCGTGGCATCTTCTATTTGCGTTTTAATTTTTTGAAAAGCTTTCTCCTGTGGGGCTTCCCAGCGAAATTCTACATTTTGTTTACGGAGCACATTTAAAGGACCAGCTATTTCTGCAAAATTTTTTATAAATCTATTATAATAATTCATTTTACCCATGAACGATTGCAGTTCCTTGAGGTTGTTTGGTGGAGCAAGTTTTTGTATGGCTTCCACTTTACTTCTAGATGGTTGTACTCCCTTAGCGCTAACAACATGTCCTAGATACTCCACTTCTGGCTTCATAAATTCACACTTCTTAATGTTGACTTTAAGACCGTGCTCGTTCAAGCGCTTAAAAACGGCTTCTAAATTAAACATATGCTCTTGCTTAGTAGCACCAGTAACAAGAATGTCATCAAAGAAAATGGCACAAGCAAGACCTTCTAAGATTGACTCTAAAGTTCGCTGAAAAATTGCAGGCGCAGCGGCGACACCGAAAGGAAGACGCACATACTTGAACAACCCCAAAATGGTGTTTACCACAACGTATTGCTGTGATTCTGCATCCAATTCAAACTGCAAATAAGCATCTGACATATCAAGTTTACTGAAATGTTGTCCTTTCGCTAACTTGACAAACATTTCTTCAGGGCGCGGGAGTGGGTGTTGATCTATTTCCAGCTGTGGATTGATGGTGACTTTAAAATCTCCACAGATTCGGAGCTGGCCATTGGCTTTGGGCACCAGAACTACAGGAGCTGCCCACTCACTGAAACGAATTTTTTTCCAAATGCCTTCATCTTCCAGACGTTTCGCTTCAATTTTGAATGCATCAATTTGAGCAAATGGAATTGTTCTGGCCTTAAAAAATTTTGGTGTAGCGTAAGGTTTCAGGTATAGTTTTGGCTTGACTGAATTACAATGACCTAACTTTGGAGAAAACAGATCTTCAAATCTGGCACACAAAGATTTGACCTCATCTTTAGACACGCTTGTGTGCTCTATTGACTGTACTTCTTCGGAAACATCAGAGATCTGAACCTTAGTGCAATCAAATTCCACACGCATACCAAAAGCCTCTGCCCAGTTCCATCCAAATATGTTGTCACCATGAGCTGAATTACTAATAAGTAAAGGCAATCGCTTTGACACCTCATTAAATTTCACATCTACTATCGCTTCTCCTAGCAACGGTACCTCTATCCTACATATGACTTCATCCGACGATTTGTTTCAAAATATGCTGGTCTACCAATCTCCTTAAAACCGGACAACCCTATTATCGATTTACTGGCACCTGTGTCCAGCAAAAATCTCACCTTTGTACCATTCACTTGCAAATTCAAAAATAATTTGTTTCCTTGGGTTTCAATTGAATCGCCTAGAGAAAAAATACTCTCATTTGTAACGCAGTTCACATGATCATGCTTAGCAGAATTATTGTTATATGAAGAAGAATATGAGCCGTGGCTATTATAACTGTTGTAAAGATAACAAACAGGTGCGATATGCCCTTTGCGATTGCACTTTCTACAAATGGCATTCAAAAATTTACAGTTGGCTTTACTGTGGCTATTAAAACAACCTGAACACGACTTTTGTGTATTAACATTACTTTGCTTTTGTTGCTGTTTATTTTTACTGACGTTACGGTTCTTATTTCGATTTCCCCCCTTCACAAATTTACGACTACTATGGCCTGATGAGTTCGACATCTGATTTACCTCTACAGCTGTTTCAACGCGGTCACTTTTTATTAATTGCAGGGATTTCTGCTTAGCTTCAAATGCTTCTGCTAATGCTCTTACTTCCTCCAGCGTTGGCTTTGTCTTCTGAAGAGCTGCTGTACGCACTGAATCGTGCGGCGTGTGCAAAATAATTGAGTCTCGAATCATCTCATCAATGTACTCTGTTGTACAACTATCGTTTGCACATTTGAAATGACAATTTTTTGCTAACCCTCGTAATTCTGCAATCCATTCAGCATAGGATTGTTCTTTTTGCATGCGGTTTTTGAAAAAATTATAGCGGGATGTACACACATGAACTTTAGATTTAAAATAACAGGAAAGTTTCTCAATTAATTCAGGATATGGCTGCTGCGTTATGTTGGCAGAACCATATAATTTCCCTAAAAGCTCGTAGGTTTCAGCTCCTATCCACGATAAAAAATAAGCTCGTTTTTTATCTCCAGAAGAAACATCGTAGGCTGAAAAATGTTGCTGGAGCTGTTGCTCATAGGTTTCCCAAGAATTTTTTTCTTTGTCAAATGCATAAAATGGAGGCACTGCTTTGCTACTGTCTGCTGCTCCACTACAACCTTCTTTCTTAACTCCTAACTGCTTAATTAAGCTGTCGAAGAACTTATTTTGATTTGAAATCATTTCTTTCAATGTTTTTTCAATTTCTACGCTCATGATCAAAAAAAAATTTTTTCCTGTTTTTTTTTCTTATTAATATGCCTTAAGAAAAATTTACCGTATGTACCACGCTTTTTTTTTTTTTTTTTTAAGCTTCCTTTTTCGTTTTATTCGCGTAAGCTCCAATTTCTCGTCGCCAATTTCTGTTGTGTCTTCACAGAAAATAAGAAACCGCAGATGCACTTAACAATTAATACAATTTACTTTAATTCAATTAGTTGATCATAATTACATGACATTAATAGAATGTTACTTGACTTAATATTAGATGAGATTGTATATTAAACGGAGCAAGCTAGATGTGATGCTTATGACGGCCAATGTTCAACTGACTCGTTTGTCTCTCTAGGTGATGATTGATGCCGTTGGTTTATCTACGTGATGATTGAGCCCGCTGGTTTATCTTTGTATAAGTATACAACACTATCTTACCTACCGGGGGCTTCGGCCGCCTGTGTTTCTTACCTGCTAGGGTCTCTAGGCGTCTACGCGCTTCGACATTACCTACGGCTACCTATAGGGTGGATGCGCCGTACGGGATCGTGCCACTAAGGGCATTAACCATAAAACCCAACAATTACTAATCCGTTCTATTCCTTAGAGCCTACCAGTCACCGGGCAAACTAGACTAGGGTTGCCACCAGCCTGGGAAATCAGAAACCGATCACAATCCTCGCAGCCGTAATTGAGGCATACCGACCGACAAAGCTGCCACCAGCCTGGGAGATTAGAAGCCGATGACGATCCTCGAAGCCGTAACTGAGGAAGCACAAACCGACAAGTTAGCAGCAGAAGCAACACCAGACATACATTTCCCGAAATATTGTTAATTATAATTCAAAAGCTACTGAGTTTGTAATAAAGAGAGAGTTTCTTGACCTTTGTGAAGTTTTGGGGTTTTCTTCACTTAAACCTTGGCTAGCCCTGAGTATTAGCTCGGCTGGGAAATTAAAAACACGTCACAAGGCCATGCGGCCAACACTCTTGACTTATTTCTCACTTCTCACCCCGAAAAATACAGGATTGTAGTATTATCTCCTTTAGGCAAATCGGACCATTGTGTCATATCGGTAGATTTTTCACTTTCTGTCACGGTAAAAAAAGATAAAGTCCCTAAAAGAACTGTGTCGCAATACGAGAAAGCCAATTGGGACGGCCTGAATAATTTCTTTCGAAATTTTAATTGGTCATTGTGCTTTCTCGACGGAAACGCTGACGCATCAGCTGATATGATATCTAACGTAATTTTCAACGGCATGAGAAATTTTGTTCCTCACAGAACAAAAAGTATCATCCCCAAAGAGAATTCGTGGTTTGATTCAAGCTGCAAAGAGGCGATTATGGATAGAGAAAGTAGTTTTCGAAAATTAAAAGGCAACCCTACAGTAGAAAACCGAAATTTGTTTATACGGGCCAGAAATATCTGTAATGCTCATATACAAAAAGCCAAGTTTTTGCATGACCAAAAAGTAGGGCAAAAAATACTGTTGTGTCCGAAAGGAAGCAAAAACTTTTGGTCTTTTGTTAAGAACGTTAAGAACTCGACCCCTGTCATCGGTCCCAACGCTCGTCTTCAATGACTCTCCGTATGTCAGCTCCATCGACAAAGCCAATTTGCTGGCAGCTCAATTTGCTGCCAACTCCACACTTCCTTATAGCATATTGGCTCCACCTGAGCTCGAGTCTGCAAATTCTTTGATGAAACAGATATTTTTTCGAACTCGCTCGTTTGCGAGAGTCCTCAAAGATCTCAACATACATAAATCCGCTGGCAAAACCACTGCGTAAACTTTTCCATCTTTCCTATTCTGCTGGGATTTTTCCGAGCAGATGGAAAACTGCATTTGTCCAGCCGGTCCCTAAAAAAGGCGAATCTTCCTCCCCTTCCAATTACCGTCCAATTGCACTAGCGTCCCTTCTTTCCAAGGTCATGGAAACGTTGATAAACCGTCAACTTATGAAATATCTTGAAGAATGAAAGCATCTTAATGACCGTCAGTACGGCTTTCGTAGCAAACGGTCCACTGGTGATTTGATGGCTTATCTCACCGAAAAGTGGAACCAATCTTTACATTGTTTTGGAGAAAGTAAGATTATTGCGCTTGATATTTCTAAAGCATTTGATAGAGTTTGGCATCAGGCTCTTTTATCGAAAATGCGTGCTTTTGGTGTCGATGAGTCTCTTCTTCGTTGGATTAGAAATTACCTTTCCGACCGTTCAATACAAGTTGTGTTGGATGGCTTCAAGTCTGATACCCACTTAATAAATGCTGGTGTGCCCCAGGGCTGCGTTTTATCTCCGACTCTCTTCCTCATTTTCATTAATGATCTCTTGTCTGAAACTTCTTCTTCTTGTCTTCTTGTTCTAATCCGCTTAACTGTTTTGCTGACGACTCGACCCTCAGCTTTTCATATTCGTTTCCAAATTCACGTCCCTGCTCTTCGGATGTGGAACTGGAACGGTTGCGTATGATAAGCTCATTGAATTCTGACCTTGACAGCATTGTTGCATGGGGTCTTATGAACCGAGTAGAATTCAATGCTTCGAAAACTCAATGCTGTCTCCTGTCGTTGAAGCTTAACATTCCCCCATTGCTATTATCCATGAATGGTACCTGCATCGAAGAAACCGAAAAGCTGTCAGTACTTGGTATGTGTGTAAACGATGATCTTCGTTGGAATGACCACATATTTGAAGTCACCAAAAACGCTGCTAAATGCTTAGGTTTCTTGATACGATGCAGGAAGTTCTTCACCCCTTCTGATCTGGCTACATTTTACAAGGCCTTCATCCGCCCAAAACTGGAGTATAACTCCCATATCTGGTCAGATGCATCTCAAACATCTTTGCGCCTACTTGATAGGGAACAAAATAGAGCGTTCAAATTGATAGGTGATAGTTCAATTGTAGAATCGATTGATTCTCTTGAACATCGTCGAACCGTTACCTGTCTCAGTCTCTTTTATCGCTTTTTTTACAAACAGTGCTCTAGTGAAATAGCCAGCTGCATTCCTCCCCTGAAACATTTTAACCGCAACACCCGCCTCGCCAGGAATGCTCATCAGTTCTACCTTGAGCCCAACTTCGGTCGTACAGTCAAGTATAGAGATTCATATTTTAGTCGCACCACCCGAATGTGGAATGTGTGAAGGAGTCACAGCCAACGACCTCGTAATTAAATGCTCTACAACTATTAACAGGTTGTCAACCTTCGGCTGTGCCTCGATATCCGATCCTCTCACATTCGGCTACATTGCATAGAAATACATAACATTTGACTTGCTTGTGTATCCATAGAGTGCATTGTACTCGGAACAATATGATTCCCAACGGCAGGCCACTGCCAGCCGACAGAAGTAATAAGGGATCATATTGCTTTGACTGCATGCGCGCTGTTTATGTCACAGCAATAGTCTTTGGGTATGAGCATTTGTTTATGATATAGGTCATTGGCGCTCACCCAAAAGAATGTGATGATGGAGCATTTTAATCGGATATCGAAGTGTAGTCGATTGTTCGATAGCCAGAAATGGAGCTTAATAAATTTGTATAAATAGGGAATAAATTTACAAATAAAAGGTCATTAGTGATCGTGGACTCGATCTCGAACATAATCTCTGGTTTTTGTTGATATAAGGCATTGAGCCGAAGGCAATTCCTGGGTAGTTCCAAGTTGTTTCCACTACCATCCCTCGACTTTGCAGTTAGTGCGAAAGAGGTTTGAGCCTACAGCAGTGAATGCTTGGCGATTTGGTAGTTTGGAAACCAGTGAACTTTACATGGCGATCTTGCCAGGAGTTGTTCGATAGAGTGCCAGGAGTTGAGTTGTTCGATCGAGTCCAGGAGAGTGTTCAGAAAGAGTGTTTTGGACAAGACAAAGTTAAAGTATTTTTTTCCTACAAGTAAAAAAGTAGTAGGACAAGACAAAGTCAAAGACTTTTTTCTTCCTAGTTTCCTGTTCAAAGAAGTTTTTTTTTTTCTCTCTCGCCGCGCTGTCGGTACTGTAAAATCAAAACAAACCTTTTAATGACCACACGGAGCGACCTAATAGCGGCCGCAGAGCACCTCGCAGAGGCGCAACTTCTACTAAAGGCGAAAACAGCGAGTCCTGCAAACGACAAAACTATTAGCCCGTGTCCTCTGTACATACAAGAGTACAGAAGGCACGTACATAAACATAAATACACACCAACAAAGATGACTACAGTTAAACATAAATTACAAAAACAAAACAACATCATGAGGGTGATCAAAACAAGCAGCACAAACAACGTTCTAAATTTTTACCAAACACTACATTGCTTCCATCGCAAAGAGTTCCACAGGAAAAAGCGGATTTGTCTCCAAATTGATTAAATTATGTACTACAGTACTACTACATTTAAAATTAGTTATTTTAGAAAATAGTATATTTTTTTTTATGTTAACGAAAAGAAAAACACAACAAACATTGCAAAATTATCAAAGATGAAAAATTTCCATTACCTATTACATATATACACATATATATATATTGTCACACAGTACGTTTTCAAAGCTTCTATCAATATCGGGTCTAACATATTCAAAATGCTTTGTGTATCTTGACGATCTTATAGTATTCAAAAAAAAAAATAATAAAAATTTAATTGAAGTATTCGAAAGATTGAGAGAAGTAAATCTCAAACTACATCCAAGTAAATGTGCTTTCCTTAGAAAAGAAGTTTTATATCTAGGTCATATAATATCAGACAAAGGTATTATACCAGATCCATCAAAATCCATAGTAATGAAAAATTATCCAATCCCACAAAATGCAGACGAAGTAAGGAGATTTGTAGCATTTGCTAACTACTATAGAAAGTTCATACCAAATTTAGCAACACTAGCAATTCCTTTAAACCGTTTATTA
Organism: Melanostoma scalare; assembly: GCA_949752695.1. NCBI lineage: Eukaryota > Metazoa > Arthropoda > Insecta > Diptera > Syrphidae > Melanostoma > Melanostoma scalare. The sequence continues at coordinate 72,901,820 of OX456986.1, read as the reverse complement.
AGAAAGAACGTAGAATTTAAATTTTCCGAAGATTGCAATACCTCATTTAATTTGCTAAAAGAATTCCTAATAAGCCCAAATATTTTACAGTTTCCAAATTTTGAAAAAGAATTTATACTCCGAACAGACGCCTCTGGATTTGCCTTAGGTGCTGTTATATCAAATTTTGATGATAAACCCGTCGCATACGCAAGTAAATCATTAAATAAAGCCGAAAAGAATTACAGCACTATAGAAAAAGAATTGCTCGCTATAGTATGGGCCGTAAAACATTTCAGACCTTATCTTTTCGGAAGACGTTTCAAAATACTAACGGACCATAGACCACTAGTATATCTGTTCTCACTAAAAGAACCTTCAAGTAGATTAACTAAATTTAGGCTAATATTAGAGGAATATAACTTTACTGTGGAGTATTCACCAGGCAAAGAAAACTGCACTGCGGATGCACTAAGTAGAATACAACTAAAGTCAGAGGACTTACAGAATTTATTTGTGTGTGTCACAACAAGAGCACAAGCTAGAAACTCAAATTTAGAAGAAGAAAACCCAACAACAAGTAAATTAGAGAAAGAAAAAATCTTAAGTGAACTTCTTAAACCGCCAGAAAAGGGGCTAAAAATAGTCGAGTTGAAAATATTAAATAGCTTCCAAGATGAAGACAAAGATTACAGTTTATTAAAAGGTACCAGAGTTTTAAGTCCAAACCTCATTGTAGGATACATTCCAGGGAATAATTGTTTGATATTAAATAGGTCAAAGATAAGCACTACTGCCCGATCAGCATCATTTGACAAAATGGGGTTGAGGGACGTGCAAACTATCAAAGAACCAATTTTAAATAATAAAAGGGAATCCAGAAAAAGCACTATTGCTCGATCGGCATCATTTGACAAAATGTTGTTGAGAGACGTGCAAAATAACGGTGAACCATTATTAAATAATGAAGAGGAATCCAAGAATAGCACTATTGCTCGATCGGCATCATTTGACAAAATGTTGTTGAGGGACGTGCGTACAATTTGCGGACCTCTATCAATTAAAGATATTTATATAACTAAAGAAGAGTTAGGTAAACTCTCAGACGGCCGTCGTAAAGAGAAATTATATATATTAAAGAAAAAGATAGAAGAAATATTCAAAGGAAATAAAATAAAAGTGCACATAATTGAAGATAAAATAAAAGTAACGGACCCTGGAAAACAAAAACTTATACTCAATGATTACCACATGTTACCGACAAGTGGACATGCCGGAATAAATCGCATGTTGCGGAATATTAAGAAAAAATATTTTTGTACAGGAATGCAAAACGATGTGACGACATACGTTAAGCACTGCCCAATGTGTCAGCGAAATAAACACATACAACCAAAAAATCAACCGATGACTATTACTACAACAGCAGAAACATGCTTTGACAAAATATACCTTGATTTAGTTGGAAAAGAAAGCTTAAAGAAGCTAATACGGTAGCTAAAGGACTTGTAGAAGGCTTTATCCTAAAGTATGGAGTCCCTGCTACCATAGCATCTGACCAAGGTACAGAATTTATAAATAGAGTTTTCAAAGATCTATGTAAGTTATTAAAGATAGAACAATTGAATGCACCAATTATCTCCATGAAAGCATTGGAGCACGAGAAAATTCTCATAAGGTTTTAGGAGCATACCTTAGGAGTTATGTAGAAGAAAAACATACAGATTGGAACAACTGGTTGCCATACTATGTTTTCTGTTACAACACTTCAGTACATTCAGAAACAGGATTCACCCCATTTGAATTAGTATTTGGAAGACAATGTAATTTGCCTTCAAATCTTACAAAGAAAGTTGAACCAGTGTACAACTACGAAGACTATGTGATAGACTTAAAACACAGACTACAAATTGCTCATAAGGATGCTAGGGATACTTTAATACAAAAGAAAGTTTCTAGGAAAGATAGGTACGATTCTGATAGAAAAGCAAAAACTCTTGATTACAACGTAGGTAGTTTAGTCTTGTTAAGAAACGAAAGCAGAAAGAAGTTAGATCCAATATATATAGGACCATATGAAGTCTTATCACAGGAAGGAGTAAATTGCGAAATTAAATGTGAAAATAAGAAAGTAATTGTTCACAAGAACAGATTGAAACCATTTTATATATATATGTTACTATTATAATTTGTAAACTTATACATTTGTGAAGTTCAAAAAGAAGATTTGAAGATAAGAAATTGATTGTTAACAAAAACAGATAAAACCCATTTTATGTTAGACTATTATTGTGTTATTTGTGAGATTGTAAAAGAAAAAGTAGAAATAAGAAATTGATTTTATGGATGTTATTGTGTACCTAATTTGTGAAATTGTGAAAAAAAAAAAATTTTAAAATAAGAAATTGATTGAATGTATGTTATTGTATAAGTTGTGAAATTGTGAAATAAATGTAAATTGATAAATAGGTTAAAACCATTTTTAGCATATATATACTAGTATTGTAAATTAAAAAAATTAAAAAAAAAAGAGAGAGAAACATGTGCATATTGTCAAAACAAATGTTCTGATATTAAATCAATGTTTAAAAGTAATTGTAAGAATAGAAATAAGGTAATAACTAAACAAAATATCAATGCGCGCGTATTGAATATAAATATATACATATAAATATAAATAATAAGTAAATATGAAAAGAGAATATTGTTTTGAATAAAATAGAAAAAAAACAAATATTTGTACCAAATACTGCATAACATACAATGAAAAAAAAAGAGAAGTAAATTTTAACTAATGTAAATATCACAAATGATACCAAAATATTAACTAAAATTAAACATCCAGAAATAGCCACAATGTTCAATCCAATATGATAAAAGAAAAAAAAAAAATTTAATTTCATACTCCCGTATTTGTAAAAGAGTCGTGGAAAAGTAGAAATCAACACTCTTGTCTTGATTTCTTCTTTTTCCCCAGGAAGGGTGGTGTGAAGGAGTCACAGCCAACGACCTCGTAATTAAATGCTCTACAACTATTAACAGGTTGTCAACCTTCGGCTGTGCCTCGATATCCGATCCTCTCACATTCGGCTACATTGCATAGAAATACATAACACTTGACTTGCTTGTGTATCCATAGAGTGCATTGTACTCGGAACAATATGATTCCCAACGGCAGGCCACTGCCAGCCGACAGAAGTAATAAGGGATCATATTGCTTTGACTGCATGCGCGCTGTTTATGTCACAGCAATAGTCTTTGGGTATGAGCATTTGTTTATGATATAGGTCATTGGCGCTCACCCAAAAGAATGTGATGATGAAGCATTTTAATCGGATATCGAAGTGTAGTCGACTGTTCGATAGCCAGAAATGGAGCTTAATAAATTTGTATAAATAGGGAATGAATTTACAAATAAAAGGTCGTTAGTGATCGTGGACTCGATCTCGAACATACTCTCTGGTTTTTGTTGATATATCCATTATCCGAGCGCAATGTTTTAACGTTTAAACCTGTATCAATATACACTTGGTCCAAAAACTGTGCAATATAATGTTTAACATCAGATTTTGACTTGATGCAAAACACCTTTCGAAAATTTGAAAAATCGTCTCGAAATAGTAACATGTAGCGAGCACCTCCATATGATGTCTCTTGCATCGGACCAGAGAGATCGGTGTGGATGAGTTCACCCGCTACCTTAGCCCTGTTAATACTTGCACTAAATGGTGCTCGATGATGTTTACCAAAAATGCATGCTTCGCAAAAATAAGATTTATTGTCTTCATAAAGAATGTTATGGCCATGTAATACGTTTTTAACTTGGACTATGTTTTGATGACATAACCTCTGATAACATGATTTCAGTGACATTGCTACAGCAGCATTAGCAGCACCCTCTTTCGGTGGTGAAATTACCTTAAAGATCATTCTGAAGAGTTTATTTGACTCCCGAAATGCAACTACTGCAACCTCGTTGTTCTTGCATCTCCGATTCTTTCATTTTCTTTCCTAAAATTTCCTTTTCTTGGACACTTATTATTCCAGTGCCCAGGCTTCTTGCAAATAAAGCACTTACTACCTTTTTTACTGCCTGTCATAATACCACCCTTTTTGCCTTTTGCCAAAAAAGCGCCAAATACTCCATTTTGTGCACCTATTCTGGATTCTTCCATGCATAACCTAGCAGTCAGATTTTTTAAGCTTCGCTCTTTCTTCTCAGTTGATTCCCAAGAAGTAAAAAAATGACCAAAATTCTAAGGTAGCGTCATGAGAATTTTCGTAATAAGCATATTCTCCGATATTTCTTCCCCAAGGTCCTTAAGCTGCTGTGCAAGCTTTTGCAACTTCGATATGTGAACTGCAATGGTATCATCAGATTCTTTGGTATATTTAAAAAATTGTTGCTGTAACAAATGAATGCTCCTCTAAGATTTTTGCTCATAGACGCTCTCTAGCTTTGCCCACATTTCAGCCGATGTCTCGTAGTTCATTATGTGTAGCATAGGTTCCTGACCGATCGTCGTTACGATCATTTTTTGAGCTTTTGTATCAAGCTTCAACCATTTTGCCAGCGGAGCCCCAACATCTCCTACATTGCTCGGTTCTGGTTTCACACTTGCACCTGTTACAACTTCCCATAATTCACTCGCTTTCATCAGGACTTTTAATTGAAATTTCCACAAAGTCCAATTTCACCATTCGTTAATTTTTCGATTTTGATGTATTCGTTATCCATTCTGCAGAGTATATTGTAGTGCACGATTCTATCGAGTGTAAAAAAAAACCAAAGATTAATTGCTATTTTCATATTTAGCATGAGCAGCTTAACCCTGCGGAATAAAGGGTTAAAATAGTGAGCCCCGCGAAGCGGGCCATGCGGAAAGCTGTTGCATATGGAAATTAATTGCTATTTTCATATTTAGCATGAGCAGCTTAACCCTGCGGAATAAAGGGTTAAAATAGTGAGCCCCGCGAAGCGGGCCATGCGGAAAGCTGTTGCATATGGAAATTAATTGCTATTTTCATATTTAGCATGAGCAGCTTAACCCTGCGAAAAAGGGGTTAAAGTGAGCCCCGCGAAGCGGGCCATGCGGAAAGCTGTTGCATACGGCTATTATTTTCAAAAACTCGAAAAGCCTTCTGTCAAATCTCTCTTAAAGAAAGTTTTTCGAGTTTTTGAAATTAATAGCTTCAAATTCGAGCGAATTTGGAGAAATTATTTTCAAAAACTCGAAAAGCCTTCTGTCAAATATAAATAATTGTATATATATATACTCATATATCTCTTACTGATTATTTGGTCGTCCTGAAAAGAACGCTTTGGTCGTCCTGAAAAGGACGTTTTGGGGAAATCGGATTGTGGTTTGGTTACTCAAAAACCAAGTTTATGGCCATATTGCGCAAGAAGTCAGTGTGGTGCTGGTGTGCCCTGTTGCCTATGACGTTCTGCAACCGCACGTTCCGCTTTTCTGCTTTTGTCAATGGGCGGTCCTCACCCATTCTCGCTCTGTCGACATTAAGCTTGCCGACAATGACCTCCTTGCCTAGGTCACCGACAAGCTTGTAGAGCCCAGCGTGAGATCTCCCTACAACCACCTTAAGGCGCCTGTACCAAGCTTCCACATTGTTTTGGGTTCTGGGAAAGCTGGGATCTCCTGTGAGCGAAACGTCCATACACCAAAATTTTGGTTCGAAAGATGATCTCTCATTTCTCGGGTGCTGCACATAGTTGGTCTTAAGCCACTTCTTTGCTTTCGCAATGGCGGAGCGAAGAATGGAAGGAGTTGAAGTATGCGATGACTTCTTCGTGGGGCACAAACGCCAATGCCTTCATCATACGCATTTCCAAACAAAACGCCTCCTCCGTGGAGTACTTCCTTCGGAACCCCATTTGTTTTGTATTCGCCACCAAATAATCTGCCCAAAATGGAAATTACATCCTCGGAAGTCGGTCGTTGGCATGTACTCTCTCGCTGATGTGACTATGGCCTTCTCGAAATCGGAGATGACCCGTTCCGGGCTCAGGCTGATGTTTTGCTCGGCAGCAGCTTTAAAGAGGCTAAACCAAACCTGGCCGTATGCCTCCCTGGTTTTGTGCGTCATTAGGCAAAATGCCAATGGCACAACCACCCCATCCAGATATCCATGGATGGAGAAAAGCTGCTGCATCAGTGTGGGCACAACGGCAAAGGTGCCATCAACCAGCCAACATTTGGCTTCGCCCAACAGTTTGAAAGAACTGGGTGTGCCGAGCAGGATGTTGTGGCAATGGTTCTCCGCTCCAAACGTCACCTCGTCCAAAATAAACACCTCCCCATCAATGAACCGAACGTTATTAGGTATTTCGATCTCATTGATGTTGATAGGTTCCCGGATATTCGCGGCGCGCACTCTTTTAATTTTTTTTGTCTTGAGCCTTGTTCGACGGGAGGTAAGGCCGGCAATCAATTTCCGCGCGCACAATCGAATCACTTATAATAACACTGGGTGGCAAGCTCTCCCTTGCCTTGTCTTTTATGTAATTATTGGCAATAATTACTTGTCTTTCGTATGCCAACGGGTCATGGCTATGAACTTTTGGCACATTAAGGACTAAGTGCCTGTCGTCGACAATTTGTGTGCGCAGTCGGACGTTGCAGCACTTAGCCTTGCGCGCAGCACAACACCAATAAACGCTGGCCTTAACTTTTTCTTGTGGAAGAAGTAGACACCGAACACAATTTTTATCCCGCCTTTATTACTGACAACCGTGTCGGCAAAATTTGCCGACATTTTCCCGATCTATAAAACACAAAAAGCACTGACAAAATTGAAAAAAACTTTGACGCGATCAGGAGATGATCTTAGAAAGAACGAATTGATGAGAATCAGAAAGGACGCACCTTTACAAAAAGGACAACAAAAAGTGAAATAGAGATCAGATTCGAAGGACCTTTTATGACTATTTGCTTCAAATTAGTTCAGAAATGTTGCAATTTTGAGCAAAATATCTTTGATTTCACGTTACAAATCAATGGTTGGAAATATTTTGAAAATCTATCGTTGAAAATGACTAAAATCTTGATATTTAAACTTAAAAATTTGCTTTTCTGCCACTTTTTTTCCATTGAAACAGAAAACCTGTCCTTCAGAAAAGAAAATGAGCCACAGAGTTCGCATTCTACTTAAAAAATTTACTCTTCTTTTATATGTATAAGACCAAGGTTAAAAGTTTTAACCAACTACAGACAAAGTATGATCGATTTTTATAAATCTAAAAAATGTCCTCGACAACTTTTTTGATTGTTTGTTTAAGTTTCTTGTCAAATCTCTCTTAAAAAACGTCTTTTTCAGGACAATAACAGATACTGTGAGTTCCCAATATATATGTTTATAATACTAGCGGCCCGTCCCGGCTTCGCACGGGCACTAAACATGACATTTACACACATATTCACAATTTTTCGCGTCGAATTAAAAAAAAATAGGAAATTTAATTCGGATAACGATAATGATTTCAAAGTTGACGACCCAAGCAAACGAAAAAAGGACAATGACCTCCGGATCTGCACGTGGAACGTTAGATCACTTAATGGATTAAGTGCAGCTGGAGAATTAGCGGACGCCATGGACTGCTGCAAAGCAGACATAACCGCCATCCAAGAAGTGCGATGGAGAAGACCGGGCAAAAGAAGACGAAAAACTGTGACATCTACTATGGCGACTGCTACAGGCAACAGAAACAGCGCTTATTTGGGTGCGGATTTGTCGTTAGAGGAAGACTCAGGGATAAGGTGATCAGCCAAAATCCAGTCAATGAGCGTATAATGACCATCCGCATCAGGGCTAAATTCGCCAACATTATCCTTATATGCGCCCACGCCCCCACAGAAGAGAAAGATGACGATTCCAAAGACTGTTTCTACGAGCTCCTCGAAAACGAAACGTATGAGCAGTGCCTAGACACGACGTGAAAATCGTTCTTGGCGATTTTAACGCAAAGCTAGGGAAGGAGGACATCTTTGGAAACACAATCGGTAAGCATAACCTCCACGACAAAACCTCCGAAAACGGACTGAGGCCAATCAATTTTGCTGCGGGGCTAAATCTTGTTGTAAGTAGTACACGCTTCCCGCATCTCAAAATTCATAAAGGTACATGGCGATCTCCAGATCAATTAACCGTCAACCAAATTGACCATGTTGCGATCGACGCAAGGCACTCTTCCAGTGTGCTAGATGTCCGAACTTTCCGAGGGGCCAACTTTGACTCGGACCACTACCTTGTTGTAGCCAAGGTACGAATGAGGATATCTTGTTCACGACCTGCACGAACTAACGCTGTGAAGAGATATGACGTCGTAAAGCTACAATCACAAGAGATTGCCAATGCCTTT